>VXAD01006437.1:959558-1028614 GCA_013399195.1 Dicrurus megarhynchus
TTTCTCTTTTTTTTTTTTTCTTTTTAAAAAGCACAGTAAAGAGTCTGAGGACAAATTATTCAACTGTTTATCATACATAAGACTGCATGACTATAATACAAAGGGCTTGTCTTTTCATTTAACGTTACAATATACACAGCAAGTCCGGACTAGATCTTACAATCTGAACACAGGTATTTAACCTTTTCCATGCTGTTTATGTTTACAATGCACAGAAGTCCTGTAACCAAACTGTGTAGTAAAGCACACAAAACTGGACTGTAACATAACACAGTATGCAGAAGCACTGGATTTTATGATATTTTTTTGTTGTTTTTTTTCTTCTTGATGTAGAGGTTATTTCTTTGAACTGCTTTAGGTTTGGTGGGGGGTTTTTTTTTTGGCGCTTGCTAAGGGGTGGCAACCGGCGCGCACGGTGTTACCCAGATTCCACATTACCCTTATATTCCTAGACAGCAGTAAGAACTGGATTCCTTTTTCTTATATTGCTAAACTCAGCATCCTTTTCTAAGGTGACAGCCTTCCAAATCCTGTAAACTTCTCTGAATTACTGAGCTTTGAAAGAAAACCAAAAACAAAAAAAAAAGAAAAAGAAATAAAAACGGGAAAAAAGAAAATCAATCCGCTTTCATCCACAGGGTTGATGTGTCGGTACAAAAAGAAATGTTTGATTAAGAGAACCATGATTCACAAAAAAATGATAATCCCAAGGATTCGCTCCCATTTACATGGTAGTCAGCTGCTGTGTTGCCACTGTGAGTATAAAAAATTTCCACCTTTCCGGCTGAAAAAGCGACTTGGCCGTATGGAATTGACCATTCGCTGCTGAAATTAACTTTTCCAAGGGCTTACTGGCAGAGGTAGATCACTGCTTCTGTAAGAGAGGATGGGCAACATTGTTCATCTGGGATGGGCAATCAAGGAATTCACCTTCATTCTTTCACCAAGGGTTTTTTTTTTCCTCACGCAGCTTTTGTTTTGTTTTTTTTTCTTTTCCCACAAAAAAAAAAAAATCTCTTGGATGGGCCCGTAAATTTTGCAACTGCCAAGCTGACTGTGTTATATTAAGGCAGCGTTACCCAAAAATTAGGCACCTGTTAAATACAGCCTGCTAACCTCAGGTCTCCCGTGAGGGTTTTGCTTTACTCAGCCTATTATTTTTGGACCTGTTCATGCAATCGAGGTCTTGCCTTCAAGTTTACAATTATGTTAATAAGGAATACAAGAATCAACTGCTGGTTTCATAGCTTCTGGATCTAGTGTCCCTTTTAACCTTCAGAAGCCTGAACACACTGATAATGTAACAGATGTTATAGTCTCCAAGTAGATGTCAATCTATTATCTTCAGTACACAGATTGCTGTAAATGTATTGGCTATGAATTCAACGACAGTTCCAGTTTTGTTTAAGCAATAGTACAGCCATAATTTTTCAACTGACATTTAAAAATGGTCTAGTTACACCTTGTGTCAAAGTGCAGAACTGCTACATTATTGGTTACAGACATCTATGTGCTATAAAAACAGCTTTGGTACAATAAATTATCAAAAAAGAAAATAAATTTTTGTAAAATTCACAGCATAATTGTGAGGCAAAAAAGCAGTCACATAAAATTCTGCATTTTTTTTTTTTTTAAAAATGTTCAGGATGAACAGAAGACGTCTTTGTGCAGAAGTAATGGTGGAGAAAACCACGTGCCGAGAAAAAGCAAAGGAAAAAAGTAAAAAGCAGGAAGGGACACAGTTGTAGCTATTTCCATCAAACGCAAACCACTACTCCTGTGACCTTCAACCAATAAGGAAGTCAACTTTATGACACACGCAAAGTGACCTTGCAATACCTTACAATAAGTGGGTCACAAAAGTCTATTTTTAAAAGAAAGGCCTCTTGAATTACCCATTCTCTGTGTTTTCAGCATTAAGGACTGTCTGCAAAAGCATGTCCAAAAGTGATTGCATCTGAAATGGTAGGCTCTTCTAACTTAAGAGTCCAAATCCATAAGGCCAAAGGTTATCCCAAAGACCACCACTTAGACCTCCCCAGGACTGGCCAGGACCGACCCGTTGATTGCTTCTCAGTGCACCTCAGTTATGAAACCAGTCAGATTTCCATCCTAACTGCCCGTGGGCTCCAAAAGGTGGCACCCACAGAATTCCCATCACAATTGCTGCTTTGATCCTCAGTAGATTCAGAAAAGGAGAGTTCTGCTCACCGCCACTTCGCATGCTCAATGTGCCTCACAAACTCCGTCACAACCGTCCCTTTTTACAGCTGAAGAATAATATATTTGTGTAATCTGAAGGTCCCTCTTTCTTACAGTACTGCATTTCTGTGCCCATGGTTGTTTGGGGAACTAAAAAAAATATATATATTACTCACTCCCCCTCCCACCCCAAAAACTTCAAAGGGCCTTTTTTTAGAAATCATGTGCAATGCCTTTAAAAAGAAACTAGCTTGCAACTATGACTAACATTTGAACAATAACCCCTGTTGAATGAGAGCAAAAAAAAAAAAAAAAATTAAAAAAAAAGCCCAAATCAAAACCCCTCCCGAAAAAAAACCAAACTATGACTAGGTTGTGGCAAGTTAAAATGGGGGAAGCAAAAGGTGAACACCACTAAGCTATCCGTTAAGGTGGGTCCAGACATGGCTCTTAAAAAAAAACCAACCAAAAAACCTCCCCCCAGCAAAAAAACAACAAAAAAAAAACTTCATTGTCCCTTTGCAATCTTTTCAAGTTTAAAAAAATAGTCAACTTTGCCCTCCTGTAGCGGTTCAGTGAGTTTATCTCCTTCTGATTCAAGCAGCTTTGCACTTTGTTTTTGGAAAAACACCACTTCTATAAAAACACACAAGAAACAAACTTAGTTTCAGTTTAGTCACGAGCTAGCCACAGGACTTTGCTGAACACAAACTCCTGTCATGGGAGACTCTTCTCTATCAATGCCTTGCCTCATGGCAAGGTGTCCTTCAGTCATGTAATGAGCAGGACCTGTATTAGCAGAAAACTGGTACGTGGGATGTCCAGCTATGCCAGTTTCTTGGCGCGGATTAGAGTAGACTGTTAAATTCATGTCCATAGCTCCGTTCTGTCCAAAGTCCAAGGTATTAGCAGCCACTGGGCGGTTCTGATAGGCCTGATTGCCTTGGTTACCAGTAGAGGAGGAAGATGTAGAGGAAGAAGTAGTTGAGGAAGACAGGGATGTCATGGAGTGGTGACTGTGGCCCACCTCCATAGAATCCTGGGTGGAGGAGCTGTTTGTTGGAGAATTGTAGACTCTCGGCCTGGTCCGGCTGCCCAAGGCTTGCTGTCCATGGTGGTGGTGGTGGTGGTGGTGATGGTGGTGGTGGTGGGAGCTGTTGCCGTGGTGATGGTGTAATGCATTCTGTTGTTGAGGGTTTACATGGAAGGTGGTTTCTTGAACCGGGTGGTTCTCGACAGTGACCTGGGTGGGAGCTTCGGTGGCTGTCCAACCGATCGGAGGAGGAAACTGTTGTCGAACCTGCGGTCAGGAGCAAAGTTAAAATTAAAATGCTGACTCAAAGGTGTGATTTCACTGAATCACAGAATCATAAAGGTTGGAAAAGACTAAGAGTATCCAGTCCAACCTTTGACCACCTTGTCACCTGAGTGTCACATCCAGTTAGTTCCTGAACAACACATGAGAGATTCAGTTATTCGTATTTATGCCAACCTTTTAAAATGTTACCCAAGCCTTGCAGCTGGCACAACTTTTCTAGAAATCCAGGCATGTAGTTAAGAGTAATTTCCAATACTTTTCTATATTTACCTTGAGGAAAATGAATGCACATCCTGGATGTTTTTCTCAAACAGCTTAAGAAAGTCTGATAAGTGACTTGGCTGTCAAAATTATAGGAGCAGCTTTACATTACAGTAATAATAACAGCATTTGTACAACACTTCGAAAAATAAAGCCCTGACCTCTGGCTGAGGAGCCTGGAGACAAAAAGCAAAGCAAATTAAATTAAAATGTTGTAGCTCATACCTTGAAAGGTGCCAACAGCATTAGAGGAACCTCTGGAACAACACAGCTGATTAAAGGTTACTAAAAGAGCAAAATCTATCTACACACCAATTAATTGTCTACATGGGAGGATTTATAGTTTTATCTGTTGTGTACTAAGATATCACTGCCTCAGCCCCACTGGAGCATTACCTGTGGGCTGTGTGTTTCACAGTCCATAGCTTGCACAGCAGCAGTGAAGTGCCCACCACTGTGTCGATGCTGGTGTGTGGGGTCCGACCGCGCCCTTCCGCTGTTGCTCGTGCCAGAAGATCCACCTGGAAAACCCCAACATGACAGTAACTAAAAGGACACAGAACTTACAGCTATGAAACAATGGCAGCATAAAGATTTATGAAGTGCTGCAAGGGAAAAGTATAAGATTTATGGTAATCACTCACATTTTTGCTCATCTAGTTGGGTGTTTGGGGTTTTTCTGTTTACCTGTTCCAGCTGATTAAAATAATTGTTTAGTGATCATGACTGATACATTTTTTAACAGGAGGGAAAAAAAATCAACATTTCACAGAATCATGGAATATTCTGAGTTGGAAGGGACCCACGAGGATCATCCAGTCCAACTGCACAGACACCCCAACAATCCCACCCTGTGCATCCCTGGGAGCGGTGTCCAAACGCTCCCGGAGCTCTGGCAGCCTCGAGGCCGTGCCCATTCCCAGGAGAACCCGTTCAGTGCCCAACATGAGGAAGCAGAATTTTGTCCCCTGTTCATGACCAAAACCCACCTGAGCTTGAAGATGTACTAGAGGTGGTTCCTGAAGACTGGGACTGCTCCATGGCAGGACTCGTGGACACGCTGTTACTCGTGTTGGTACCTTCGTCCGCTGTTTTCTTGAAGAAACTGTGCTGCAGGGCGTAGTAGGGCTGGATTCGTGTCTTGGGGTCATAGTCAAGCATCCTTAAGATGAGGTCTTTGAACTTCAAGTAGTCAGCTACAGTATGACCCGACTCCCCAGCACGGCGCCCGCCCGGTCCTCCTGTCTCAACTCCCAGGATATTGTGGAGTTTGCGAGTTGCCGGTGGTTTGTATTCCTGTGGGAAGGGAGGAATTGCTTGGAATCAATGTGTGAAGCCTTGGGTGTGCACAGATTCTGTATCACAAGTCAAATCAAGTAAGGAAACTATTCAGCACTAAAGGAAACGTTATTTAATTGACAAGACAGAACGCTAACAAACAACAAAGCTGCATTTTCAGTAAGACAAGCTGTAAAACAAAGTAACAACTCACTATTTTATATATTTTTATATATATATATTATCATCCTAATTATTTAACCTACCCTTTTTCCATCTTTGGTCTTCTTCAAGTTCCAAGTGCTATCTGGCAACTTCTCAAAGAACTTTCTTGCTTTGGGTGCTTGGTCGAGGATGTGGGTTGGTGGTATCCCCAAAACTTCCACTATTTTATTCATCTGATCCACCTGTCCCAAATAAAATGTGTTTGTGAAGGACAAGTGACAGCCAGGCCAGCTGTGGCACAAATGTCAGCTACTCACACAAGTTATAAATTAATTAATTTGAGAAAAATCTACTATGTACAAAACAAGTTAAGGAGTAAACAGGGAGACGCAGAAAATTATGAACAGGCAATTTTGTGTCCCAACAAAAGTCACAATATTGATGTTTAATCCTTTCAGAATTACCAGACTTCCCTCATTTATGCATTCCAATCAAACAGATGAAAATCATGACGGGAATTAACAACAAAAAACCCCAATTACTGGTACATAACTTACCTCATTTGCCCCACTGAAGAGAGGCTCTCCAGTGTGCATCTCGACTAAAATACACCCAAGGGACCACATATCAATTGCAAGGTCATAAGGCATTCCCAGTAGCACCTCTGGTGATCGATAAAAACGACTCTGGATATATTGGTATATCTGGAATAAAAGCATCTCAAGGTCACAGTCACACACAGCATCCAGAGGGAATGGCAATTCCACGTGACAAAACACAACTGCCATGAAATATTTCGGTGGAGGGAAAGACGAGGTATCAGAAATAATGAAATCTGTACATTCATTACAGTAATAAAAATATCTAATTGTTAATTTTTAGAAAAATATTATGCTCACAAAAAATAAAGCAGGAAGGTCAGCTTGAGTAGTGTTTTTGTAATTGTGATTCTTAACATTTCAAAATTATCTTATTATTGATAAATAATGGATTTGGATAAATAATCCAGATGTCATTTCACCTCCTGCTGTCTTCCTTCAGCCCTTCCTTCTAGTTTATAGCAAAAAGTCCTTTTATTCATCTAAATCTGTGTCTCATTGCTGCTTTCAATACAATATTAAATATTCTGATCTGCTTTTCCTAAATTCATGATGGGAAAAAGCAATGGTGTGCTATTGGCCAGTGCCAGCTCCTCAAGAGAGAATTGGGGCACTTCTGGTGAAGTTAGTCCATGAATTCCTGAATTCTTTTCCTATCTGCAGTGTCACTAATCATGAACAGGGGACATGCTAAAGGAGTGCTCATGGAAGGAGGAGTTAGATGGAATAAGATAATAATAAAAGACTGTTTTATTAATTAGCACTGTGGATTTCTACAACCAAGCGTTGATACATTCTCCACTGACACGGCACAAAAACACAGCCAAGGAGAAATAAAAAAACATGGAAAATTTATCATATGGTGGATTTTTATCTACTGGGGCACTAAAGGGAAGTGGTGGAGTGTTGAAGTGTTCAAAAAATGAGTGCATGTGGCACTTGAGGACTTGGTTTAGTGGTGAATGTGGTGCTGCTGGTTCATGGCTGGACTTGATCTGAAAGGTCTTTTCCAACCTTGACAATTCTGGGATTCTGAAACTCATATTTAAAGCTCTTATGGACTGTGGATCTCTATGTAAAATTGGGTTATTGTTTTAAAATCACCATGAATAAAATTCCAATGACCTAGATGAGTATTATGACTTAAAAATCTTGCATTTTTCAGCAGCATGAACAGAATTTTCGCCGATTTTCCCCCACACTCACCCTCTGCCCAAGCTGACACGAACTGCCAAAATCCACAATCTTGATGGCGCTCCTTTTGGGGTTGCAGAGCAGGATGTTCTCTGGTTTTAGGTCACAGTGAATGATGCTGAGCTCGGGGGTGGCCAGGAAGAGCAGGGCCGTGCACATCTGCTGCGCGAACTTGCGCGTCAGGTTGAGGGACACGCCGCGGAAGTTGGTGTTCCTCAGCAGGTCGTACAGGTTGTAGGACAGCATCTCAAACACCAAGCACAGGTGGTTCCTGAACATGAAGTGGCGCTTCAAATGCACTGGGGAAAAGGGGAAAATATCATTAACAAACACTAAAAATTATGGGTTAATTAACACAGAGTACGTAGGAAGCGGGACTATCATTAAATAATAGAGCATCATTCATTTTTTCCTAGTTCTGTGTTATTTTACAAAATATTTCTGCCATGTTTGGAGGACAAGAGGACATTTTACACACCCTCAGGTGCACCTCAGTAAAACTGCAAAAACTTGTGAAATCTTTTAAATATTTCAATCAGTGTCTGAAATAAGAGCATTTTTTTTTCCTAGTTCCGTGTTATTTACAAAATATTTCTGCCATGCCTGGGGTACAGGGGGGCATTTTACATATCCTCAGTAAAGCTGCATTAACCAAAAACTTATGAAATGATAAGATTACCAAAATAAGTTATCACTCCCTTACATTGACAGAGGAAATATTTAATAGTGAGAATAATTTAAAATACACAATGACATCAAGGCGATTAATAAGCTGTGACTTCAATTGATTACTTGAATTAATAAAACTGATCAATATCCCAAAGGAATTGGATTTCCTATTCATTTCCTTAAGGCACAATCTTAGTTTATGAAAGGAACCAATCCAAGCTGGTATTTTTCATTAAATAAGTGAAATATTCATCACATTGCTCTGTTCAGAGGCCAGCAGGGTTTGCCATTGTCAAACCTTCAGGCTGCCACAAGAAAATTGAAATAGGAAAAGCATTCCAGAGAAAAAGCAGCACACTCCCCTTTCTGGCAGAATGAAATCTTGAATGTGAGCACCATGAGAATTCAGACTTTTAATTATGGTGGATTTTTGGTCAACTTGGTGTCCATGGATTTGTTTTCTCCACTATCCCAGACCAGTTCTTTCAGTGTCCTTTACAACTTACCTGAGATGGGACCTTCTGCTCCCACCCTGCTGCCATTTCCTGCCACACATCCTTGTCCAAATTCCTGTTTTCTCACCTTTGGAACTCTCCTCCCACCATTCCATGTCCTGGTGGGCTTCCTGCACTTGGTTTCAACTCCTCCCCACCCTACCCGAGCTCGCTGGACCCACCAGCTTGGCAAGAACCACCAAATATCATCACAAATATTCCCAAATAGATGTGGAAATCAGCTGAAAGCAGCCTAAGCTCTACAGCAAGATGTAAACCATTCCTAATAAAATAAAAATAAAGAATAATTATTTCAGTACCTATGTAGTACTTCATCTCAGTGTCATGTTTGTTCATCAGCTCGAGCAGTCTCACTTCAATCTGGGCCTGGTTTAAGAAAGCCTTCTTGTTTTTGATGATTTTGATGGCCACCCACTCCTGCTCCACTCGGTCATAAGCCTTCACAACCTGCAAGAGAAGCCAAATCCATCAGGAAAATCCCTCCAGTTTTCAAAAAAACCTCCATTTTTCAAACTCCTTTTCTCACCTCTCGGAATTCAGAGAAAATGTTCTCATTTTTAATTCTATTTCTTCTGATGATACAACAATAAAGCTACAACTGACTGTGTGACATTTATTGCAGGGATGTCACTTTACATGCAAATAAAATTATCTAAACCAACACTGTAAAAAGACTGGTAAATCTGAGAAAACTAAAAACTACAAAATAAAAGCTCCATCCTCCTTCCAGCCTTGGCTAAGGCTGCAACCAGTCAAAACAAATGTTGCTAATGACATTTATAAGAGGTAAGATCCATCACTAATTATTGCTTTAATTTAAAAACCCTGCTCCAACTAAAAACCTAACTCAAACCAAAACCAAACTCAAGCTAAAAACGTGAACTGATGGCAAAATGTGGAGGATTTCTCATTGTAAAATGCAACACACACTGAAATGTAATTAAAAGTTTTCTGCAGTAACATGAAATAGCACAAAAATATGAGTGTCTGAACAGGGACTCAGGATAACAGGACTGAGAAAAAAGAGTTTTAATTTGAAAATGAAACAGCAGTAGCACTTCCAATTAAATACAAATGAGATCCACATAAATGATATAAATACATAATGAGCCACTACCTGTCCAAAGGATCCTTTGCCTATTAAAGAGTCGATTTCATAGCGGTCCATCCACTTCTCCCCATTTTTCACGATGTAGTCGTAGTTGTCATCATCATAACCATCGTTGTAAACTTTCCTCTCCTTTTTGTGACTGGAATCATCTCCCTGGCCCTGCTGATGCCGCCGTTTTTTTTTTGCATAGTAAACCTGGAGGGGAAAAGGAGCTTCCTTAAGAGCCCTGCTCAGAACAGCAGCTCAAGAAAGAGGAGAATCAACTTTTATTCAGCGTCCTGTGGTTTTAAAGTCAACTTCTCCCAGTGGAAAACCAAGCAATCCTCTCCTCCTATTGCTCTGTTTGAAGTCAGGTCGTTATTCCAAAGGAAAGTCTGGATGAATAACTGAAGAACTGGGAAAGCAGAGCTAAGGGAATGTACTAACACTAATAAATATAATAACACTAATAATTGTACTAACACAAATAATAACACTGATAAATGTACTAACACAAATAAATAATAACACTAATAAATGCAGTAACACTCATCTCTGGAGTTCACAGGTGCAAAAGGAAGAGAAACATCCCAGCACACTGTGCACACAGCAAAACTCAAAATGCTAAGAAGCCAGGAAACAAGAGTTATCATTTGATCTTCCCACAAGACTGGGAAAGAATTCCAAGGAAGTCCTTAATCACCATAAAAATCCCTTCACATTCCCTATAACTGTCGAAGTTTGAAACCAACTGATGCTTTCCTGTATTAACCACAACAATTTTATATTTTACATCTGTCAACAATATTCAATTAAATAATTCAGGGAAAACACTTCAGCATTTTCCTTAAAAGCTCTTAGAAACATTAATAAAGCTTTATTGAGCTCAAAGTGTGCTTGTGCTACTCGTGTTTCCTCATCCTGCAAGCTCAACATTTGTTTATAAAACAACAGAAAATAAATCCCAGCGTAAGAGATTTCCTGTGTGCTGGACAGAAAGCAGGACCATGACACCCATGACCTCAAACAAGATGTGAACAACTGAGAGAAAATTGATTTTTTGGACCTCTTGATGAGATTATTCGTAGAAAATACGTTTAAATCATGTATTGTAACAAACATCAGTGCACATTAAAGACATTTGGAGCCATTACCTCATTAATATGCTTGTATGTTTTGATCAAATCTACGGAGAGTTTCCTCAATGGAGCAGTGGCTGGATCACGAAAAGTTTGGGGCATTCGCCTCTGGAATAGGAACATGGCAGGGAATTAGAACAAAAATAGGAATTTATTGGTATAGCTACTACATCAAATTGTGATATTCCTCACAGAAATGAGTTATTTAAAAGCAAGGGGATTTTTTTAACTGGCAGTAAAAAAAACCACCCAGTTTAGTTAAATTACTTTTTAAAATATGAATAATTTTTAATATATTAATTATTTTTTTAAAAGGAATAAATTACAAGATTCCTACTCTCCTCCCACTACACCCAACAGGTTTAATTGAAATCTCCTCTTGTAACGAAGACTCTCCTCCATCACTCCTCCACCTCAGGGCTGACACATGAACTGTCACCATATTTAAGGTACAGCTCCAAAGGAACTTCACGGGAAGTTCCAAAGGAACTTCACAGGAACTGCTGGAGAACTGGGCCAGCTCACCACATTCAACTGCATTAAATTCCAAATAAAATCTAGGACTACCAAGAGACAAACCATTTCCAAAGGCTGTGCCCAGCACTGCTGCCCTGCTGGACAAGCTCTGGAATTCTCTGTCCCACCCAGCTGGAGCCCCAAAGGGCAGTTTGGAGAGTGGCTGATCGCTCAGCCTGCTCCTCTCTCCATCCCCTCACACAGATGGCTCTGGAATATCCCCAGGGAGGAGACTCCACAGCCTCTCTGGACAATCTGTTCAGGGCTGGGCCCTGCCCAGGGCAGCAGTTCTGCCTCCTGTGCAGGGCAATTGCTGGGCTCAGGCCCTGCCCGTGGCTCTGGTGCCATTGCTGGGCCCCGGAGCAGAGCCCGGGCCCTGCCCTGAGCCCTCCCTGCAGCCAGGGACAGCCAGGGCTGAGGGCCCCTCTCAGCTGGGGCTCCTCTCCAGGCTGAGCAGCCCCAGCTCCCTCAGCCTGTCCTGGGCACGGAGCTGCTCCAGGCCCTTCCTCAGCTGCGCAGCCTCCGCCGGCCCCGCTCCAGGAGCTCCCTGGCCCTGCTGTGCTGAGGAGCCAGAGCTGGGCACGGCACCCCAGAGGTGCCTCCAGGGCTGGGCACAGGGGCAGGATCCCTCCCTGACCTGCTGGCAATGCTCTCCCCGATGAATCCCTGGATCCCATTGGCCTTTCTGTCCCCCAGGACACCCAGCTCACTGTCCCCCAGGTCCTTCCCCAGCAGGTCACCCCCAGCCTGTGCTGCTGCCTGGGGTTGTTCCCCTCCAGGAGCAGGACAGAAAACCTCAGGGTGAGTTTAAGCAATTCCATTGGAGAAAACATTGTTCCATGTGTGTTTTCCACCAGTATTATTGAACTAATAAATGAGCTGGAAAAGTCTAACTGCTCCTCTATTTTTTATAGGATAACTTAATTCCTATAATAGTTGCTCTACAAATAATTCTTTTTTTTTCTCTCAATGACAAAATAAAAAGGATCACATCAAAGTGACCCAAGAAAGAAATTATAGAGAGTTTGTGCTTCTGAAACTGGACCTGCACTGAGGTACCCAAGGGACCACCCTAGAAAGCCAAACTCCCCTTCTCCTGTGTGGGCAGGGAGAAAGACATTAATTCTATTTTATTACCAGTACAAGCACTTTGTAAACATCAGGAAACCGTTTGAAAGTTTCCTAAACAAACTATCGGACATTTACAAAACATTTTTGTTTCTTCCTTTCATCTGGCAAACAAATGTGGCCCATGAAATAAACCCCACCTAAAGAGGATCTCTTTTGGTTCTCTCCCACAGCTCTGAGAAGCAGCAAGTCCTGATCCAGCTGTCCCTGTTACAGCTCTTCAAATCCAAGGATTTCCTTCAAATTCCTTAATCTGACTGAAAGAAGGTATTGGAATATGGGAACACTGATGGGTTTGGCTGGTAAAAGAAACCAGGGGGTGGCACAGGAATACCAGGAATATTGGCAGGGCCCAGTCTCTGTCCTGGGCTGGATCACCAGCATAGGGACTTGAGTTTTGAGGGAATAGTCTCAATGTGGAAGAATTCCATAGTTCAGACCAACTATTCCCACAAAAACGTGCTCTAATTTGGAAAGGGAGTTTGTAGGGCAAGTCTTCATGTTTGTTTTCTACTTTATAAGTCAAATTTGCTTGCTTACTTCAAAACTAAAAATCTGATTTCTACTCTGAAATAAACAGCCTGGTGAAAAAAAAAATGTAATCTGATTTGTTGCCATTCCCTAATTGTAAATAATTGAAATTCTGCAGGCTATTGTCCCTTCTGCAGCCAGTCCCTTACTTAAAAACTGCGTTTTGGCAGTCACACATTTCTGAGCTCACTCTTGAACCTGTATGAACCTTTCCACAGGTTCTGTTTTGCTCTCCTGGGTTCATAAAGTTTTGTGTTGAATTTTTTTCCTCACTCTTTTATATTGAAAAATTTTTCATATTCTCTTCTCTTTCACAGAGAGATTCTTGCTCCCTTCTTCCTAATGACGGAAGACCACGGAACAAAGTGGTCTTTATCCATTTTATACAATCTCAAATCCTTTATTGTTGGGGTAACACTGATTTCTGTCTTGGCTTCAAGGAATGCTCAAGCACCAAAGAAAAGGGAAAAGAAAAGAAGGGGGAAAAGGGGAAAGAAAAGGAAAACTCCTTTTTCACAAGCTTCAGTCTCTATCTGGTGGCCAGACTGCAACACTGCAAGCTCAGATAGATCTCCCTAAAAACACAACACAAATCAGAGATGCTGCATCTCAGGTCTGAGAGACCAGAAACTACTTTAATTGCAATTATAAATGCCAGGGAATACCCATAGAAAAGGCCCCATTTATGTGTCCTCAACACACTGGTGACAAGGCACACTTTAGGGGAACTGTGACTCAGGTTAACTCAGGTGTGCTGTTTGAACTCCCAGCCTTTGGGGGCAGAACACACAACAAATTTCTCTCTTTTTGGATGTTTTCTTCTTTGTCCAAACAGATGGCATTGTTCCTTTTAAAATGATTTTTATTTTGATTATGGAGAATCCTGAGCTGTTTATGGGATGCTTTAATTCAGATTTTATAAAAAAACCAACCAAGATCCACCACCATCCACATTGATTAAAAGAGGAGAGAGAAAAAAATGAATTCAGCTTGTGTGTAGCACATGTTCCACTTGACAAACAGAATAAATAATGAAGATTTTATCGTGTAAGGGCAATTTTAGCAAGAATTCCAAGTGTCAGGACTTAATTAAATGATCTGCATGACCCCACTGATGAGAGAGACTGCTGAAGTTAAACCACCATTAACAATAATGTTGATCAGGTAGTGGGAATATCTGAATTAAGGATTTTCAACTGGTGCTGCAGCCTGAACTTGGCAATGATCTTGATGTGATCAATAAAATCTCTGGCCAAAATCTGGTCAGTAAAACCTCGAGTTATGCAGAGTGTTCTTAGCTAAACAGAGATAGAAAGCTGTCTAACAGTCAGCCTGACTTTCCCATTCCAGGTGTTTCATGAAAGCTGAACTGCTGGAATTTGTTACCAAAATCTCACCTCAGCTCCTTTATCAGGTAAATCAATTTTCTAATCATTTTGTTATTAACTGAAAAGAGTTCCAGGCAATCTGAGCATCCACAACGGAGATAAACAGAGCAGCAAAAAAAAAAGGAAACTTTGAAGTTGTGACAACTTTTAAGCTCTTATCTTGTATTCCCATCAGACTGCGTTGAACTCACAGGACGGAACCAGTTTTAAAACTGGACAGAGAAATATTAATTTGTTACTGCTACAGGAGAAAGATCCCAGAGATCCCAACTTTTCTGTTCACTCTGGACCATGTGCTCCCACATTTCCCTGAAACTGAAGCATTCAGCAGCCGCAGCCAAGAGCAGGACCCATCCTGCCAGCACTTTTTGGGAAAAAAGAGCCCTAAAACCAACTCCTGAAGGGAAAAAAGTTTAAAAACAGAGCTGGAAGTTTTTAACTGTTATTTAAAACCTCATAAATAAGTGAAAAACAAAACAATCTGTCTGGTCTTGGAGTATCTTCCTAGAATTCTTTGATCCTTGTCAGTGATGGGTTTGGGGACCACAGCCAGAAAGCAGTAAGTGCAAGAGAAGACTACGTAAATAATCTTTTAAGAACAACTTATATGTAATTATTTATATTACTTACATGTAATGTAAATAAATACATAGATTTTATATAATTTTAATATAAATTGTCCTTATTGTTTCCTAAGCTTTAATCTGAAGCTGTGAATGATTCCCAAAACATCAGAACATGGCCTGCAAGCCACTACAACCCCAAATCCAAGCAGGACAGAGCAGGAATAAAAGCAATAAATTCACATTCAAGGCCTGGCTTCCCCTTTCTGGTTATGAATTAAAATCATTCCAGGAACCTGAACCAGACACTCCATTAAAAAAAAAAGGAGTCAGTCTGCAGCAAAGACACAAAAATAACCTGCAAGAACATCATCAGGTAATTACTGAAGCTCAGGGAGTTCGTGGCAAGGATGGGATATTTGGGAGAGGAGCTTTCCCAGCAGCAGCACCGCGGCGCTGCGGCCAGCAGAGGGGGGCTGGAGCTCGGGAAAGGCTCCACCTGGAATCCCGGCAGCGCCGAGTTGGGAAAATCCCGATTTCCTGATCCCTCTGACCGCTCAATCCACCAAGGAACGGGAGCAAAGGGGCTGCAACCAGCTGCTGGGTGCTCACACCCAAACAGGTCATTTTTAGGGCACTCGAATGGGGTATTTTAGGACACCCAAAGAAGCTACTTTTAGGGTACCTAAATGGGTTGCTTTTAGGGTACCCAAACAGGTTATTTTAGGGCAACCAAACAGGTTATTTTAGGGCACCCAATTAGGTTACTGTGTTATTTTTTAATTAGATAAAATTTAGGGCACCCAAGCAGGTTATTTTTAGGGTACCCATGCAGGTCGGTTTTAGGGCACCCAAACAGTTACTTTCAGGCTGTGGAAGGCTGTAGCATCCAAGCTGTCCCAATGGTCCAGGCTGCTGATGTCGGGAAATTCCAGGAAACTGAAGCTCCTAGACCCAATCCTTGTCTGTTTGGCTGGATGTGAGCCACTGCATTGAAAGGATCCACCTTAAAAAATTAAAATCCTTCCCGAATCTGCCTGAAGTCACCTTTTTCCTCCTATTTTTATGGCTATATTAAGATCAAACTATCAAACCTTCTCCAACAGCCAATTCCTTTTGCTGCACGTGAAAAACAGGATCTTTTGGAAGATAGGGAGCATTGGAGAAAAGGAGGCTCAGGGGGGACCTTGTGGCTCTGCACAAGTCCCTGACAGGAGGGGACAGCCGGGGGGGTCGGGCTCTGCTCGCAGGGAACAGGGACAGGAGGAGAGGGAACGGCCTCAGGCTGGGCCAGGGGGGTTTGGGTTGGACACCAGCAGGAATTTCCTCATGGAAAGGGAGGTCAGGCCTTGGAAAGAGCTGCCCAGGGAGGTTTGGAGTGCCCATCCCTGGAGGTGTCCCAGGAAGGCCTGGACGTGGCGGGCATTGGGCACAGCTGGGACCCATCTTGGAGATCTTTTCCAATCTAAATGATCTTGGAATTCTGTGATATGAACTTGCAAAGGCAGAAATCACCTTTTGTGACCAAAGAGAGTTTGCCATTATTAAAGGCTGGTCTGTGTTAGAGCTTTACCAGGAGATGTCAGAGAGAACAAGTGGTGGGATTCCACCAGAGGAATGAAACAACCACCCAAAGATGGTTCCAAAAATGTTCTCTGCAAGGTTCCTTTGCAGAACTGACATTTCCAGAACTGCTTTTATCAAGGCCAGAGAGAAACAAGTTGCAGCATGTTCATGGCAATACCTTGAAGAAAAAGGATTCCTGTCATAAAGAATGTCATAAAGAATCTGTAAGATGCAGGAATCAATGGGACACAAAATTCTGTGTTTGCAGATCTGGAAAAGCACAAAGCCTTCAGCAATAGAGGGGCAGGACTTTTGTAAGAAAAAAAAAAGTTATTTTTTAATCAAGATGAACAAGAGCTGAACACGATGAACCAGAGCTGTAGAAGGGCAACTCCAAGAGAAAGATCAGGGAATTTGTTCTGTAGAGAGACCAGGTCTAGAGCAGATTATCTGAGCCACCAGCATGAAGATCTCAGCTGGATCTGGCTGTGCAGATAAAATCAGAAGTGCAGTGCAAAGACAAAAAGCCACTGAGAGTCCCCACAGAGGGTCACACAGAACTTCCAGCCCAAGGAGGAACCTGGTGAGGAGAACTCTTGGTGGGACTGGGTGATGGGAGAAGCACAAGAACTCAAGGGAGGAAAGAGGCACAGAAGGCAAGTACTCAGAGGACTTCAGAAAGTTGGCCACCATCAAACCCAAGAACTTTGATTCAACAGAATTGTGTTGGTGGTGCAAAGACAGCTCGATTGGCATGATCAAGGTGGCCAGCTGCTCATTTCCTCACATGGATAATGTCCACACAACCGAAAATTCTCTGAGTTTGTTTCTGAAGTGCCTTGAAAGGTTTAAGGTGCAACTTTTCTTGACTGACCAAGCTCATTGTAAAAGTTCTGGGAGACCTTTAACCCAAAAAACCTCACATGAAATGTAGATCCTCAAGCTAAGTATTATTATATAGGAGCACATTTCCTCTTCCGATTGGATGGGTTCTCAGGAAAGGAAAGGAAACCCATCCTTGGCAGCTCCATTCACTTTGCCCCTGTCACTGGACATCTCCAAATCCTGGCATCCAACATCCTGGCACTTGGTTTGACCATTCTCATCCTCTTTAATCCTTTCCTCCTCCAGCAGAAGTGTCTCCCCACAGCACCAGACCATCCCTTGATAGTACTGTAGAGCTTCCTACCTAAAGCATCTTGAGCAGCAGAACACTTCACCTCCATCCTCTTTAGTGAAACATTCCTCATCAATCTGCACCAAATTTTCAAGTTCTGATTTACAGGCTTTGTTGGAACCAATCTGCCCTTATGTTTCCACAACTGGACTGTGGAATTTTTAAAAACCAGGAGAATTCCCAGTTATCCAGAGCAACAGCAGCTCTTGTGGCTCCTGGCACTCTGAGTTAGGGAGCTCTTTCAGCAGTTCTACCTACTCAAATAAATTATCTGTTGTGCAAACTTCTATATTCCATTTACACCAACCAGTGACTCTGCAGTAAAAAACTGTCCATTAGAATAAAAAAGCAATCAGATAGTAACAAACAGCACAAAAATTTTAAAAAATAGTTATTAAAGAGCTTTTCACAGCTCTCCACTTGGCCAATCTTTCTCTCCCTCAATTTCAAAAAATGTTACAAGCAGAATAAGCATAATAAATACGTTCCAGAAGTTTAGAAACAACTTCGAAAAGTTACTTTTGAAGTTATAGTGTATAAATATATATATATATATAAAATATAAATATTTTTGAGTATATAGTTGTATATTAACTCCATCCTTACAGAGTCAGAAGTCAATTAGTTAAAAAAAAAAAACCTGCAAGAATAAATGCCCTGATCCTGTAATTTATGGTTGTATAATACATGAATGGAGAGGGACTTTTCACAAAGGGTTTAGAGTGACAGGACATGGGGGGAATGACCTTAAACTGACAGAGAGCAGGGTTAGATGGGATATTAGGAGGGAATTTTTCCTTCAGGGTGGGCAGGCCCTGGCACAGGGTGCCCAGAGCAGCTGGGGCTGCCCCTGGATCCCTGGCAGTGCCCAAGGCCAGGTTGGACATGGGGGCTTGGAGCAGCCTGGGACAGTGGAAGGTGTCCCTGCCATGGCAGGGGTTGGAACTCGAGCTTTAAAGGTCCCTTCCAACCTAAACGGTTGCACAACTCAACATTTCAAGAATTCCCAGGTGTAAAAGGAGCCTTCCCCCCATACCTGGTTTGTTAATGGGAGTGGCTGCTCGAGCTGGTCAGCGTAGGATAAGGCCGAGACCTGCTGGTCACTGATGTTCTGCTGCCGCCGGTCACTGTACTGCTGATGCGAATGGGACATCTGTCCAGCCATCTGAAGGCCAGCAGCATGGAATGAAAACGATGGTGCAAGCCGAACAGATGAAGGTTTGCATGCTGAAGTCTCTCCTCCTGTGAAGACAAGGTGAGGGTTAAGCAGGTGATGGGTTGAAAATGTTGCCCGGTGTTCAGGATCCCGGAGCTCATCTGCACCGAGTGCTTGTCACACATGGGAGATTCCGTAGGCAGTGATCCCAGAAACCATCCTCAGGGAAAGGTTATCTACAGGGCAGGACAGGAAGGCTGGACAGGGACTTCTCCCAGGGACATGGGGGGAATGGCCTCAAGCTGAGGGAGGGCAGGGCTGGATGGGATCTTGGGCAGGAATTGTTCCCTGGGAGGGTGGGCAGGCCCTGGCACAGGGTGCCCAGAGCAGCTGGGGCTGCCCCTGGATCCCTGGAGGTGTCCAAGGCCAGGCTGGAACAACCTGGTCTGGTGGAAGGTGTCCCTGACCATCAGAACTCCATCTTTAAAGGTCCCTTCCAACCCAAACTGTTCCATGACTCTAATCCTGAGCATCCCATTTCTCACATCCCCACCTGGGTGTCAGAACTCAGGCAGAATTTGACAGGGTTTATTCCAAACACACGAATTCCGTGTATGGATTCCACAAAAGCCAGAAAAACACACAAGTTCTGCCTTTCTGGGTTGCTCCCAGCAACTTTCTGGACTGACTGTACCAAAAGAAAGGAAAATGCAGTGTCCAGCCTCAGCAGCTCATCTTTGTTTGGGGATAAGGTTTAGGGGTGATGGTGGGACTGGATGACCCCAAAGGGCTCTTCCAACCCTGGTGATTCTGAGAATCCCTGATTCCCTGTCCTCTATGTTTGGGCCTCCCTACAAAGTGCAGCAAACAAAGAGCAGCTGCAATATGAAAGCAAAATTATCACTAAAGGTTAAATTTAGAAGGAAGGTGTTAAACAGCCAAGCACCTGACCAGCAAAGGGAAATCCCCACTTCCTTTACAGTCCAAACCTTGCAAGAAAATACAAGCAGTAGGAAACAGTAGATGAGTACAGCCAACATTTGGCTTTCTTAAAAATAACTATGTCAAAAGAAAATTAAAATATTGACATTGATATTGCACCATTGACTCAACACCTATCAGGGCAACAGAAGAAGTGCCTGGATGAAATCAAACACCATTTTACATTGATTATATTAAAATTTTAACCATTTAAAGTTAACATTGCACAGAAAATTACTTTTAACTCTTCTACAAAATGTCCATTAAAAACTGAGAATCAGAGTTAATCTTCCATCTCTACAACTTGGTGAATTTAGTGAACATTTCCTTTTCAAGATTCACTGAACACTCCTGTAAGAATGGCTGAACATATGTAAGACATCATCCAGTATCTCTACTTTCTGCTCTTTTAATTTCTGAGGTTCTGCTTAACCTGAAAAAAAATCATAATTTCACTTAGCAACATCATGGTGACTGAAGTAAAAGTCAAAACAATATTTAAATCAGAGAGTCAAAAATACCACTAATTCTAAAGTGTAGAGCCAGTTACTTTCAAAGGTTTCTATCTTGTATTTTTTTACCTCAGGCCACAGTTTTCCAACAGACAGATACCTGGACAATTACAGAACTTCATAAAAACAAATTTTATTTTTGAAAATCCTGCCCTTCCACGTGTTCCTAAAAAAGCAAAAGCTCAAATATATAAACCCAAAAATCCTGGCACCATGGGGTTCTCATTTACAGTTTGACTTCATAGGATCTTCTGACACTCCAAAAATCACAACAAATCTGAGCATAAACTGAACAATGCACTACACACATTTAAGATAAAGTAAAAAAGGAAAGTAAGAGTGTTAAAAGTATAATTATCCCACAAAACAACAGTTGTAATTTGATGTTTTGGTTCAGCTTCAAACTTTCCATGCTTGTAGACCTTTTCCTCCCAAGTCCACCTGCATCCAAATCCATGAATTTTATTCTTTTAGCTTAACACTTTTTGGAATTTGCTGTTTGTGACTAACAAAGAGGTCCCTGTTGGCTTGGAGGGGAGTCCCACACCAAATGTGATGCCACGAATCCAAACTGTGTCCAACAAGAACCTTCTTAAACCAGGAACACAAATGGTTTCACAGCAAATCTCAGAAAAAAGGACAAGATTAGAGCCTGGCCAGCCTGATGACGTGAAGAATGACAAGAAGATGGATGGGAATTGGCCAACTCATCCCTGTGTTCCCATCCCAAATGGAAAAGCACTTCAGTCATCTCCTAAACGGGACCGACCTCACCCACGTCAGCAACGAGCAACAACCACCTGGGTCAGAAGTTCAGGATCTGTAACCACAAGGATCAGCAGCCAAGTAATTCCATCTTTCCAACTCGTCCCTGTCCCTGCAAGGAAGGCACTGGAGTTCACAGCCTTGTGCTGGAAGCAGTCCTGGCCACCAACACAAACAAGTCACGCTCAGCTCTGGGCCCTGATGAAATCCCTGCCCTTGCCACATCCCAGACTTTGCTCCTGACACCTGCAATCCAATCCCAGGACATCTAATCCCAAGAGAACACTGCTAGAAACACCCAGTGACAGGTTAGGAAGAAAGGAATAGGGGAAAGAAGGACTGGTTAGAATAGAAATCTTGACCTCCTTTAGTTTTAGGTCGAGGAGTCGCTCCAGAAATAGGGACGTTTGTGCACTCCCATTAACTGAGGCTCACAAAGCCTCTGGTGGCTCAGAGATTGCTTTTTGGCTCATCTGGAGAGCTCCAGACGTCCAAAAAAGTCAGAGATCTGCTGACCACCAGGGCAGGACTAAAACCCACCGCACACAGCACACCCAGAACTTCCACAGGACAGAAATATCTATGAACAAGGTATAGTCAATCATCAATTTTCCTTTTTAACCACTACAAGTTCAAGGGATCACACCTCGTTAAGCACCTTGGGAAGAAAATAAAGCAAAAAGCCCCAGAAACATGTGCCAAGATCTCTAAGCATGAAGCCCATCAAGGGAAGAGATTATGGATTGGGAGTGGGTAGAATTATCTTACAAATAGGCCTTACCTAATGTTAGTTCAGGGAAGGCATAAAAATACCCACCTTGATGTGTATTTGCACTCAAAAGAGGCTCACAGCTCAGAACTATCTGAAAATAGACCCACTGCAAAAATGGATTCCCTCATCATAAAGGAGAAGGTTTATTTCTTTAAAGCATCATCTCAACACAGTGGAAGAAGTTCAAGAATAAATTTATTTCTTTGGTGAGGGATGGAAAATACTTTTCTCATTCAAAATAGCTGTGTTTTAAATGGATTTTTTTTTTCATGGATGTTTTGGGGCCTCCCCATCCCTGGCAGTGTCCAAGGCCAGGCTGGATGGGGCTTGAGCAACCTGGGACAGTGAAAGGTGTCCCTGCCCATGGCAGGGAGTGGAACTGAATGATTTTAAGGTCCCTTCCAACCCAAACCATTCTGGGATTTTATGATTTTTCCAAGCAACAATGAAATTATTACCTCCAAGCAGAAATAATACTTGAGATGAGGAGTCTATAAATGAACTACAATTGGTGTAATATTGGAAAAGTTTGTGTAAAATTTTGCACAGATTTTTAAGAACTCAATGTATTTTTTCAAGATTCAATTCCCTCCCTCATCCATTTGAGATCCTGTTATTCCCATTTTGACATCAGTCCACATAACTCATTTACACATTAAACCTCCTCCCCAACAAAGTACCTTAAGGTCAGGTGGGTGAAACACATCCCTGGCCCTCTCCTTTCAGCTACAGTGAGGCACAAACATTCACTGACTGATGGGGAAGAGCTGCAGGTGACTGAGTGACCCCAACACTGGATCACCAATCCAGAAAAAATGTCTGGATCGTGGCCAAAGCCCAACTGGCCACAGGACTGGGCAACCTCCAAAGGTCTCTTCCAGCCTCAACATTTCCATATTTCTGTGCCACTGAAGTCAGCACAAAGTGAGATTTGTCTCTGAAGCAGGAGTTGTTAGAGCATCTCCTCTGTTGGGTAGGACTGCACCTGCAAATCCCAGCAGTAATTCCAAGGGTTTTTTGCATTTCTGTCACCCAGCTCATTAAAGATCTCCTTTGCTTCTCCAAGTATCTTTGTGACTTTCTTTGTCCCTCTGTCACACTTCTACCCAAGTGTTCTACTGAGGTGTATTCATAGTGAAAGATAAAAAAGGTGGCAAAGTCAGACAAAAATCATTAGAGCATTCAAAAAGGTGACATTTTCTTAATGTATCTTCCTACTTCTCGCCTCACAATTAAAAATTAGCCCCCAGAAAGGACCACTGTGACAGTTTGAACCCTGTGAGTAATGCAAGTTTGCATTCAGGACTGACAAAAGCATCTCCCAAGTGCAGCAGCAGATCTTGGTTCCATGACACCAGGAGATAGAGAGTTATCTTGCTGATAACAGAACCTTTGCAACAACCTTAAAAACACTTCTCTGCCTGCTGAATCTCGTGCAAGATGAAGCAGGTAGTGAAAGACCCATCAGCATTTATTCCATACTTCTAAAAGCTTAAATGCAGTAATTCCCCAAGTCTGGAAGAGTTCAAAGCCAGGCTGGACGGGGCTTGGAGCAACCTGGGATAGTGGAAGGTGTCCCTGCCCATGGCAGGGGGGTGGAATTAGATAATCTTTATGGTCCCTTCCCACCCAAACCACTCCATGATCTCAGGCTGAAGTGTGAAACTTCCTCTGCACAATTCATTTTCCATTCTCTTTGCCTTGCTAGACCTTTTCTTCCTTTTCTTCAACATTTTCCCTCTAAAGATTAATGCTTGACACAAAATGTTTTGAGCTTCTTTCCCGTCTCCCTCCTGTCCCACCCTCCCTTCCCGTGTTGGGGTTGTTCAGCCATGTGCAGATATTCCCCCTATTCCCTCTCAGGGCTATGCTGGCAGCTGAGTGAGAACCTGCCAAAAACACGACCAGAGAATAAAAGTGAGAAGCGTCTCGTTCCCCACAAAGGGTGTTCTCCTTCCCGCACTCAAGAGTTCAAGAGCTTGTGGGCCCACACCACAGACCAAGTATGGTTCTTACTGCACAGAACCGGTTCAAACTTCAAATCTTTTTATTTCCAACCCCTGCTAAGCCACCACAGGTGAAGGCAAGCACTTCTTATTGCTTTATTTTGTATTTAAATTAGTGAATGTGAAAGCAGCCCCATGTCCCCTCTAAGAAAATCCTGTGTTAGCTGAGGAACTGTACAGCCCTCTTCTTTCATGTGAGATCCTTCTTCTTTTTTTGCTAAGTTAATTGTTTTGTCAAGTTCTGGTCTACTTTATTTTTCAAAATCTCTGCTTGGAAAAGCTCTCGACATGCATGAGCGTTGTGATACCTCAGCTATTGAAGAGTGTCTAGAAAAGGGAGACTGATCCCTGCACTGCTCTAGCATCCAACCACCTCTGTGCTCTATTAGCACATCCCAAAACAGACAGCGAGCAATTAGCAACAAGCACTTGTATCTGAGAACTCTCTGTTCAAATAAACCCACACTGAAGACGAGTCAGACCTACCAGAGCTCTGCCTGAGCATCACAGATGTCGACCACGGGGGACTGGAGAGTTCAGAACAATCATCTTTCAGGCAATCGGCAAATGCCAACCTGAACTCCGAGTGAACTTCTGCAGCCCTGCTCTGCCCATTGTCCCCATGCACGGGGTTTGAAGTGACTGCATGAGAACGTGGGGGTACAGGGACCTCACTCTGCTTGGTCTGGAATGGGAAAAGCTGAGAGAACCCAGGGAAAAGCTGGGAGAACTCAGGGAACAAAGGGAAATTACCTGCGGCAGCTACCGGAGAACAATCCTGTTATAAATATCCCACACGAGTTCCTCCTCTGGAGGAACTTTATTATTGTGGGGGAATTATTAAGAATGGCTGCTTCAGAAGTTATCCTACAATAACTATTCAGCCAACTTCCCTGTACAGAAATGCCAGACGCTGCTTTCCCTCGGAGCAGAATGAAGCCCTAAACTTAGAAACAACCCCCCGGTCCAATCCCATCCATGGGCCAACACACCCACGGATTCCTCCTGCTGCTGGCTCCTGCTCTTCCCCACTGGACGGAGCTGCAGGGAGGACACAGTGCCCAGGAGGTGACATCAAACTCCCGGGTGCCATCTTTTCCCAGCCTGAAGAAAAAGTAGGCCAAGAGCAGGTTCATGAACTGTTCTGCCACTGCTGGGCCTGTCTTGGCTGGTTTCTTCCCTGGATGAGCTGCAGCAGGAGGCGGACTTTGGGCAGGACTTGTGGTCTGTGGCTTTTGTGCAATCAGAGGACACCAGTTCTCCTTTCCTGGAGAAAAACTGGGGCTCAGACCTGTGACAGGGAAAGACTGGGGGAAATATCTTTACAAAAAAGCCACTTCAAACAGCTGGTACCAGAAGGACTGAATGCCGCTACTACGTTGTAATTCTCCCACTACAAGAGAAAGAAGTTTCTAAAACTCATTCAATCCACTGGCAACACTATATAAATCTGCGT
This sequence comes from Dicrurus megarhynchus, assembly GCA_013399195.1. NCBI lineage: Eukaryota > Metazoa > Chordata > Aves > Passeriformes > Dicruridae > Dicrurus > Dicrurus megarhynchus. The sequence goes on from VXAD01006437.1 coordinate 984,506, forward strand.
TTCATTAACTTATAAATATGACTTTGAGTACACTCCGGAGAATCTTAGAACAGAGAAAATGTTGTGAAAGTGAAACCACTTTTTTTTTTAATAAATGAAGCCCAAGACTGCCAAAATTCTCAGCTAAAATCTACAGGAAACACAAGCACTCGTAACTTTCAAAGTCAAAATTAAGCTCTGTGAGACCTCTGCTCTTCCATTTCTGCCCTGGAGAAGCAGCTGCTTGAAAGCACAGCTAAAAACCACCTGGAATTCCACAAGGAAACAGGGAGAACTGAACCTATGGACAGGCCTACAAAGGACTGAATGGACTGAAAAACCACTAAAATGAAGAGTACTGTGCCCAGAAATTAGGAAAGCTCAGAATCCTTCCCCAGCTTTAATTCAGTGCCTCCATGTCAATAAGTTATGATTCTGTTTAGCTCCATGAATGCCCTGTTTGTTTTAGGGGGCAGAATGGAAGCAGCGCTCACTGAATAGGTGGCCATACAATAGATCTTTTTATTTTCATTGTGTTTAACATAATATCCCTTGACACTCTTCAGACTGTGCTCCAAATAAAATTATTCCTGGCTGCATATATATTCTATAGAGTGGTCATTGTTTTTGCATCCTTGGAATTCACAAACAATCATTTCCTTCTGCAGCGTTCTGCATTTTCTCCTGTTCTGCAGAAAAACAGCGAGGCATGGGATAAACACCAAAGGGCTCCATAATTTAAATTTTTGTGTCTTCAGGACTTTGCAAAGACAAGGAACACATCCTAGCAGGTAAATCTCTGTTTTACAGAGCTCCACAGAGGAGCAGCTTTACAGGTTAGGTAAAAAAAGCTCCTTTTTGACACACTGCCCCCATGTGATCCTCCAAGAGAGGATATCCCAGGATTTAGAGAGGAAACATTCTCAACTGTGCATCTGTACACACTCCAACAGAGTTATTACTGAGGGTTTTCCCCTTTTCTAATACACAGTTGAAGTTCTTCCCAAGTCTTCCTGCCACACTGGAACTCTGTCCAACTCCTCAGGAGCACTGGTCAAACCCAAGTGCTTTGGCTGGAGATTCACCCCAACGTGTATTTATTTATTTTATGACAAATGAGTGAGTGAAACAATATCTCAGCAGTCAATACTTTATTACTGAATATTTAATAACCTGTATTTCAAGAAGAGGCCTAACATTTACTTTAAAACTGACAACTAAAAATTATCCGAATCCTCCTTTTCCAGAGCTCACCGATGCTGGTGAAAATGAGTCACAGCTGAGGTTCTGAGGCTTCTTTTTTTCTCTCCCCCTACAAATTTATGTGCATTTAAAGGTTTTATGCAGTTATTCTAAGGTTTATAATTTTTCTAATTGAATGAAAAGCCTGACACTTAAAAAGAGAAAATATAAAGGAGAGGAAAAATGGACATAAACATTTTTTATGATCGTGGTGAAAGTTCAAAGAAACACAGAAACAATAATGTTGGAAAATACCTCCAAGATCATCAAGTCCAACCTTTGACCGAACAAACACAACAGCTTTAAAGCAGAACTAGAGACTGAAGTGTGAATATTATTCCCAACACAGGTTTTCCAATAATTACCTAACTCCAACTACCTCTGCATATTTAATCTTGCTCAAAGACCCATACCTGCCCCTAGGTTACAAGTGAAAACCACAAATACAATCAGAAAACAGGAACTTCTGTCAAATTCAGTAAATAAGGGGAAAAATCTTTTATAAACCACGGTAATCTCCTAATACAGCAGAAATTTAGTGACACAAAGTTTAAATTGACATTATTTTATCCCTTAAACATGCTATAAAGGAACCTCTAAACTCACTCGTCAGAAGGCTTCAAGCAAACTCCAAGTACGCACAATTTATATTAAATCTAAGGTTTTGGTTCTAGAAATCACTAAGTTTCTCTATGAAAAGGTTGGTTTTATTCAAGAGAAATTAAATTTCCCTCTGCTGAACGTAAAGTTTTCTGAAGGGTTTAGAAAAGAGTCAGAAAATTAAAATTCCACCAAAGGAAAGATCAGATTTAATCAAAAATCTGCTGGTGACAGGAATTTCCACCATTACTAGCAAATGCCAGGTAGTATCAAACCGCAGATACATATCGATACTTATGGTAAAGGGAAGGGGGAAAAAAGGGAAAAAATAGCACGGAATGTAGCTGGATTTACTCAATTAAATAATTTATTAACTTACAGTCAGTTTTACTGAGTTGGAAGGAGAGAATGTGGAAAGAAAACCCAGGAATTGGACACTAAGGAAGACAGGGAGGGAGTGGGGAACAGGACTGAAGAAGGTAAAGTGATCCATGACTGAACAGGAGAAAAAGCTGCTTGGGAAAGCAGGGAAAGGGAAAAAAAGGGACAGATACAGATGCAGATTTAAGCAACAGAATATATTTTAAGCTTAGATTCCCCAATATTCTTAGGCAGGAATGATATCTAGGACAGAAAAAAAACAGGACTCAACTTACAGCTGAGGAGGGGCTTGGATTTTGGTGTGGGGTTTTTTTTGTCGGGGGGGGGGGGTGGGATGTGAATACACCATTTTTGCAAGGTGAGTGTGTGTTCCAGAAATTATGCTAAAGAATTATCAGCTTCAGATCCTGATCTCGGGCAGCGAGAAGGGGCTGATATGCGAGGTGAGCGTACCAGCGTTCTACAGCCGTGCTTTCTGCGGGAATCTGGCTACTTTAAGGCATTTTATTTTTTTTTTTTTTTAAATCGAAAAAAATAGTAATAAAATAGCAATAAGACTCAGTTGCCGGTGCCGCACGCCTGGACGCGCTGAGGGGCTCGGAGCAGCCCGGTGCGAGGCGCCGGGGCCGCCGCGGGTGCCTCGCACCGCCCAGGCCCGCGCGCCCCGTGTGAGGGGGAAGCCGATGCCGGCGCTCCCCTCAGCGCATCCCCGGCTGCCGCAGCGCGCCCCAGCAACAGCGCCTCATTAGCATAGCCCACCCCGGGCCGCGCCGCGCCATTGGCCCGCAGCGCCGCGGCGCCGGCCAATGGCGGCGCGCTATGCAAATGCGGGCGCGCAGTTGCCAGGGCAGAGCTGGCGCGCGCCGGCCAATGGGCGCGGGCTCCATAAACAAGGAGCGCGATTGAGCTTTGTCACATTCGCCGGGCGCTGTTAACACTTTCCAGTTTAGGGCGAAATTAGCTCCATCTCCCGAGGATCAGGCTCATGTTCTACATTTCACCCCCACAGCAAGGGCAGGGCGGCGCAGCCATGATACACGGGATTACGGATAAACGCGCCCGCGTTAGGATTTCGCCTGCCCGGCTCCGGGACGCCTTCTCCGGGGCTGGGATGCTAAAGATCCCCCAAGGCTGCCGGGTGGGAGCTCGCCAGGCTGGAATTCTTCCCGGGGCTTTAAAAAGCTCTAAAGTTCCCTGTCGCTGCCTTAGGCAGGTCACCTCCTAAAATTACTGTGTCAGGCTACTCCTGTCCTTCCCTTTTTCCAAGGATCTGAATTTATGTTTCACTGGTTTGGGTTTAACCCTAAAGACACAACATTCTTTATTATTATTATAATTATAATTCCCCCCCCCCCCCGACAGATTTTAAGCAAATGAAATTTCAGCTCATTCCACTGCCGCTAACGACTGAACATGAGCGAAGCTGAAGCATCCTACGAGAAAACAAGCAGATTTTTTTTTTTTCTTTTGACCGATTTTAAAGAAAAAAAAAATAAGATTATCTGACAGCATATTGGTGTCTGTGTGCCTGCGACGGTGTGAATCCATCACTGACCACCACCGCTTGCAGGGCTGCTGGGGAGATCCCCTTCCCACGCGCACGGATGCGGATGTGGAAAACCGGCGGCTGGAAATGCAAAGAGTGACAGACTTACTCTGGAAGCCCCCGGCTGTCCCTGGAGCGGCACTGTCCCCTCTACGCCGTGGCGGCCGCAGCGATGCCGGGCATGTTTTACTGCACTTTGCCGAGCCCGGCAGCGATGTGCCAGCGCCGCTGCGAGTCACTCACCTGCGAAGGGGGTGGGGGGTGCTTCCTGTTCTCCGGGGCTCCGGGAAGGTGCCCGGCGCTGCCGCCGGCCGGGGGACGGGGCACAGAGCGCCGAGAGCCGCCGGGGCGGCCCGGCCGCTCTGGGACAGCACCTGCGCTCACCTGGGCCACGGGTAAAGAGGGGAGAAGAGCCCTGTTTTCTAGGGGACCCTAGGACGGGCAAACTTTTCAGCCCTGAAGCAGAGAATCTGCCTTTTCCAAAATGTCAGTTCCGACAGAACTTAAAAGTTTTTACCGGCTCCCTCGTTCAACAACTTCATTTTGGACGTTTTACTAGTAGTGAAACTACTGAAATATCTCCTTACGTGCCCTATAACACAAGCAACTACCTCAGTGCGTGTGCATTACACACCCCAAAAAAATCGGTGCCACCTATTCTGTATCTCGTGTCAGCTTTTTGAACCAAAATATTGCCTTTATTTCATGCTCATCTCACAGACCCTGCAGCAGTGCAGCAGCAGCAGCAGCGTTACCTGACCAGGGGCTTACAAGATTTTCCAAGACTTTGCAGCACTAATCCTTCTCCTGGTCTGCTCCGCTGTCCTTTCAGGGAAATACTTTTATCAGCACTTAACCGAGTGTTCCTCGTGTTGGTGCAGCGCCTCCTCCTTCCCCCACCTCCAAAGAACATTACTCACAATTTGCAGTTTGCAGCGCAAAACTAATTAAAGATGGAATAAATTACCTGCTACATGGCAGCATGTCAAACCGCACGAGAGGTGAAAAACACCCAATATTTTATCCCAAATCAATACCTGGCCTGATGTGCCAGGCATTTCCAGCTGAACGTAAAGTTAGCAAAAATATCGGCGTAATTTTTCAAGTTCTCCTTTAATCTATTGTACAAACAAGATATATGTTTAAAAAAAAATTTAAAAAGAAATCTTTTCCTACGCATAAAACCCATCAAGGGAAATTACTTGAATTATTCTATTTCCCATTTGTAGTTACTGAGGCACAAGATATATTTAAACAGTTGGTAGAGAAAAAATGGGAAGCATCTCCCATATCAATGTACAGCCAGCATGCCAAACCATGAATGTAAGAGCTAAACAAGGGATGAATACATCATGTGCAAGAGTCTCACATGATATAAATTATTCAATATCTGACCAAAGAGAACAGCTTTCAGGAGAGAGGGGGAGGATCTCAAAGTACTTTTGCAGTTTGAATACAGACAGGGTTAGGAATTGATGCAAAATCTTTTTAACTCAATTAAATAAACCCATGTATTTTCAAACTATTTCACTGGGTGACATCCATCCAGCTCTGGTGTCTACCATAAATAAAGGTGGATTTCATCTAACATAGTGATGACAATTATAAAATAAAACCAACTGTAAAAATAAAATGACTTGGCACGTGGGCAAGTGTGTATTTTCAGAATTTGGGCTGTCCCCTCCTTCCACTTGCAGGATTTGCACAGCCCTATTGATATTAGAAGTCTTTTTTCCTTTACTAATTCCAAACTGGCTGTACAGTTTGGGATTTTTGGGATTGGATTTGAGATTACTATTAACCTATCACACATCTTGAAGGACCAACACACACAGGCTTTTTAAGTGAAAAAGTGAACTACAAAAAAAAGTATCCACCACTATAAATTACCCCTCGATTATGGGGAAGCTGCTGGTGTGATGATTCCAGGGAATTCCCTCAATGGCTGATTTCATGTACGATTTTGAACTAGTTCATGTCACTCCAAGGGAAGTTTATAGCACATAAGTTTTGGCAACAAACTGAGTGCTTCTGTTGCATTTGGAGACGTTGCACTGCTTTGATACTTTGTATTAATAACTCAAATTCTGACAGAGTTCCTAAAAACCAGAGTACTTTGTCTTAGTAACACAAATTCTGATGGAGTTCCTAAAAACCAGAATGCTTTAAAACTCTTAGGCATGCTGTTCTTATTAATCCATATCACAGTTCACAAAATAGTAACATTCCAGATTCTTTCCTCACTCCAAAGTAGCCTGGAAGCACCAGAATTATTCCATAAAATCCTCACAGGTCATGAACAGTACCTAAACCATTCTTCTGCTGCGTTCTCAATGATTTGATAACTGATATTCTGACACCTGCATTTTACAGCAGGAATCTGAAGCCAGTCCTGACAAACTCCACTCAGACTTCTTAAGTCACTAAACAATAAATCATTCCTCAGTAAAAAGTTTCAATATTTCCACATCCAGCTTAGTGCTCATCACAGAAAAGCCCAAAAAAATCAGAAATAAACCCAGGCAAGGGGGTTGACAAGTCCAGTCAAACCTCACAATTCCAAAGCACTCATTTGAAAGCCCAATTTCCTGCCTTTGTAATAATTCCTGTATTTAGTACACACACTTTAAAGTTTAAGCAATTAGTTCTTTTGATTTGTCTCACCTTGAAGTTGCAGCTTTTAAGGAGAAAAAAAACTTAAGTGTGGTTGAATCTGTACTTCCAGCTGGAAACCACCAAAACCCAGGCATGCCAGACTTCAGTAATCCAAACGATATGACCCCAAAGTGGAGCTCACTGTAAACTGTATTAATTTCTCTCAAGTAACATAAATTTCAACCCAGAAAAATTAAAAACAAAACAACAAAAACCACCCCCAAAACAAACAAAAAGTATCATTATTCCTTTAGGAGGATACTGCGATTTAAGAAAATTATTTTTGAAGTGTAACTCGCATTTTTCCTTCTAAGGCTTTACTGTTTCCAGCATAAACAAGTATTAAAGCTAACTATAAAAAATGTTTTTTTCACAGTGATAATAATGATGAGAGCAACACTACCCAAGTATCAGAGTTGTGCAAATTAAAAAACTTTAAATTTAGTCTGCATCTTACAGAGTTCCAGAATGGTTTGGGTTGGAAGGGACCTTAAAAATTATCCTTAAAAATGTCACCTCCTGCCATGGCAGGGACACCTCCCACTGTCCCAGGCTGCTCCAAGCCCCAATGTCCAACCTGGCCTTGGGCACTGCCAGGGATCCAGGGGCAGCCCCAGCTGCTCTGGGCACCCTGTGCCAGGGCCTGCCCACCCTCCCAGGGAACCATTCCTGCCCAATATCCCATCCATCCCTGCCTTCTTTCAGCTGATCTCCATTCATAAATCTGATTCCCAGCTTACAAAATCTCCCATTTGCCATGACTGGGCTCCCCCTTTCCAGGAAGTGCCACCTGTTCCCTGCAGCGACATCATGGAAGATGCATAAACCAACGACACCGTGTTCCAGCTGTAACATTTGAGCCTCTCCTTCCATCAGTCTCTGGTTTTTCTGGAATGCCAATTCCCAGAACAAGCTGCTGAGAGCTGCCTGTCACCTGCACCTGCAGCATCCATGAGGGAAGAGAGGTACCCAGGCCACCAAAAAAAGCAGGTGACTTCCAAGGGGTGCAGAAATGGGTAGGAATCATTCCAGCATTTCCTGAAGGATCTATAAACTACACTGAGGAAAACCTGACTGGATAATTTGCCATGGTTTGGTGTTGGATTTGGATTTTCTGGCCTCCAGAGAGGTGCAGAGGGAGCATTTCACCTGAGGAAAGAGATGTTTCTAAGGAAAGGTGATGATGGAAAATTATTTACAGGATCCAAACACCAAACACACAAGGAGCTCTTCAAGGTTCAGCCAACAACTGTGTTCTGGGCAAAGATCACCCCAAGTCCTGTTCACAGCAGAAATGTTAATGAAATTCAAACCCCTGAAGGCTTTTAACTGAAACAAAACTGTGCCCTGGTCTGGTCAGGGAATGTTCCCAGTTCCTAAGGACATTGTGAACATCACATTTATAGGCACCAGACACGACTGTCCTGCAATGCACAGGAACCACGACCTCCTACAAAGTCATGTCACCAAGGGTGAAGAGGCTGCAAGTCAAGAAAAGTGAAGTAATAACACACAAACTCTTTATTTTAAAGTTTAGGTATCAATGAGCTTCAAAGCTTCAGCACTGGGGTTTTAGAAGTGTTCTCAGGGAACAGAACACCCAGCTTCATGCATGGCACAGTCAGGAGGACTCTGGCAAACACACCTGTGAGGATGAGTCTTTGAACAGCCTGACTCTTCCCTGGCAGGCAGATGCTGAAAGAAGAGGGAAGAAGGATGGAAGTGCCCTCCTGCCATGAGTGAAAACCCATTGGAGTGAGGGCTGTGTCCGGTTGTGGTGGGAGGAGATGCTCGAGAAGGGGAGCAAAGAAATGTTACCCCAAAGAAATGTTACCCCCAGCAGGACATCAATGAGGGCAGTTATCAAACAGTCCTCAAGGTAATGGGACTTTCTGTTTCTACAGTGCTGAATTAGGTTGCCTACAGAGGTTATGGCTGCTCCATCCCTGGAAGTGCCCAAGGCCAGGCTGGACACTGGGGCTTGGAACAGCCTGGGACAGTGGAAGGTGTCCCTGCCATGGCAGGGGGTGGGGCTGGATGAGCTTTAGGATCCCTCCCAACCAAAACCATTCTGTGACTCCATGAATTTGGAGAAGAAAGTATAAAACAAGCACAGAATCTGCCACCTCTAAGATGTTTGAAAAGACAACAAGAGCCACATAAACTCACCGTTCCCATCACTGCCATGGAGCCCAACTTTTTACCAAGTCCATCTAAGGGTTTAAAAGCCTTACCAGAAAAGAAGAGCAATATTGTTTCTCGTGCTCCAAAACCACTGCAAAAAGCAGGGCCTTGGTGCAGAAGGAGCAGAAAATGCCCAAACCACCTGCTCCTGCTTTGCAGCACCAGTTGTTCTGCCAAGCAGTGGCGACACTCGAGGCTGTGCTCTGCCAAAGCATCTGGGTTGAAAGCACCACGGTGTTGTTCTCTGGCACTGCTGGCCAAGTGAGCACAGAGCTGCTTCCAAATGTCACTCAATCTCACACAGCTCCTCAAGACTTCTTGGGCAATCTGCGGAATTGCTACGATTTCTTAGCGGCTCCAGAGAGCCCGACCGTGTCTGAACTGAAGGTGCCAGAGAGGACTTCCCTTCTTTTCCCACCCCACAAAAGGGTAAGGGGAGACTTCCCAACATCTCTGCAAACAAAAGGGAGTGGACAGAAGTGGAAAAATTGCCTTTGTCATCATTTGTGAGAGGAAAGCATGGCAGACTCTTCAGAAGGTCACAGCATTGGCCAACTTTAGCCAACACTCCAATGTTTCAAAACATCACCAAGGATGAAATGATTTTGCTTTATTAGGAAAAACTTTCCATGCAAGAGTGGTCAGGCATTGGAATGAGCTGCCCAGGGGGTGGTGGAGTCACTGTCTCTGGGAGTGTTCAGGAGGAGTCTGGATGTGGCCCTTGGGGACAGGGTTTGGGGTGATGCTGGTGCTGCTGGGGTGAGGTGGGACTGGATGATCCCAAATACCAATGTTTAACAACCCTTTCAGTGGAGAAATTCCTCCTGGTGTCCAACCTGACCCTCCCCTGGCACAGCTTGAGGCCTTTTTCTCTTGTCCTGTCCTTGTTCCCTGGGAGCAGAGCCTCCTGTTCCATAGAAAGCTAAGACACCACGGTAATTTTGTGTTCCCACTCACAGGATCTCATTCCTGAGGGCCATGTTAGGCACAGAGTCACACTTGGAATTTCCTGTGCTTGTCCCTTCCCTTGTAACTGTGCTGAGGACCCCACAATGAGCAGGAAGAAAGAGACTCCCTGACTCTCCAAACCTGAGCACAGAGATGCTTCTCCATGGAGCATCTTGTCCAGATGCTTCCGAAAACTTCCTGAGGCATTTCTTGTTCTCCAAAACCAATCAGTTCCTATCTCTGAATGAGGAAGCCAGGCCTCTGTCAGACGTGCCATTAATGCAAAGGTGCAGTACCTGTCTAATTACCTGGTCTTTGATGAAATTCCGACGATTCATTAGGAGCTGATGTTGAAAGGAGCCCAAATCGCTTTGTTTAAGTAGCTGCTACCCAGACTTGCTCAGAAGACACCAATTCACTTTTCTCTAAATTGATCAAAAGGCTTATCCAGGAGGGAGATTAACCATCTTCCTAATGGGTTACTGCAGCTTCTTGGGAAGACGGAGCTACTGCTAATCTGTTATCGAGGATAATGTGGATTTTTGATGGCAAAACGATACTGCTAATAAACTGGGATCCACGGGAGAAAGTGTGACACAAAGCCAAACAATAAAACACTGTAACCAATCTGTAAATACTGAGCAAGTGTATCTGTGCAAAGTGCATTTGTAGGGAAGGAATTGTTCCTTGGGAGGGTGGGGAGGCCCTGGCAACAGGTTGCCCAGGAAGGCTGTGATGTCCCATCCCTGCAAGTGTTCAAGGCCAGGTTGGACACCGGGGCTTGGAGCAAGCTGGGATAGTGGAAGGTAGGGAGCAGGGGGTGGAACTGGATGGGCTTTAAGGTCCCTTTCAACCCAAATCATTCTGGGATTCTATGAAAGCAAGTATTCCCCTCTCCTCTCTACCAACCCCTTCCCAGAAAAAAAACAGTGAAGCAGACTTTTCATTCAGGTTATACAGGCCATAATTCATGGAATTACAGGACACAAATGATTCCTCAGGTGTCTGAATACCCACTGAGTGTTTACTCAAATACCTGTAGCCAGAGTGAAAGACTTCAAGTGCAAAGACGTCACTATGGATCTGGAAGTGTTTTGAACCCAAATCCCTGCTCCAGACGAAGTTAGCTCCCAAGTTCTATTTAAGGAAACTGCCTTCTATTGAAGAAGTGGAGTATTCAGCTGGCTCCGTTTTGGTGGCACTTTTTCTGAGCAGAGAAGTGTCAGAATTTTTGCATTTGGATGGCAGCCTATAGAGCCTGGATTTCTCCCAAGAAAAAATGAAGTTGCGCTTCTTGCCTTCCCCTGGAGCTCCACATGCCTCTAGACATAAAAGAAAACACCAACCAAACAAAAAACACAACAACTACTTTTTGCCTTTCTCAGGATTCAAACAGTCATTGCCTGGGGCCTTTTGCTACCAGAATCTTTGTAGGGAAACAAAGCTGAACACAGAATTTAAGCTGAAGGTGCAGACTCCTAACTTGAAAACTGACCCATTGATTTGGGTGTGAAACAGCCTCTTTTTTTTCTGAGGAAAATCTCTTTTCTTCACAAGAGAAGTCATGAAGACTCCTAAGTCCATGAAGTCAGCCCAAGCCAGAGGACAAGAACAACTTTACAGATAAAATTTCTCAGAAGATGGAAGAAAAGCTGAACTTTCGAAAGAAATCTATAGGAAAGCAACACAAAATTCTCCCAGGCTTTGTAAGTGAGAAGGAAGCAAAGGAATATTCCTGCAGCTGCAGGTCAGGAAAAAAAAAGTTATATTTCTATATATATATTTATATATTATGTATATATAACAAAAGATAGAACAACCCTGGGGTTTTTTCCTTTGACAATGGGAAAAAAAAGCCATTTTCTCCTGAGACATCCCAAGTCCAAAGAGAAAGGAAGAAGGATTTAAGGACAACAGTGGAATGCATAGCTGAGGAAGCGTGGAAGCAGCAGCTGTGTACCCCTGGATCCAGCCGGGTTGAGGAGGATCCCAAACAGGGCCGTGATCCGCAGCGTCCGGACAGCGCGAGGGATCCGCAGCATCCCTGTGTGCAGCGCTCTTCCCAGCAGCTCCTGGGAATGTGTGGCAGTCAGCATGTTCAGGAATCCTTCCCAGCAGGCAGCCAGGACAGTGAACTAGCACAGATGTGTGCTGCTCCATGTGATCGGCTCCGGAGGCTGGGAATGCTCTGTGTACTAACAGGGAAACAGCTCTTTTTGTCTGGGAATTTGTGTTCTGAAATCTCCTCTGACCGCATCTGCTCCTGCAGCTCTCTGCTGGCACAGTTTACAAATCAAGGCTCTTCCTTGAGACAGCCTCCTTCCAATTAGTGAAAATGGCAAACCAGGAGAGGCTCGGTTGTGCACTGGATTTTGGGAAATCTTGGCATGTAAAGAAAGGAAAACACATCAAAACCATTGGCCAATAACTGCACTGCTCACCTCAAGATTTTGGGCAGTGACCCCATTTCTTTGCAAGGTTTAAAAGAGGTTCATGCTCTTATCAAGCAACTGCCCAGGGACATGAAAGGTGAGGAATAATCAGGTGATTTTGAGGATCACCAATGACAAAACACAAGATCTTCACAAACTGGTCTAAATTAAAGCACACAAGACTAACTTGTGGTTTTTTCATTTATTTATCATCATCATGGTAATGCTGGGATCAAAGTTTTTCTTCAACATCTCAGCTTGTCCAGAGCAGCTGTGGCTGCCCCTGGATCCCTGGCAGTGCCCAAGGCCAGGTTGGACATTGGGGCTTGGAGCAGCCTGGGACAGTGGAAGGTGTCCCTGCCCATGGCAGGGGTGGCACTGGATGGGCTTTAAACTCCCTCCAACCCAAACTATTCTGGGATTCCATGATCTCAACAAGCCAATTTTGAAAAATTGAATTTTGGAGAAAACTCAGAGATGTGAACATTTAAACCTAAAAAGAAACACTGCCTTATTTATATCCCCTTCTGAGGCTAAGCACCAGAAATACACTTGAACTCCACACCGTGGATACATCACTGGACTCAGGGAAGTGTCCAGGAATTACTCAGCACTGTGAAATGATTACTTGATTTTACAGCTGGAAGTTTTAGAAAAGTCTAACTTAAGAAGCAAGAATAAATCAATTACCAGATTGCTGCTTTTTTTACAGTCTTTAAGGACCTGACACAGAGCCTACCATGAACGTCTGGAACACACCTGAAGTGAAGTTGTAAATGGAATTACGATGGACATCTGCTCCTTTTCAGATACTTTGCTAAACTTCAGTAAGTGAAATATTTCAAAGGGCTAATTCCCACTTTTATTCCAAACTAGCACAAAGCCTGGGGATTACTGGAAGGTACAAAACGTGGTAAACATATTTGGTGGGGGGTTTTAATTTATTTTATATCTTATAAGCTAATATAATTTATGTAATCCATTATTCCACATCTACATGAAGATAAAAACAGTTTTATATTCAACCCAATTTGCGGAGAAGGATCTGATCTACTGAGAGACAAGAACAGCAAGTCAGAACTCCCATTAATATACCAGGTGAAATCAGAGATACTTTTACCAATATATAAAAACTTGGAGAACCAGTTCATTCCATTGAGGCATCCTCAGGACCTCGGAGGAGCATGAAGGTGTCAGTCCTATCACAGCTAAGCTAAAAAACCATGTCTGGATCTTCATGTATTGCCAGAAACAGTTTATTTTTCCAGAGTGGTGAGACAGTCCTGAGGAATTGTGGACTTTATTCACAGTATTATAATATTTTTCTCTATTTAAAGGCCTCACTGCCTCCAAAACCAGGTAAAAATGAAACCAACCTCCCCCACCTTTACAAACATCATCCTTCTGTTTATTTCCTGGCACAGCACATCTGCTGATCCCTCTCCAGCACATCTGAGGGAGCATAAACGAGTGCCAAGTTCACCCCAAAATACTAAGCTCAAATAGGCAAGATACACAAATACTGAAATTTTCTGTGATTTTAGTAAAGAAAAGGCAAAGTGTTGGATGGTTTAGCAAACTTGAGGTTGGATTTCTCTGTTCACAAAGTGGATTCAATGAGATGAAAGAGAAGTTTAGAGTATGGACAAAAAGAAACCAGTTAGAAAATCCAGAATTAACCAGTAAAAAACTCAATGCTCTGCTTGTATCCCCAGTTTTTTAAGGGATCTGTAATAACCAGTTTGTTAGGAAAATGCCAGCACCAACAGATTCCCACAGGGAATGAGGAAATCAAGAACAAATCTCTCTTCCCTGTCTGGAACAGAACTGTTGCCACCTGTTCCACCTTTCCAGCAAAGATCTTCAACAGCTGGCTCTGTGTGCAATAAACTCAAATCTAGATCCCCAAAGATATTTTGGGATTTAAGTCAGCCAAATGTCACCAGGGGTTAGGTGGGAGTGTCAGGGAGTGCTGAGCCTCAGGAACCAGGCTTTTCCCTTGGGTTGATGGATCCATGCTGGGCTGGGTATTTCCTGCTCTTCCCAGGACAACTGGAAGGTCAGAACCTTCAATCTGATGTGTCACTCCTAAAAACAAAATATGTTTCTTGCTCTCTAATCTAATTCCTGTCCTTAACGACAAATGTGTTTCTGAGACTGTGGCGTCACAATGGAAATCTGAGAGTGAAACATTCTCAGTTTTACATTTTCCAAGCTTAATTGTGTTCCTAAATCCAGCAGGGTTTAACCAGACTGACTCAAATGACGTCTGAGCTGCAGCCAGTGACATCAGAGGGCTGACAAATGCATCCTGAAGCTGCCTTATGGAAATATCCAAGCTATCCATGGATAGCTGACTGCATATTGAGGCGTGGAAACTCTGCTAAAACCTGGTGAGAGGAACTTACTCCTCAACGTATAAGCCAGAAAAAAACTCTGTCATCAAGCTGAGCATATCCTGTGTTGCTCCGGAAAGATGGGAATCCACCAGCTTGATCCCAGTCAGGCATCAAGCAAACACAGCATCTGGGTACCACTACCTGCAAGAGCATTTGATAGAAACATTAAAAACCACACATCAAGGGATGAATTGAATAGAACAGGAAGCAGCAGCCTGGCTAGAAAAAGAGAAATACAAATCTTAAGAAGTTAGAATGTCCAAGATTTAGGAACAATATTTGCCCAGTTCTTGTCTCCACCCCCCTGATAAAGTATTATAAATGGAATTCTTACCAAGAACTATTCAGGCCTGGCTGCTAAGAGAGCCATCCTATGGTGTCTCTGTGTATTTTAAAACCTAACCCCAAAGGAACAGAACTTCCAGGGATGGGAGGAGAGGTCATTTCCACCTGGCTCCATGATTTATAAAGCAGGATGCCTCCTACAGACATTTGCTGCCCTGCTTATGGATTCAACATAGAATATGCTCAGAAACTGAAGTGGTGCCAGTTTAAGTCAAGCTTGTCTAGTGACGATGAATTTTGGGTGTTGTGTCTGCAGAAAGGGAGGTCAGGCCTTGGAAAGAGCTGCCCAGGGAGGTTTGGAGTGCCCACCCCTGGAGGTGTCCAAGGAAGGGCTGGAGGTGGCACTCAGTGCTCTGGGCTGGGGACAAGGTGGGCATCGGGCACAGCTGGGACTCCGTGGGCTGGGAGGGCTTTTCCAGCCTCAGGGATTCCATGAAATACCCATGAAGTACTGCTGGGTGCAGATTTACACCCTGGGAGGTCCTTCAGGAGCACCAGATTTCAGGTGGGATTCCTGCAAAGCTGCAAACGCTCCCCAACTGGTGCTGCCCGTGCCAAGTCCATGGGAAGAAACTCCCTCTGGATATGAACCAACGGCTTTTCCCTGGAGCACAGGGCTGAGATTCCCTCCAACACCCACCCTCACTCCAAACTTCACTGAAAACCCTCCCAGCCCAGGCCAGCAGGATCAATCCAGGAACATCTGCTGCCAAAAACAGCAGACAGGACACAGGGACAGGAAACAGGACACAAAAAGGGATGCACAAGACACCAGTCAATCCCTGGGACAGGGCACAATTCCGAGACTCCATGGACAGCTCCAAACTCAGTCTCACCACCCCACTGCTGCCTTGCCCAACAGAACCTTTCCTTTTTGTTCCCACACTGAACAGTGGCTTTAAAGGCTGCAAGAAAGACTCTGTATTTGCAGTGTTATGTTCATTATACACCTCAGGCGTTCTTGGTGCACTGACCAATCATTCAGGAAATGGGAAATGATTTTTAATAGTTAATATTGCAATTTTTAATCTGAATTTTAATTTGGTTTTGTTCAAAACCTAATTTTTCTCTAGTCTAAGTGAGTCCTTGCTCTTAGAAATTGGCAACAGAAAGAAATTTCAGCCTTGCAAAAAAGAAATCTCCTCATAACTTAAAACTTCACTGAAAGTTACCTCAAAAGGTTTTTAAAGAGGGTCACATGTATTGGGAGACAAAATGAATAGAAATTACTTTTCCAGAGTATTAAAACTATATATAATACCAGCAGCATCTAAAGATTTTCTGGTTTAGATGCTCTGGTCTGTTCCTGGATAAGGAAAGCAGCATCCTCCACCAGGCTGTAATTCCATGCCAAAACCGTGGAACAGGATTTTTGTTTCCTCTTAGACGAGGGTTGAGGATGAAAACTTCAATTTTCAATATCACAGGTACTGAGCCATTCTGGAGGAGGGGTAAAAAAAAAAAAACCTTTTCTTCTAAATAGGCAACTTCTTTTTAAATATGGATGCACGAATCTAACTTTAGCTGTCCAGGTTTTCACATTCCTGCTCTCAAATCCAGAAAGTAGAGCATTAATTTAGTCTGTTGACTTCAAGGTTATCATTCATTGAGGTCAATGACTCCATCTCTGAAAAGCAGAACTTCCACTTTCAGTCTGAGGAGCGCTGCCCTTCCCGACTGCTTTCTCACAAAAACTCCCAGGCAAACCAGCACCAACCCCTGCTGCAAAGGGATTTATCCATGGAAAACCAGGGGTTAACCCTGGCAACATCCAAGGCCTCATTAGCTGCTTGTATTTCAAACTTCCCCTCCTAATGAGCAGCTCTGTCTCGGACATGATTTTCACGGTATCTTCTGTTTATGGCAAACTTGTGTTGATCTGCTGAGCCAGGACCTGAATATCCACCAAAAACTCCCTGGCAGGATGCAGCCGCACAGAATCCAACTGGAACCAGTCCCCCACCAGAAACAAAACCAGTGGGAGCCACACTGTGCCCCAGCAGGGAATCTGCACACAGAGCAGAGGTTTGCTCTTTCCAGGCTGGGTCTGGTTTTTTGCTACCAACTTTCAGCTCCCAAGAGCCCCTCCAGGTGTGTGATCACCTCCGTGGGACCAGGGACAGCATCTTCACTGCCACAGGAAGATCCAGGGACACGGTGCTGGCCCAGGAAGGTTCTGGATTTTCCTGGTGAAACTTCCAGTGGCTGTGACTGAAGCAGTTCAGGTAACACAGGTGAACTCCAAACACAGAGCAGCGCCATGGACACACTTTGTTCTGGCTGCAGAACAACAGAGGGGTTTTTCTGCTTTGGTTTGTGGTTTTTTTTTTACTACTGACATATAAAAACATCCTTTAAAATAGCTCCAGGCTCAATGAAACCAGCAACTAAAACATCAGAAATAGGAGATGTGAGAGGCATGGCCCAATTCTATGTTTTCATTGTACTCTTCCATAAAACAACACCTGGACACTTGCAGGCTCTAAACTCAACCCCATCCAGGAACTTCCCAGAAGTCTTTCCTCTGGATTTGTTATATTTTAATAAGGAATACAGCTGGGGAAGACAGGTATCTGTGTGAGAATTGCCTATTTCATTGCTCTTGCAGTACCCTTATTGAAAAGTATTGGATTGGCTTTTTTTTCTTTTCCAAAAATGACCATTTTTTTAAAGTTAAAGAGCATTTTGAGCACCTCCAATGTCTTATCAAACTTGACTACACCATTATCACATTTCCTTGGTTCTCAACATCTCTGATGCATCCAAGATAATTCCACGTTGATGAGAATAATTTGCTGTAACCATTATGTTACTCTGTTTTCTTACAAAGATTACAAAAAGAGGCTTTCAGCTCTTCAAAAGCTTCAAAATCAGACAACTCAGTATTTTTAGATCCATATTCCTCAGGCTCCAGCTAACTAGAAAAGTCAAAAACAGAAATCTGTTATAAACCCAAAAGATTTTTATAAGGAATCTCCATTAAAAAAAAAGGAAAAAAAAGAACAGCCAACCACTGAGTTACACAGGAGCAGGACAAGGTGTAGCAGTAACTCTGGAAACACCAACTTTAAACCCAAGATAAATCCTTGCTTGTAAGAACCCAGCACAACTCCAAATTTGATGCTACCACACCATGAAAAGTGAATATGGATAGGATGACTGACCACCAGCCTAACTACACCTGGAACTGTTTGGTTCCTTCCTTTCCCAAAAGGTCCTGGAGAGACTTGCAAAGGACAAAAAAGTGAAAAATTCACATTCTGAAAACACTTTTTTATCACAAACCACATTGTAAGGCATTGCCTGTGTTACCATGACATGACTGAAATACAAACTTGGCTTTTCCTGTAAGGAGCTGAACCCCAGCTTTGCTTACTGCAGAGTGGTTCAGGGAAAAGCAGAACAGATCCTAAAAAATCCACAAGTAAACACGGAATCAGAGAATCATTAAGGTTGGAAAAGACCTCTAAGACCATCAAAGTCCAAGCATTACCCCAATTCTGCCCAGTCCATCACTAAACCATGAACTCAAGTGCCACATGCACAGGTTTCTGAACATTTCCCAGGGTGGTGATTCCAGCACTTCCCTGGGCAGCCCCTGCCAAGGCCTGACCACCCTTTCCAGGAAAAAATTCCTGCTGGTGTCCAACCTGAGCCTNGGACCTGGCCCTTGGCCTGGTTGACCCTCACACCGTTGGCCTCAGCCCATGGATCCAGCCTGTCCTGATCCCTCTGCAGAGCCTTCCCACTCTCCAGATCTACACTCCTGCCCAAACTGGTGTTGCCCACAAACTGACTGAGAGGGCACTCGATCCCATGCTTCAGATCATCTATAAAATGATTGAAAATCTTTCAGTTCTCCATACAACATCCTAAAGTGCCCTTCTGCTGGGTGTCCTACATATTATACAGGGCATAAAGAGAAGTTAAACGTGCTGCAAGTTTTCTTGGTGAGTCAAACCGGAAAATAACATATAATATCCCCATTTCTTCAAATATTCACTTTTTTTTTTTTTTTAAGCAGTGGACCTTAATACATTTCTGTGTTTTCAGCTTAAATGGTGATCTAAAATTAAAGTATTCCATGGTAGAAGAAGTGAAAAAATCCTCTTCTTTAGGGGATTGTTTCCCCAGTTATGCTGTGGTTGATTGTAGGGGTTTAGGGCAGGTCAGCTTCCCCAACAATGAAGTGATGCCCATTGTAACAAAGAATTTACTGACCCTATAGAAGCTTTCCCCCTTTAACCAAAGACATTTTAGACGTTACCAGGCACCTCTGATCAATCACCCTCAAGAAACCTTCCTGAAAATGCAAGAGAACCACCCTCAAGCACCACAAAACCTTTCAGTTTCGGGCCTGAGCTCTCCCCAGCTACTTTGAACTTGAGACCGAGGTCAGCAGAGTCACCAAATGACTCTGGCTGTTACTGCACCACAAAATAATCACAGAGCAGGTTCTCATTTCAAGGCTTGCAAATCTTGTTCATGCTCAGAACCTCAGCACACCAAGCAAGGCTCTCCTAATAAACAGAAAAGGCAAATAAATCTGACTTTTCTAACTTCCAACACATCAGAGGCATGAAGGTCTTTGTCCTGTTTTCTGATCTGTATTTATCAAGGGACTTGTAAACAAAGAATTTGGGCTGCAGAAGACAGAATTACCACTTAAAATTTCAAAATCTTGTATCCATTTCTACTCTGCAAGCTCATAACTCTATAAGCTCGACAGCATCAGGAATTCTGACCAAAACTGAAAGTGCTTAAGTTGGAAGTTTGAAATCAGATTACTGTATTGCAATATGAAACTGAATTCTCTCAAACACTGTCATACATAAGGTACTATTTCATAACATCATCTCTCCTTTCAGTTGTGGGATGAATATTTTTAAAGCTTTCAAAACACTTTCTCAATATTTAAGTTCTATTTTAATCTGTCACTGCCTACTAGACAGAGCTCCCCGAATCTGATGGGACATCAATTTTGAGACTTTTAATGCTGCTCCTCTAGACGTAGATATTTAAAACCAATGAAATACCCCTTTGGAGTAGTTTTCCCTTCTCCTCTTCTTTGCCCAACCTAATTTTAGAATTCTTTAGACCCACTTTGACTTGAGCTTTCAGCACACGACTCACAAACATCGGAGTGGAATGAACGATGTTTGGTTTTCACGGAATGAAATCTCCACTTCCAGCATCTTGGTCCTAATCCAAAGGCTCCATGTAAATATACCCTCCAAAGCTGTTTATGCACGAACAGCTGATGCAACTGAAAACTGTCAATCAGGAGATGAGCTGGATGCACACGGAAATCTACCCAGATTTTTTTTTCCAGCCCCAAGGATTCCTGGGGTTTAAAGCTGAACAAGCAAACCAAAGATCTGGTTTGCATCTACCACACCTTTACAGGTCCCAAAACTGCTAAAATAAGGGTATTTGGGTATAAAAAATTAGACCAACCCTCTTGGACAAACTCAGTTTTATTCTATTCCTACTGCTTGTGATTTTCTATGTCAAAATATGAACTCTATTTCCGACAAAACTAAAAATCAGCTATTCAATCTGCAAATGCTTTTGGCACTTCCAGGATTTTTGATTAGCCAAAAAATGGAAGAACTTCCTAAAATATCAATCAGTCCATTAAATTGGCACCTTTAAAAGCATTCCCATGAAAACTTTGAAAACAATATTTCCATTCAGGAAAACCATTTTCTTCCTGGAAGAAGGAGAGTCTTCCAAGCCGCCGAAGAGTTTTCAAAGGGCAAAGAAAGATTTCGAAATTCTGCAGGTTCTTAAATATTCTGCTAAGTTGGAACAACATCATTTGGGGGGGGGGGACAGAGAATGGAACAGCAACAAAAAGCACATCAAGAACATCCATAATTTTTTTTTGTAAAAATCCTAAATATAAAAATCACCTGTATGCATCGTCTTCTTTCAAGTCTCATATCATCCTGCAGGGTTGTGGGGACAGGGGGAGTCCAGCAGCAAACAACACTGAAAAATGAAAAAAAAAAAAGAATAAACTTCTTAAACTGCAGCCACAACTGCTCAGTTCAACCCCGAGCTAAACCAAGGAAATCCAAACAGAAACTGAAGTTTTCCAACAGGAAAAGCAGAGACAGGCATTACAAAGACTTATCTTCCACTGATATCTGGTTTTAGAAAAACTTTCTAAGTGTCAAAATGTCAAGGACTAACTTAAATTTCAACTGGGCATTCAATAGTTCTGAAAATTAAGGTCATCCCAAAAAATTGACAGTTACCCACCTTTGCCAAGCCCTTAAATGTGTGGATTTTTACAGAAATTCCAGACAGTATTTCTAAAACACAACAGAACTTGTGGGATTTTCCCCAATCAACAAGCTATGGAACTATAAATGTATATAAATTCTAAATGTTTATTTAAATGTTTATTCTAAAGTTTATTTCTCCTCATAGCCTGATGAAATTGAATTAGGTTCACCTTGCTGCAAATAATTAAAATATGCTCAGAAAAATAAAATTACACTTTCCATAAGACAGAGAGATATAAAGACAAGAGTTTCTAGGAAGAAAACGCCAAGAGAAGTTAAGAAGAACAGCAAGATCATGAACAAAAAAATAAAATTAAAACCCAAAACACAGCACCCAGCAACTAAGACTGCTCAAAATATTTCTCAAGCATTTGTTTTTCACTTTTCTCCAACAAACAATCATCGGTACTCTACAACCTCTGGAAATATCAAAGCCACTTAGAATTACTGAGAATTTTAGAGAACTCTGCAAATTACTGACCAGCTGGAATTGAAGAGTTATTATTATTTAAACACCTCCTGAAATATGTAACTTCAGGCAAGTGTGAGCAGTCTAAAATGCACTCAGACCCTGCAATTTGAGCAGCAACCGGCGCCGTTCGCTCCATTTCCCCCCAACAATGAGAGTTCAAACCCTGCACAGCCCACCCTGGGCCCAGCCTGCCCTCCTGCCACCACGCTGGGCTTGTCCCTGTGCCACTCAAATGTCACACACACCAAAGGGAAGGGGGCAGGAAGACAAGGAACAACTTTTTGGATCCGTGTATGAGCAGGTGTTGCAGTGGTAGTGTCGGTGTTTTAGGAGCAGCTGAATTCTTGATGTTGTGCCTCCAAAAATAAGGGGAAAACCCCTCTAAGTGGCCATCCCATATCCTGAATCCACAGCCTTTTTATGGCTGCAGTTCCACAGAGCCCTGGAATGTCACTGCCACATCCACAGCTGCCACGAGCACTGCTGAGGCTACACCAGGTCCTACAAACTGGGCACTCTTGTGCCTAAATCACTTCAGTTTGGGTGAAAGGCTCGGTCTGGTCCAGGTGCTGAGTGAACACCTCCCACCCTGAGCTGAGCCCCACTGACCCAGCACAGGCAGCCCTGGAACTCAACAAGAAGAAAGAAAGGAAGAGCAAACTCCTATTTAAATGAACAACAAGAGAATCCCAGAGTGGTTTGGGTTGGAAGGGACCTTAAATCCCATCCAGTGCCACCCCTGCCATGGCAGGGACACCTCCCACTGTCCCAGGCTGCTCCAAGCCCCAGTGTCCAACCTGGCCTTGGGCACTGCCAGGGATCCAGGGGCAGCCCCAGCTGCTCTGGGCACCCTGGGCCAGGGCCTGCCCACCCTCCCAGGGAACAATTCCTGCCCAAGATCCCATCCAGCCCTGCCCTCTGGCACTGGGAAGCCATTCCCTGTGTCCTGGCCCTCCAGCCCTTGGAAATTGTCTCTCTCCATGGTTCCTGCAGCTCCTTCAGGCCCTGCAAGGCCACACTGAGCTCAGCCCAAAGCTTCTCCTCTCCAGGCTGAACAATCCCAGCTCTCCCAGCCTTTCCTCCCAGCAGAGCTGCTCCATCCCTCTGCTCATTCTGGTGCTTCCTCTGGCCTCTCTCCAGCAGATCCAAGTCCTGGAGCACCAGGTTTGTCCATCCCACACAGGTGCCCTAAGGCTACAGAGCCTCAGTCCTATTTCTGAAAGCTCTCTCTGGCCAATATCCTTTTATTCCTTTTAACTGCAGCACCTCTGGGTTTACACCAGGATTACAGGAAGCCTTTGCCAGCAGCAGGTCAAGGACTGAAGGCATCACTCTCTTTAGACAAGATCCTGCAGCTCAACCACAGCTCGATCCCCTCCCAATGCCACCAGTGCAAGACCAGTTTCAATACCAAACCAGCTTAGTTCAAACTATCACCAGAGTTTGAGCAATTTTCAGCCAAAATATCGTGGAGTGTTCAAACATTGCCTCCTTCCCATTCCACAGTGGGATTAGTCAGCTCCCAAAGAGCTGGAGAGCTACCCACAGAGCCCTGAGTTATTGTAGACTTTAGAAGACACTTTAAGAGCTACCAACACTACAGAAGAGCTGCTGATGTGAGAAAGTCATTAACAGGTTATTACCAGGAATCAACACATCCGTGCATTTCAGAGCTAACCAGGAACACAGATCCACCCCACTTTCAGTCTCCTTCCAACTCTCCAACAATCCTGGAGAACTGGAAAACTCATGTGGAATTCCAGAGTGGAAAAGCAGGTGGAGCCCTGTTTTCCAAGGAGGGAGTTAAAACCTTAGCAGAGCCTGAAGCTGGTGAGTCCCTGAGACAGTATCAGTGTCACAGACATACAACATAAAAGGGTAACAATTTGGGTTTTTTTAAAATAGATCCAAACAAATTGCACCCAATGGCTGCAGGGGCAGCACCTTAAACTGAGTCACTGGGTGTCTTTGCTGTGTCTGCACTGCCAAGTTCTTAAACCAAAAGGCCTTTCAGCCAGCCTGTACAAAGGCTTCCTGGTTTAGATAATAAATTGATGATAAGAGGAGGCAAGAGCAAATCCTACTCATCACACAGTCTGTAAGATCATTACGAGAAGAATCCCCTCAGTAATAACATTTACTGGGCTTCAAGAACCCAGTTTGATCTACTTAGCAGTATAGAACAGAAGTGAATTGGAAATAAAGGAGGAGAGGAAGGAACAGATGACAGGAAAGGTGTTAAAAAGCAAATTATTGAAAGTGGTAGAGCAAAGAGAAGAATAAAAGCTGAAGTCTTTTATTTAAACAAAGAGAGCAGTTCTTAGAAATCAACTGTGCTAAACTTTACCTCGTGCTTTTGTTTCCTGTTTCAATCACTGTTGCTTTCTGCTCTTCCTCTTCCCTACCCACATGAGGCTCCTCTGATCTCCTCAAACACAGGGAACGGGATCCCCTATCCAGAGCCACTCCCTGCTCGTGAGCAATTCCAGAGTGGAGTTACACAAGGCTTAGTCAGATACAGCGAGGATGCTGAGCACGTTCTATTCCAGGTTATATCCACAATGTTATGGAGATGGTGACACCGAATAACAAAAACTTTGTCACGTCTCTGACTTCTCCTCACACCCCAAGCCTGGTTTCCCTGCTGGCCTCTTTGAGAATTCAAGCTTTATTCCCTGTATCCCTTAGGAGCATCCATCCCTTCCTTCAAATACCTGACACACGTCTGTAGGTTCACTGCAGATCAAAGTTGGGTTCAGAGCAATCAGACTTCTAAACCCCTAAAAGTTACAGTGCAAAAACCATTATTAACAGGAAAATTTAATTAAAAGAGAAGCCTGCTGGGGAGGGGTTTACTTTTTACATTTTACTAATTAAAACACTTCATAGAGGGATTTATTTTCCTTATTCGGGATCACTGTATTGTAAGATTCAATATGGAATCTTTTTGCAAAGCCAGGTTCAAGTTTTTCCTCTGTGAAAAGATTATTTTGTAATTTTTAAAGTCATACTCGTGGAATACAGAGAAACCCCTGCATTTCTCATGGCTACACACACTGCTGGCAGAGCTGAACATAATTTAGGTCACTGACCTTCGGTGAACACAGGCAGGCCTGTTGCTAGCAACATAAAATATAAATACTTACTTAGAAACCAAATTTTTTTTTTTATTTACTAGGAGAATTATCCTGAAGTATCCACCATGAAATTGGGGTTATTAACATACGGGAATATAATGGATTTAGACATCTGAACTATGCAGAGGCAACCAGTGATGAGGTTTGATGTCAGACAAACTGAGCAAAGCATTCCTCAAACACACCAGGATTTGGTGTTTTATTTCAAATACTGCACAGTGAAATGTGAAGTACAATCAACCCAATTGGAATTAGATGAATAAATCTTACAGGGTGCTCAGTGATTGACAGCTTCCCAGAGGGACAAAGCTGAGGAATTCCAGAATCATTGTTTTCCCAGCACCCAGCACATGCAGTGTGCTTTGTTACCAGGGAAATCCCATGTGTTTAATGTCGAAATTAACACAGATCTGAGAGCTAAACACACACGAATCCACTGCTGCTGTTCTCCTTGTGACCAACATATGGGATGATCTATCTACGGAATAATTCACGAGAATGAAAAGGAAAAAAAAATGGGCAAGTTGGTACTGAGTTCTGCTTTGTACAACAACTCGGGTTCAACTGCAAAATCACAGAAGAAAATTAAGAGCAGATTATGATTCCAGCATGAAAAACCAATACATCCCTTCCCCTTTCTGGGCACCTGCAGATTCCTGTGTGCCCCGCAGCAAATATATTGAGTACCAAAACACAGGTAATTAATTTCCGATCAGCATCACGTCTGTCCTGTTCCCAAAGAAGTCACAGATCCCCTTCTCCAGGTTTAACTTCTGTGGGATTGTGGAACGCCTATTAGCTGAATGTTTTCACTGAAACAGCAACTACATTAAAACTGCAGAATCAGGGAATCATGGAATGGTTTGGCATGGAAGGGACCTTAAAGATCATCCATGGACAGCGACACCTTCCACTATCCCAGGTTGCTCCAAGTCCCATCCAGCCTGGCCTGGGACACTGCCAGGGACAGGGCAGCCACAGCTTCTCTGGGCAAAGGTTTTAAAACTCGTAATTCAGTAAAAATAAAGTACCTCTCTTCAGGTGACTTTGTGTATTCTACAGAACCATGAGCAGAGTCACCTTCTGATGGCAGCTCACCCTCATGCATGGGGTGCACATTTCTCCTTCTTAAACATGGAAAGAGAATGTTAAAAATTTGGGAATTGGGTACTTTCATACATCACTGGGGGAAAGTCATCAACAAGCAAAACTGAGTTTATAGCAGACTTCCCCAACACACCCCTCATCCTCCTGAGGAGCTGCAACGTGACTTTCCAGATCAGGACTTGTGAGGTGCTCAGGAACCAAGCATAGCTCAACCAAAACATGCCCAACCATTATTTTTTTTGTGTGCTGCAAGTGATTTTGAGAGTTCCAAAAAGCACTGGTTCCTCTGAAAAGAAGATGCTGTGAATGACTGGTTTCACTCTTAAGCTAAATTTACACCACGTGATGCAAGAAGCCATCCTCGAGGTGTGAAAGCTTGTGGAAGCAGCTTTCCTGAAATCACAGAGTTTCTCACCCAATTTCAGACCTGGCACAGGCAGAACTGCAGTTGCAGCAGAGCAGGAATTTTTTTCCAGCAGCAGCAGAACTGAAGCAGCCTCTGCCCTTCCCACTGCTGCTGCTGGAATGGGGCAGGGGCACTCAGCAAATTGCACTGGGGGTAAATGAGAAGCAGGAGAAAACCAAGGCCACTGTTATTAATCCCATTCCAGTCCTCTGAGCTGGGCCGCTGCAGATGTGCAGCAGCTGGGACAAAACAGGGCTGGTTAGGCCAGTGGTGGTGTCAGAATACCCTCAAATGCACCTAAAATACATCCAAGTGTGATTTTATCAGCCCCAGACCAGTGGTGTCACACCAGTATTAATTCAGGCAGACTTGGGAGTGCAATTTGAGTCTCTGAAATATCTGATCTATAACACACCATTTTTTTATAATACATGATTTTTTACAATCTATTTGTGAAATGCATCCCTTCTAAACATGTACTGCTTCCCAGGTGTCTGAAGGAACTGAAATGTCAAATTTATAACTGACCCATCCAGCCAGAGAACTCAGGATTTGGTTTTTTAAATATTCATTAATTCATGTGAACCCCAGAATAAAGCCTGTGGTTTTAGGAAGAATTTAACTGACACAGTGAGGGGGGAAAGGAGGGGAAGAAAAGCCCCACAATAAAGGTTGAAATACTTGAGATTTTTTAGATAATTTGCATGTGATGCTTTACTTACTCACTGACTAAAAATATTAATTTTAGCAGCACAAACTTCAAATATTTTCAGTCCACTGACCTTATAAGGAACCTCCAATTAGAGGGGGGAGTGGCTCTTTTTTCCACCCACTTAATGGTGTCAGACAAAAGTCAAACCACTGGATTTGCATTCCCCTCCCTCAACCAAACAAAAGGAAAAGATGCTACAGCTGGAATTGCCCATCCCCTGCAACATCAGGAACATGGGAATGAAGTCATATTCCAAAGTGGAACATGCATGAGGGCTGTAAATTAGTTTATCCAGCGTGGTATGAAATGTTTTTCAGAGCTGAGATTTTTCTGCAGGTATTTTTTTCCTACAGATGTCCTCAACAAGGCCGATAATTTCATGTACAAAAACTGTTTCTGTTCCTTGTGGTTGGGAAAAGAACTTGAGAAATGCAAAGCCAAACATGTCCTACTACAGAATTGCATTCATCATTTCAGAACTTCAGACCCAGAAGTCTCAGGGGGGCAAAACCTTCCTACTTCTCCCTGAATTTCTGAGCCATAAAGGAAGAATTACAGGAACACCTAAAGCTGCCTCAAGTTTCCACAGAACGTGGCCAAACCACTCAATTTACAGATTTTTATTACAACCTTGATATTACTACAGCTTATTATTCTTCCAATTTAGGGGTCACTAACTACAACTTCCATTCTTTGTTGTATTCTTTATTTACAAACTGGCCTCTGTTTCTCAGCGACCTGGCAAGGGAGGGGACTCAGGTGCAGCCACCTGAACTTCTTCCTTCAGGCCTAGAGCTGGAAAAATCAAAATCAACCTCACCCAGACCACAACAAACAGAAATACTTTATATATTTAGGAAGATTCTGGGCAGCTGCTATCCCATGTTTAAATGAAATAAAACTACTTCTCCAGCTGAATTTTGGCAGCAGATAGTTCTGGTGTTGCTCCCAAAGATTTAGTTTCATATTTCAAGTATAACAATGTAGATGTTTGTTGCCCTGATACAGTAGTACCTTTAATCTTGAAGGCTTCCAAAATATTTTAATACATGGAGATGTGCATAGATTTAGTCTCCCAAATCAAAAAAACAAAACAAAACAAAAGAAAAATAAGAACCACAATAAAATAACCAAACACACAAAACCAAACACACCAAGGTGTAACTGCTGGCTGGCTCTGTACAGAAATGATGCGAATTCGTAAGATTTTGGGTTAGTGGCTTTTTTTAGCCATACATTGGTTTGTGAGCATCTTTAAGGACTTTTGGACCTTTTCAAAAACACCAGGAACTGCTGTTTAAATGACACCCTTCTGACAGCTCCCATTGACAAGTGCAGTGCCACAACCCTTGCCTTTCATTATTCAGATTTAGACTGGACAGATATAGCTGGGTCCTCTCACAACTGCTCTTCCAGCTCCTTTTAACTTGGAAAACACCACACCAGCTCCAGCTTTCTCCAGGCATGTCAGGATAGAAGCACCAGGTTTAAAATCCTTGCTCAACACCTTTTAAAATAGCAGTTCCAATGAAGCTTTGAAAACTGACAGTAGTCAGGTTCAGGCTCCAAGACAACCAGATGCATTCAAATCCGTGGGAATAAAGGGGATTATTTCATTAAAATGGGAATTTTTAGGCTGAAGTGCCCCAAAAGCCAAACTGATGCTGATTTGGCCGCTGTGTTCCCAGAGCCCTCCCTGTCCCCAGCCCATGTCTTGCGCCACATCTGGCACCTGCCCGGGCCGTGAGTCACCGCCGCAGCACGGGAACGCTCACTCCTGTTTGGTTACTTTTGTGCTGACTCTGCACAGCTCCACAGCCCCGGTCTGACTGACACTCCTGGAATTCTTGGGTTTGAAGGGACCTGAAAGCTCATCCAGCTCCACCCCTGCCATGGCAGGGACACCTCCCACTGTCCCAGGCTGCTCCAAGCCCCAGTGTCCAACCTGGCCTTGGGCACTGCCAGGGATCCAGGGGCAGCCCCAGCTGCTCTGGGTACCCTGGGCCAGGGCCTGCCCACCCTCCCAGGGAACAATTCCTGCCCAAGATCCCATCCAGCCCTGCCCTCTGGCACTGGGAAGCCATTCCCTGTGTCCTGGCCCTCCAGCCCTTGTCCCCAGTCCCTCTCCAGCTCTCCTGGAGCCCCTTTAGGCCCTGCAAGGGGCTCTGAGCTCTCCCCAGAGCCTTCTCTTCTCCAGGTGAGCACCTCCAGCTCTCCCAGCCTGTCCCCAGAGCAGAGGGGCTCGAACCATCTTTATGTCCCTCCTCTGGACTTGCTCCAGCAGCTCCACACCCTGATGCTGGAGGCCCTGGAGCTGGAAGCAGCATTCCAGGTGGGATCTTACGAGAGCAGAGGGGGAGATTCACCGTACATGAAAGACATGAATAAATAAAGCTCCCACATTTTCCTCACACTGTTCACTCCAAACCCTTCCATGTCTCAGAATACACATCCTTGTCAGCTCCAAACAGTTTTCACTAAATATGAATCATCCCTAGGATAATATTTTTTAACTTCCCATAATTCAGGATGGGTTTACGTTCCATCTGCAGCGCATTTGCCATGGCCTTATTCCCCGGTTAAGGAACCGCTGACCTAGAAAACTCTCATTGAAGAAGGAGATAAACTAACGAACTTCAGGAAATTTTCATATCAGCTGGGGATGGAGTCAAAACACCTTTTTCAGACTCAGAATTCCAAGGTCTTGTTACATTCTCTTTTCAGCCTCCATCCCTGCTGTTACGCATAATATAAAAGCAATTCTTGGTATATCCCAAGGTATACTGAGATCAGGCAGGGGGAGCTGCAAATTCCTCTGTTTTACGTGGTATTATAATCTGTAAGAATAATTCAGGCATCCTATCCAAGTGATAAAAGCACGTGGATGCAAGGGAGAAAAGCCAGTACAGACACTGGGTGCAGATCAGGCAGCAAAAGCTTTCCTGGTACATTTATCATCACACTGAATAGAGATTTCATCAAACATTCAGCCCCAAAAATACAGTTACTGGTAGCTCTTTGGGGACTCCAGAATATTTGTTCTCCTAGATAAAGCCATTGTCTCTAATGTTAAAAAAAAATAAGCCCAGAATGTCCTCATCATAATCTGACATGTACCCAAATTCTTCAGAATTCCACCCAGGAATTCCTCATCAAGCCTTCATCCATGTATGGATACCTCCCAAAAAGAATGCATCATTTATAAAGACTTCAGTGCCCAAAAAGCCATGACATTCTTTCAAGTGAACTGATTGCCAATCATCCCCAGAAGTTTATTATTTCCTGCTTATTAATATGGAAAACAATGATTTTTCTGAGCTTCATGAATCCAACAAGAGGTTGGAGCTACCCTGCCGTGAGGTGACTCAATCCAGAGTGGACAGGTTCTGCATGTGCAGTTCAAGCTCAGTCTGTACATTTGGGATAACGTTGGCTTGAATCCCTTCTTGAGTACAGGCACTATGGAGAAGCATGGAATTCACTTTTGAATATTCCCTGATAGCATCTGTAAGATAAAAGTCTAAGAGACGTCTCTCAGTGAGATAAAAGCCCAGGAAAAGTCTCTCTGCCAGAGGCCTCTCAGGTTCATTTGGTCTAACTCAACTTTTATGAGGAGAAATTTAAAAAGTTGAACCTTTGGGACAAGTTTATGTGAACTTCACCAATTCCAGCATCCCGATATGGAGTTGACACTGATCAGTCTGATGCTCTCCAAGATGCTTCTCATTTGCTCAAGAAGTAGTCACTGCACTAAATCTTTGACAAAATTATCCATTTAAGTATTTAGGTCATGGTAAGGCTATACAATTTTTATTAAATAACAGCATCTTTGCCAGCATCAGAAGTTGATAAGGGCCTTACCAGAGAAGTTTGGTTTCCTGTAGCATTTTTTTCCCCGATAAAAATTCCTAAAATGGTTTTAATAAGGCAGGTTGCAGGAAGGAAATGAGAACAAGTAATAATTAAAAAAAAAAAAAAAAAAAGGATTTTAAANGAAAAAAAAAAAAAAAAAAAAAAAAAAAGGCTTTTAAATCCTGACCTTATGGCCCTCCAAAGAGCACTCAGGATCACCATGTCCAAGGTATCCAGGAAATAAAAAGGCAAGAAAAACTTTAGTATCCCATTGAAGTTCACACTCCCAAGAATAGCTTGGGACAGATGGAAAGACTCCAAAACAAAGCCACTTTTCCAGCAGATTTTTTCTTTACTTTTGTACTAATGATACTGAACTGGTGTATTCCATGGAATGATGTGCTGTGCTTTTTAGCAAAGACTGCTGTTAAAAGAGAACTTTTGATATAGTTCTGCTCCTGTTCCCATGTTGTGAAATAGCTCAACAAGAGGGTCCTAAGTGTGCTCTGACACATTCCATGGGCTGCCCAGGGAGGTTTGGAGTCCCCATCCCTGGAGGTGTCTAAGGAAGGGCTGGAGGTGGCACTCAGAGCTCTGGGCTGGGGACAAGGTGGGCATCGGGCACAGGTTGGACTCAATGACCTTGGAGGGCTTTCCCAACCATTTTCCAAATGATTTTGTGATTCTCTGGTCCAGCAGCCAAGGCTTAGAACTTGCCCTTTTTTGCTCAGTCAACCCAAAGCAACTTAGGGAGAAGAGAAGTTTGGCTTTAGGAAAAGTGCAATGGAATGCCAAAGAAGGGAATGGGAGGGGGAAAGACAAGCACCAAGCACCAAAGCAGCTACAGAATTCTGTGCCTAAGGAACCTCAGCTACTCCTAGAACTGAGCAGTGCCACGTTGTTCAGCACAAGACAAAAGTCTTTAGCCATGAAAAAGCCACACAGAAACCAACCAGGATGGACAGAGTTCACTGGGAAAAGACTCAAAGGGATTAAGAAAATTAAGAAAGAAAATAAAGAGACAAGCTGCAAGTCACCAGAGATACAGCATTTATGAGTAAGACTTTTATTTACTGACTAAGAGGGAACCACTGAACATCTCCACAGACAACCACCGTCATTCACACTCTCACTTATGTTTGTGACCATATAAGAATTCCAAAGATGCTGTCAATCCCATTTGGCATGGAGAAAGCAGGTCTTGCTGGGTACTTCCAGTGTTCCTGCCCTCAGTCCACCCAAAAACTCAGAGAAGCAAAGGGGATGAGCAGAGAAGATTCGTTGCTTTTTTCCTGCTATAAAGAGTAAGTGTATTGCCTAATCTTCCACATTTTGATTTGAAGTCCCTTTGGATTGTTAAAATATGGATGGATATTAAATGGATGGATTTGGATATTAAAGCATGAGCACTTCTGTCTACTTTCCCAACTAACAGGTAAATAATTATCAACAAGATTGAAATAATTTGGGCTAAAATATTGGGTATCTGAATACATAGATGTGAAACGGGTCACTTATTTAAGAGGACAAGCAAGCATGGAATTTCCAAAAGAGTTTGGGTTGGTTTTTAACATAACTGGCCCAGCTGGTGGCTGTGTGGAATAGAAACATTTTTTTATGTCTCCTTTGTAGAGCAGAAAGAAGAAAACAAAGCATCTTCACAATTCAGCATCTGGTATCAGTAGGTTCTGCTCACAGCTTATACAGACAGTGAAAATACCTTTTATTAGAAGTTAACGTTGGGAACTTCAATTCATCTTTCAGTTTGTCCAAAAGGGAACAGCACATATTTTGTGCTGTCTTAAGGCAATACAGAATTGAAGTGAAAATTCAAAAGTGAATCAGATGGAGAAGAAACCTGTATGTTGCATTAGTTTGTGGCAATGTTTTGGGGGGAATGCACAGGGAATTAAAAACTTGGGGGTTCTTAAGAGGTTTCAGTGTTTAAAATGGGTATTTTTTTCCTATTGGGGAAGAGAAAGGAGAAAGAATAAGCAACTGAGCAAGTGACAATAAGAGAGGTGCTGGAAATGACCTGGGAGAAAAAGGGCACAAGCAGAAGTTGGGAAATTGTTAAAAAGGAGAGGAAGAACTCGAGGACGAGCACAAGGGAAAAGAGAGCAAAAAGAGAAGCGTCAGGAGCGAGCAGGAGAGCTGGAGCCAGAACTCATTCCCAAGTTACGGCTGCGGTAGCTCGTGCTGGGAGTGCACACGCAGGGAAGCATCCAAGTGGGAATGTCGAGCGCAGAGCTCGGAAGTTTGAGACAGCAAAAAGTCAGAGAGGCAGAGCGAGGAGGGGACAGAGACTGACAGAAGGATGATTTACTACAGGAGGGGTGGCAAGAATTCCTGGGAATGATGTTCCCCATTAAGTGACAGCGGTATCAGGACCAGTTAACCAAGCCCTGCCTCTGCTCCTGTCCACCCACGCAGCCCATTCCATGATCCCGTGTGCCGGCTCTGGGACCCGAGCTGCTGCAGCGTAACCCGATTCCCCGCCCCCGCACACACCCCACTGGTAAAAATATAAAATTATGTATTTCAGCCAACTCACTCTGCAAGCCTGATTCACTGGCTGGGCTTACAAACAGCTGTGCCAACACAAAGCAGGTGGGAACAGGCAGCCCGAAGGGAGGGAAGGGGAGCTGCTCAAGGGGCCACTGCCTTCAAAGAACTCCTGGTTGCACTCGTTGCCTCGGAACAACTCTTCCAACAATTTCCCTCCAAGTGCTTCCATGATCTACACCCTGTGCAGGAACTTCCCATTGGTTTGACAATACTTGCAACACATGCAGAACATCATCAAGTTAAATACTGCCCCACACCAGTAGATGAAATACAAAACCAGTTCTTTCTTTTCATCTTTATGCTTCTTTTGTATCAATTATTTGAAATCGGGCATAGGTACAGATTTGGGGAGAGCAAGGTCATTTTCACCAGCCCCAGGATAACATGGATAGATCTGGGCGGGTGGAAGGAAAAAGGGGCAGAAAACCAATGTTGCTTGTGTTTTTCTCTAAATATCCTGTTCTCGCTGTGCTGCCCTTCTGCAGCCTCTCAGCACTGGAATTATGTACCAGCCTATGGCCCTATCTCATTCTAGAAGACTGAACTCATTTGGGTGAAAAAGAAATAATGAAGTCTTCTCGAATGTCCCCCAGATTTAGGAGGGTGTAGCAGCAGAAGACCAACAGTTCCAGTCTTTATTCCCCAGCTCCAGTCACTTTGCTTCCCTCCACTGTCAGCACTACAGCAGTGTCTCAGGACTCTGTCACAAGTTTGGTCAGCTGAAACTAGAACACGTTATTACTGTAGAAGAGTTTTATTTAAGACATTTAACCAATTTTCCCTCTAAAATCCAAGCAAACTCAAGCACAGAGAAGGGTGGGTCACACACCCAGTGGACATTGGCCCAGGTAACCCTTTGTTCCCCAAACTGGTCACTCCCTAAGGCTCAGAACTCAGCCCTGCCAGAAAGGTTGGAGATTCTGGACTGACAACATGGAGCTGTGGACGTTCCATCCCTGGAAGTGTCCAAGGCCAGGCTGGATGGGGCATGGAACAACCTGGGATAGTGGAAGGTGTCCCTGCCCATGGCAGGGGGCTGGAATGAGACAATCTTTAAGATCCCTTCCAACCCAAACCATTCCATGATTCTATGTTTCAATCACACAAAGTGGGCAAATCCCATAAATGCCTCCTTCCTTATGAAAGGAGTTGTATAAATGTCATATCCATTGACACTCATGTTTATTCATTGCACAGATGCTTCTCATGTGCACCAGGAGGAGAGCACACAGAAAACAAGCTGTCAATATCATTATCCCCAAAATGAAAATATTTACTGAAATACCCCATCACTTTTCCCAAAATTGAGGTATGCGGATCAAATGGGAAAAGAGATTAAAGTAAAATTAAAAATCAGCATTTTTTAAAGACAAACTCTGTTTGGGAAAAATGAGTTCAAAGTCCAATTCCCCCAAATTTCCAACCAAATCCTAAGTTCCTTGAGCAGACCTCTATGTGGATGTGCTGAGTCACTCTCAAACCTTAAGAGGCTGCTTCTCCAAGTTACAAAGCACTCGGAATACAAACTCCAGGCAAATGAAACTGCAAATGCAAAGAGCATCCTGCTATTAAAGCATCAGACACGGAAACCCTTCAGCTCAGCTCCGCCCGCTGCGTCACCCGGTGACTTTGGGCACTCACCCGGTGACTTTGGGCTGTCACCCGGTGACTTTGGGCACTCACCCGGTGACTTTGGGCTGTCACCTGGTGACTTTGGGCACTCATTTCACCTTTTGGCTTTCACTCCCCTGCTGGAGAGCAGCTCAGGGAGTTCTTTGTGCATGGAAAGCAAACGAAGCTCTACAAATGCCAAAAATCCCTGAATCCCTTCTCCTCACCCTCAAGAACAGGAGCTCAGTGCCTTAGGTCAGGCTGTCAATGGGATACAGAAAGTTTGGGTGGATGGGGGTTTTCTGTATGTTAGATTCCAATCACTGAAAAACTTTACTCTTCCATGGGATGCTGGAAAAATCCATTAGAATTTACTTGATTCAGATACTAAAACGCAGCATGAGGAAAGTCCCAAACCTAAAACCAAGTGTGGGGTCTGGACAGCGAGCAATTACTAACCTGTACCTAAAAAAATTAAATTTAGATATTTACTAAATGATAAATTTAGTAAATATCTAAAAATAAAAGATGGTTCAGACCACCAAAAGCAAGAGAGAATTCTCCCATTTTTGTCAGTTCTTGAGTGCTTGACTTAGTTTGGGAATTTTTATGGAAATAATTAATAAAGTCAAGTATAACTCCACAGAGACAATCAAGATTGAAATGCTGGAAGGAAGACCATGCTTCCAACCTATGGAATATAACCCATACCTGTTTTCTCAAATACATCAAGGAAGTTTATGTATTTGGCACTGTCAAGTTGGGGGTTCAGAGGTTTCAGAAGACACATAATGACTAACATGAAACTTAGAAATTGCATTCTGGGCCCACTGGGTGATTGCTAAAAATGTATCTTGAGCTTCAGCCTCACCTCAAACCACAGTCCTCAGATTCTTTTGTTTTATGCAAACAAAAATCATGCAAAGATGAAAATTAAGATTTGTTTTTTAAAGTAGCAGTGGTCCAGAGGAAGAAAATAACAGCAAAGCAGTTAAAGAAAACTATCAGAAAATATCAAGGGACCCTTTTTCAAATATGGAAGTCTGAACATTAAATTCTTCATCCCATATTCAGACTCTTGTATAGAAATAATCACATATTCTCACATTTCAATAAAATCAGGAAGGAACTACAAGACTCAAAATCTTAACAAAGGAGCGAGGCCAACACTATTACAAAATACTGGGTTATACTATGCAGGCCTAGGATTATACTTTTGAGGTAGAAAAAAGATAGTGATAAATATTTTAAAAATGAGGAATGACACAAGGAAAGTCAGTTAAGTGTCCCCCTCTCTCTTAGCACACTTTGGAAATACACATTAAAGGACAGCAAATATAAGCTGAGGAAATCTTTGTCACACACAGAAAATTATTTACTGATTTCAATCAGAACATGTTCATGATCATAAAAAAAGTAAAAAAATAAGAGCTAGAAGTTATTTCATTGGACAGAAAGGGGGAAATAAAAGAAAGGAAAAATAACCCAAATGAACCACCCCAACACCCAAAACCTTCTGTGCCTCAGAATGTAAGCCTACCATGAATTTCTCCGTACCAAGATGAGATTTAGCGACATGAACTACTCCAGTGTGGTCCTTCTTTTAAATTTGTTTTAATAAGCATTTAGAGCTGACTGAGATTTGTTTTTGTGCTGTGGAATCACAGCCCCACACCCTGCCCCTGCCAGCCTGTCCCCACACAGATGAGGGCCCAGCCTGCTCAGAGGTCACTGCTCATCTCCCGTGTTTCCAAACCAAAGCACCACGTGCGCGCGCTGGCAGCGCGTCAGGAGACCTCGGAAAAATGTCACTTTGTCACATATGGACATTCCTTCCTCCACACACAAAACACAGGGCTCGGTGGGCCCGTGGCACTCCATCTTTTAGATTTCACTTCATTATAACAGCAGCTAAACTGAAACAGATTTTTAAATAAATCTGTTCAATTGAAGTGGCATTTTTGTAAGTTTTGCAGGAGAGGGTGATTCCAAGATGCCACACTGGAACCTGGTGAACTGTGAGCAGAACTTGTTTTCTCATTTCTTGAAATAACTGGGTGCTGATTAAGAACATCCAGCAGAAAACTAGAATTAAATACCTGCTTTATGCAGGTGTAATACCATTATACAATAGTTACACAACTCTTTCTTCGCATATTAAGAAGAGAAAAAAGTGGGGTTTTTAAACCAGGTTTCAGAAGAGAGAACTTGATAACACCACAACTTGGCCAACTGGTTTTCCTTGCTTTATTGGCTGCTGCAATAAATTAAATGGAAATATTCTAG
This sequence comes from Dicrurus megarhynchus, assembly GCA_013399195.1. NCBI lineage: Eukaryota > Metazoa > Chordata > Aves > Passeriformes > Dicruridae > Dicrurus > Dicrurus megarhynchus. The sequence continues at coordinate 1,021,661 of VXAD01006437.1, forward strand.
CAAAAGCTTGGTTTTTGGTTTGCTGTGGGGCAGTAATCAAGTAAATGGGCACTGAGTAGAACCTTCAAACCCACTTCTGGAAATCTGTGTCCAATTCTAATGGCTCCTTACAGAAGAAAAGCATTCCGTAAGCTGCTGGTGCCCATCACATGGAGCAAAGACCTCTTGACTCCAGAATGAGACCCAAAGCAGTCAAGAGTTGTCAACAAGCACCAAGGAAGGCAGTGCAGAGCCTGTGCTCCATCTGTCTCCACCTGTGCTACTGGGTTTCTCAAGGTTTCAACACTGAGCTCATAAAGTTTTAAAATGTCCATGCTGTGAACATGACTCTGGCTAATTTAACTCCACAGAGATACATAAATAAATGAATGTTGTGATGGGTCCAAGACTGCAAGGCTCACATGGACACTGCACTGCAATCGTGGCCACGTGCTGTGGAAAACACAGAGCTGAGAACATCCCCAGACCAACCCTACAAGGACAAAAGATCAACCTTCCTGAAGGACCACATCAGAGAAATGATTTCCATTCACACCTCCAGATCATGAGTTTTTAGACCTTCTATCATTAAGTTTTTGTACAGCAGACTATCAAATTACAAAAATTACCATAACTCACAACCTTTTTATTTACCAGAAGAAAACCCAAACCACAAACACATGGATTTCCTCAGGGCTGCACCAGAAATGCTGTAGTGGAGCATGTGAGGAATGGACAGGGATCTCCACATCAGGAAATCTGACACAGAAAGAATTAATACTTACTCTGTGCTGCAAATACAAACCAAAATGGAAATCAGATCCCAAGAAAGGTCTCTGCTTAATACAACACAAACCCAAGCAATTCTTAATTGTCCTTATAAAAACTTTACCTGTATAACACAGTATTTTACACTCTTCACTCAGACTTCAACTGACTCATTTGAGATGCTGTCTCTAGTAGAGATAGCTCACAAAAGACATCAATTCACTTCAAAATTAAGCTCTATAATTAAGTTTATAATTAAGCTTTATAATTAATAAATATATACTAAGCTCATTAAAAATAATAAACCACCACAGAAAGTTTGAGGAGCTACAAGAGTCATTCCAAGTGAAGCTGTAGTAACTGGGTAGTTGCAGGGTAGTTACTGCTACCCCGGCATTGCCTCTACTGCTGCCTCTGATTTTGGGGCAAAGAGCCAGGAAAGTTTGTAGCCTTTGGTTAGAGCTTGACTTCAGGAAAAGTTTAAAAACTCTGCCAGTGACAGGGACAAGGGGACCAAGGGCACCCTCAGCAAGTGACAAGACACAACGCTGTGTGAAGCAGACACACCCTGGAGAGGAGGGATGGCATCCAGAGGGACCTGGACAGGCTGGAGAGGTGGGGCTGTGAGAACCTCATGAAGTTCAGCAAGGCCAAGAGCCAAGGTCCTGCACCTGGGATGGGGAATCCCAAGCACAAACCAGGCTGGGAGGGGAATGGATGGAGAGCAGCCCTGGAGAGGAGGACTGGGGATGTTGGTTAGTGAGAAGCTCAATGTGTGTTCTTAGCCCAGAACCCCCTGTGCCCAGGGCTGATCCCACAGCATGGGCAGCAGGGAAGGGATTGGGATTGTGCCCCTGTGCCCCTGTGCTCAGGTGAGACCCCACCTGCAGAGCTGCCCCAGCCCTGGGGCCCAGCACAGGGAGGACGTGGAGCTGCTGNAAATCGATTTTATTGGGAAGACAGAGATCCGTAGGTGCAATCACACTCACATCCAGCATTTGCAGGAATGCTCCTTTTCCTGCCCAGGGCCTGCCATAACAATCTCTGTTTCTGAAGGCACACTCTGACATTGACAGGAAAGTCACCCCAAGTACAAGAGCATAGAATTCTAAGCTTAGGAACATCTGATCATGGTAAAAAATGGGCATTAAGCTGTTATTCCACAACACTGACCCAGTGTTTGTAATATTTATGAGTAACTTCTATAGAAATGAAAACTACCAAGATCTTGTAACACTAACAAAGAAATCAATGTATTTCAAACACCAACTCTGGCACAGCATTAAATTAATGCCTAATTATCCACAAGTTGGAAAGAATAACAATAAAGAAGCCAGAATCAGACATGATCCTGGAAAGTTACTGAGCTTCCAGTATCAATCAGATTTTGAAAGAGTGTATGGAAGTTGAATTGTCTGTGACCACACACACCCCCTCTATGTATTTAATGTATAAGTCCTGATAAAACTGCATTTATAAACAAGAATATATGTGGTTATACAGCTGGAAGTAGGGAAAAAGCTGTAGTTACAACCAGACAGAGCAGAGATCAGTGTAAGGGAACTCACAGTGACCAGGAAAATACAGAACTGAGGAAGTACCAACACATTCACTTCCCTGACAGCATTTCTCTCCTTTTAACCCCTTCCTCGAGTTTTAACTCAAACTGATACCAGGGGCACAAAATTCTATAAAGCACATGCTGGATGTTCCAACAGGCCCAAAGTAAATGAGTTATTAGCAATTTATGGAGTTCACAGAAGCACAAATTATGAGCTGAACACATACAGGGAAAGGCGATTTGGACTGAGATGTATTTGAAGGCAGGAAACCACAAAATCAGTGAACAGGTTTTTGGGACACTAGGATTTAAAAGTCTCCCTGGCAAGTTCAGTTTAATCACTAAAATTATTTAGCTATGATTTAGTCAACTAGTCATCCTACTGACTTGATTTTTTTCCAGTAACTCAACAAAATTCACTCTCAATTTTTTCCCAATATATTTTGAAGGAACAACTCTGCCATCAGAAATCAATTTGTACATTTCCATCCCTCTCTTATTTCACCATCCAAACAGTTACTAAAAAGAAAGAGGAAACTTTTCAACACAAAGAGGTATTAATGTATTATTAACTATTCCTTTAACTGACTCACAACACAGTCTATTTTTATTTGCCTCTGGGGGAAAAGAAAAAGGGGGGAAAAAAAGAATACTTGGAGGCTTTGGAACTTTATGTAACACATCAATTGAAAGCTTGGTCTCTCACAGCTGGAACAAAACTGACACTTAATGGAGTTAATTTTACTTTCATTTACTCTGTTTCACTTTCAGGTATTTGGTGCTACCCAGACCCTGGAAACTTTGCATGGAGAATGTTTACAAATACGTGTCAGCTCGTGGTATTTCAGTTACAGAACCATTTCCCTGCTTTTCCAAAATTCAGAGCTGGGATTTAATTGATTTTGTCTTCACACAGGGGAACTGAACCAGCACCAGAGTTTTCCCACTGTATAGATCCAAGCAGAGCTGACTGGGAACTGTCTCCCACATTGCCCTGGCCCCTCAGTGGGGATTCTCCCTGAAAATCTCAAGGACAGGACACTTTGGAATAAATAAAGAGATGATAAAGCCAGTACCTTGCAAACTGAGCCATACTTAGGGTTAGGACAAACCAGACGCCTGTTCTGAAGGAATTAAATCCATTGGTACCAGCAAAGGCAGCCCAGTTATTTTTCCAGTCATGCTTGGATAAATGAGAATCAAATGCAGAATTTTACCTTCCTTCCCCAAAAGAGGAAAAGATGGATAAAACCATGGATAATCACTGCAATTCTATTGGTATATTGTGTCACCTTGAAGAGCCAGCACCGGATAACTCCACATATGGAACACGTCTTTGTGGAAGCAACAATTCCTGATTTTCCAAAGTTTCTCTGGTGTTTTTAAGCCACCCAAAGACTACAGTTCCCATAAGCCTCCTCCTGAAGGACCCATGGAGGTGAGGAGGGAAAGGAAGAGCATTCCCCTTCTCTTGGTTACTTCTTTCTCTCCTCAGAAGCTCACAAGAAAAGCAGTTTGCCCAGAGAGGTTTTTGGTATTATTTCAAATAGTCTTAGAGCAAAAAAGAACTCTCACTGCATAAACATCAGACTTCTTCAAGTCTGAGTAGCAAGAAAGTTATTACATAATTTTTTTTTGTAAATACCAGCCTCTTAGTAGAGAAGAGATGAAACTGTAAACTCAACAAATAATGTATTGTACTCAGTTATAAAGACAAAAGCAGCAGTTCTCTGTAAATAATCCTATTCTACAACAACAGATCTATTTACAAAAGGATTTCAGAAGTTATACAAGTCTCCCGTGCTCCCACAAAACAAAGGTATCAGAAAGTTTTGTACTTCAATGTGGAGAACAGCTCTCCAAATGGCATTCAAAATTATCATGGAAAGGCTAAACAGATACCAGGCTGCAGTTCTCATTTAACAACACAAACTGTCACCACAACTTTCGACCTGCAGTCCCCCAGCCAGGGTTAAGAACACCTGAAATGAAGAGGTTTTAAGAGGACTGCCCAAAAGATAATCTAATTATAGCAACAAAAAGGGCTTTTTTTGGTACCAGTAGGTTTTAGTCTTCAAATCAGCACCCATTTGAGCTCAGATGAAGCTGTGAAATGCCTGCATGGCAAATAAAGGCTCAGTTTTTGCGTGTTTATTCTTTTCACATACCATCTGAGCAGGTGGTCCAGTTTCAAACATGACTTTAAGATGTGCCACTTGTAAGCAAGTCTGTCCTAATTAAATGTCACTTGAAAAGCTCCGACAAGGCACAGTTTTTCCTGGACACCAGTGGTGTTCTGCTACTTTGTTTAAACTATCAGCCAGTTTGCACAAGTCACCGATGGCCATCGCTTGCTATTTCCCAGTCTGCACAACCCCCCAGGCTTCCAAAATGGATAAATTCCCACTCAGTCCCTCGCTATTTCACACAAGCAAGAGAATCCTGCCCATAAATCGGCACTGAGACAGAGAACTCTTGGCTGCTATTAGGTAAAATTATCCTTGTCACCGTCCAGCGTGGGGGAGGGGATGCCAATGACAAGTCCTAAATCCACCCAAGTATTGATGCAGGAACTGTAACACTTGCTGCTCCTGTAACCAACTGGCTTCCCTACCTGTGAGCCTGGAAACAATATCAAACTATTAACCTATTGCCCTCCTGGCTTAAGAAAACCCGGCTCGCTCTTCAATTTTGAACAATATATACTTGCCTTACCCAAGGAATATTCCAAACCCATGAATTAAACTCAATAAGCTTCATGAACTTGGACAGAATTTTTAATTCACAGCAGAAAATGTAAATTTAACACTTCACACACATATTCTACTTCAGACTGCAAATAAAAACAGTCTAGTTCTAAATAATTCATGTAAGCCAAAAACATAAAGCGTAGCCTACAAAAGTATCTATATATACACACACCAAATATATATAGATAATAGTTAACAAATACTAGCTCAGAGTTATTTTCAGTGTTATTATTCTAATTCTAAAAAGTATAATTAATTTTCCAAAAATACCCAACCTACAGAGGTTTGGGGAGGGAGGCGTGGAGAAAGAGAGAAACAAGTTTATCCAAACTTTTTAGGGCTACAGACTATTCCAAGAAGGGAAGGTAAATTCTGCTTGGTTACAGGCAGGGAATTAACTACTACCAGAAACTAAATGTTTGCTAATTTATCACCAGATATCATCTATGTGTTCTTCAACTTCACACACCTTTCTTAAGGAAAAGGTAAGGAAATACCAAGAAGATAATAAAAAAAGTTGTTAACTTGTACAAATCCAGGCCCCCATGAAACTCCATCCGCCTCAGTGTGACTGCAAGTACCTCCTGGCAAAAGTTAACAGCACACTCTCATTCGGATTCAACCAGGATGGTTGTCAAAAACACGCTTGTCGATTTATTTGGGAGTCGGTTACTCTTTGTTGATTTTAAATAACAATAAATGTTTACTTCCCCCGATGGCTGTGGAGTAATAGGAGAACTAAGAAACAGCAGCAATCTAGATACATGATCAAAGAACCCCTACGTGGTCTTTGGACGGGCTAAACCCAAAACTTCAAAGCCGGCTGAGATTCAAAAACACGCCAATTTCTAAATTTCGAATTCCAGGACTTTTAAATGCGTTTTGTGATCCCGCGGTGGCGGGAGGGAACTCTGGCCGCTCCAGAGGAGCACCCCGTGTATCCGAGGGCTCCAATTCCTCCCGCAACACAAAGCTGAATCCCTAAAAGGCTGCGGCCAGCTATTAAAATATGGAATCAGGGAATCATTAATGATGGAAAAGACCTCCGAGATCATCGAATCCAACCTACGGCCACCTTGTCAACCAGACCATGGCACCGAGAGCCACGTCCAGCCTTTCCTTAAAGACCTCCAGGGACGGTGCCTCCACCACCTCCCTGGGGAGTGTCTGTGTGTCCCTGTCTGTCCCTGTGCCTGTGTGTCCCTGCGTGTCCCTGTGCCTATTCCCAACGCTGCTCCCTCCTCCTCCCCACCCCCACCGAAGGGATGACAGGCACCTCGCTCAGGTAACTCCTTCCCCATCTCCCTCCACCTTCCCCACCCGCCCCACCGGCCCCTCACAGGTGCCGGGGCATCCCNGGGCGCCGGGGCATCCCAATCCTCCCCTACAACAGGTGATGCTCCAAGTCCTGCCGCCCTCCTCGCCGCCAGCCCGGCCCGAGCCCTCGCACCCGCCCACCGCAGGGCGTTGCGCATAACAGCGAGAGGCTCCGGGCGAGCTCCCTTCCTCCATCGCCGCTCCCAAGGCCCGGGAAGCCACAGCCGCGCTCCAAGGGGAAAAAGGCCGCGGACTGCGGAGGGGCGGGCGGGGATGGATCCCGGCCCTGCCGCCGCTCCCGCTCTAAGATGGCAGCGAAGCGCTGCGGCCCCTCCGCCGCGGGCCCGGGCGAGGCGGCCCCGGCTCGTCCCGCGGTGCGGCGTCTCACTCACCCGTGCGGCGGCTTCTCCCGGGGCGAGGCCTCTCCCTCCGCGGGGCGAGCGCCGGGCGCGTCCTCCCGCTCTTCCCGCTCTTCCCCGGGGGCCTCGGCGGCGGCGGCGCCTCCTCCTCCCTCGGGCCGCGGGTCTGCCCGCGGTGGGAAGGGGAGCCCGGGCGGCCCGGCGGGTCCCCGGCCGGGCT
>VXAD01006437.1:1028668-1057778 GCA_013399195.1 Dicrurus megarhynchus
AGGCAAGGGCGGGCCGCGCTCGCCATGGCAACGGCTCCTTCCCCCTCCTTCCCGATCTATGCCCGCCCGCCCTCCGGCGTGTGACGGTGTCGGTGGCGCTNGTGAGGGGGGAGCCGGCGGCTGAGGCGGTGCCGGCCCCGGCCCGCAGGGGGCGCCGGGAGCGCGAGGCCGAGCCCGCCGGGGCTTCCCGCCCGCCGCCTGTGGGGAGGGACAGGGCCCGGCACGGCCCCCTCGGAAACCGAGACGTTCCCGAAAACCCGTTCAAAAAAGGCACTGGAAGGAGCCCGGAGTGAGTAGCTGAGAGAGCAGCTCGGCCTGCTGAGAGAAAGCTGCTTTCCTCTCCTCTCGGAATTGCGTCCACGGGTCTTTCTCGACCTGCTCAAAAATATCCCCCCCTAAAAAAAACGAGTTGGAAAATGTGCTAAAAGTTGTCCGGTGTGGGAGTCACAGAATTCTGGAAGGTTTCTTTCCCCTCAGAATTGCATCCAGGGGTCTTTCTCATCCCCTCAGAAAATCAATATATTCCCCAAGAACAAGTTAAAAAACGCACTAAAAGTCAGCCGGTGTGGGAGCCTCGAGCTGCTGAGGGAAGGCTCCTTTCCCCTTGGAATTGCGTCCAGGGTTTTTTCTCATTCCCCTCAGAAAAAAATATATATTCCACCAGAAGTGAGTTAGGTGTGGGAGCCTCAAGATGCTGAAGCAAAGCTCCTTTCCCCTCAGAATTGCATCCAGGGGTCTTTCTAATCCCCCTCTGAAAATCAATATATTCCCCCAAAATGAGTTTTTAAATGCACTAAAAGTAGCTTGGTGTGGGAGCCTTGAGGTGCTGAGGGAATCACAGAATAAAAGGCTCTTTTCCCCTTGGAATTGCATCCAGGGGTCTTCCTCATCCCCCTCAAAAAATCAATATATTCCCCCAAAAATGAGTTAAAATATGCACTGTAAGTAGCCCAGTGTGGGAGCCTCGAGCTGCTGAGGGAAGCCTCCTTTCCCCTCGGAATTGCCATGTTGGTGCTTCCAGCCTAAATCTGTGACAGGGGGTTTTTAATGTAACTTTTTTTTTTTTAAAATTTCTGGAATGCCCACAAAGATCAAAAAGTAGAGTCTGGCCTTTATCTAATACTTTAATTCTGACGTGTGATACTTTAATCTAGTCATTTCGGTTCCCAGCCAGCCTCCTTGGAGAAATTAGGACATGTTACTTGTTCCATTTGCTTTTTCTTCCTGTTTTAATATTTTTTTTATCTTGGCTTAAAAGGTGGAAATAAGCAGCCAAGGATTGGGAAACGGATGCAGCCACAGCCAAAGTCCCCCAAATAATTGAAATGTTGAGAATTTTACTTAAATTCTGTGGTCACAGAATCCCAGAGTGGGTTGGGATGGAAGGGACATTAAAGCCCATCCAGTGCCACCCCTGCCATGGCAGGGACACCTTCCACTGTCCCAGGCTGCTCCAAGCCCCCATGTCCAACCTGGCCTTGGGCACTGCCAGGGATCCAGGGGCAGCCCCAGCTGCTCTGGGCACCCTGTGCCAGGGCCTGCCCACCCTCCCAGGGAACAATTCCTGCCCAAGATCCCATCTAAACCTGCTCTCTTTTTTAGCTTAAGGCCATTCCTCTTGTCACTCCAGGCCCCCGTGAAAAGTCCCTCTCCAGGGACACAGGTGCACAGGGAAGAGCAGGGGGATCATGGGACCACCCCAGGAGTCACAGCGAGGTGTTAGGTGAGCTGAAATTATCCATGGAATTGCACCTTACAGCCGTGGGAGGTGCTTGGGAGCACCATGACTTAAGTGGTCCTTTCTCATTCCCCTCAGCCCCAGAAAGATTTGAGGTCACTTGGAGCTGCTTTTGACACTTTGCTCATTGACTCTGAGTGTGGCCAGAACGTGGTTCTTGTCCTGGGATGTGGAAAGCCAACACCTGGGGGGGCTCAGCCTGGAGAAGAGGAGGCTCGGGTGGGGGGGGGACCTTGTGGCTCTGCACAACTCCCTGACAGGAGGGGCAGTGAGGGGGGGTCGGGCTCTGCTGCCGTGTCCCAAGGGAAAGGATGAGAAGAAATGGCCTCAAATTGCACCAGGGGAGGGGCAGATTGGAAATCAGGAACAAAATTTTTCCCTGGAAGAGTGGTGAGGCCTTGGGATGAGCTGCCCAAAGAGTGGTGGAGTCACTGTCTCTGGGAGTGTTCAGGAGGAGTCTGGATGTGGGGACAGGGTTTGGGGTGATGCTGGTGCTGCTGGGGTGGGACTGGATGATCCTGAAGGGCTCTTCCAACATGAACAATTCCAAGATATCAAAAGCCAACCTCTGCCCAATCCCTCAGTCAGGAAGGACAGCTCTGCTCTCAGAGAAGAAGGTGGGGGGGCATTCCCTGAGGATTTTTTCCCCCTAAAATCTCTTTCTGGTCTGTGTGAGTGCAGTGGTAGAACAGTTTCTCTGTTGCTCAGTGTAGGTAACCACAAAGCTCACAGAAAGTTGTTACACTGTCACTGCATTGCTGTAACTTCTTTGGGTTTGGGGTTTTTGTCCGGTTTTGAGTAGGGGTTTTTTTGCTAACACTTAAAAATATTACACAGTTTTAAAGAGTTTGTGCATTTGCTCAGTCATCCTCTACTTTTATTTTGCTGGCTATACCCAAGCTCTGGCACCTTGGGCAGAGATAAAATATCCTTTAAAAGGTGATGGCATCTTTTTAAAATTTTATTTTCCAGCACAAACAACTAGATACTTTTGGTGGCTTGTTAATTTTGATAATAACCTTCATGGTTCTTCCCTTGTACAAAAGTGTTCCCTTCAATGTCCATTTCATTAAAAAGCATGGGGAGGTTCAGGTTGGACATCAGGAGGAATTTCTTCATGGAAAGGGTTGTCAGGCATTGCACTCATGTTCTCTGCTGCAGGCAGGTTTAGGGCTTGGGTTAGGGATCTTCCAGGCTGGGATTCCAGCAGAATCCTGCCTCACCTGGAAACTTTGCACACGAGGTGCCCTGGGAGCTGGGAGTCCTCCTCCGTGCTGGAAATGCAGGTAAAGGTTTCCAGCATTTGGGAAGTGAGGGTCTGCCAGGCTGGCATTCGGCCAGAATTGTGCTCCATCCGGAGGAGGTTTGGGTGGATTTTAAAAGCAGGTCAGCTTCCTGATCCATTATGTAACATATCCCAGAAATGGCTGTACTGGAGAAGCCAAGAAGTTGGCATTGCACAGATGTGGGGTGGGTGAGGGGCAGGAGGTGAAGGGACACAGCTGGTTTGGCTGGGAACTCAACACAACAGGAAAAAAAAATATGGCAGCAGGAGAGGTTCACTTCGGAGAGATCAGCTTTGGAGAGAAGCAGCTGAGATAACAGAGACTGAAGATGAAGAATGATAAATAGTTGTGACCTGGATGAAGGAGATCCAAATTCTTGCTTATCAAGAATTATCAAATCTTACTCTTTTTTTATTTTCTTTAGGAAGGGAGGGACTGCCTAGACAGGAAAGACTGAGAGTCCTTTTTTTAACTCTCCATCACGAACCACCTGGAGTAGGTTTGCAGTACTTGAAAACAGGAGTTTGTGTACATTCTATATTAATTAGTAGGAAACCTTGTAAGAAATACTTGGGTTTCTCTTCCAAAGATACCACCCCTCAGAAAGCAGAATATTTGGGACCAAAAAGAAGAATAATAAGCAGAAACATTGAGGGAAAAAGAAAAGAAGATAGCACATTAAAAATGAGGAGGAAAGAGAGTGGAGAAATGAGATCTAAGAGAGAAAATAATGTACAGCAGTCTAGAGAAATGGAACAAATGTAAGAGAAACAAGAAAACAGCTGAAGAGTTGGGGCTGTTCAGCCTGGACAAGTGAAGGTTGTGTGGAGACCTCACAGCACCTTCCAGGGTCTGAAGGGGCTACAAGGAAACCAGAGAGGGACAATTCATCGGGAACTGGAGAGACAGGACAAAGGGGAACAGCTTCAGACTGAAAGAGGGGAAATTTAGGTTAGATACACAGATAAAAATTGTTCCCTGTGAGGGTGGGGAGGCCCTGGCACAGAATTCCCAGAGAAGCTGTGGCTGCCCCTGGATTCCTGGAAGTGTCCAATGCCAGCCTTGGAGCCACCTGGGATAGTGGAAGGTGTCCCTGTCCATGGCAGGGGTGCGACTGGATGGTTTTTAATGTCCCTTCCAACCCAAACTACAATTGTATGGTAGTGGAGTGTGATTATGGGTAATATGTCCCACTTTTTCCCTTTTCAGCCTTCCTACATGGAGTAGATGGGCCCATTTGCCTCTTCACTGTGTGCTCTGGAAGGCTTCATTCCATGATCCAACCTGCCCTTGTAGCCCTGCAGTTTTCCTTCTGGGGCATTTGCATCTCTGCCTGAACTCCAGGCTTCCTTCACAGCAGCCATGGGCACCCTGACTTTTCCAGGGCTCAACATTTGTACTTTGGGTATAATTTTTGATGAAAATGCTGTGTTGTACCAGCAGCAATTCCAATAATCCTCTGTATCCAGCACTTCCGCTGCAAGAAGGGCCTTCTTAGGTCACCAGACTCAAGCTGGAAGATCTCCAGGAAGAATTCCATCGTAATACAGAAAAAAAGATGATGCTGCTGTTGTGTTTCTCCACCAAAGCCACCACACAGCTCAATTCCTTTGGAATCGGGCCCCAACCTGAAGTGAAGTCCTAGCAGAAGTTCTCCTCCGTGGGTTACATCATTAACACTTTCCAGAGCATGGCGGCAGCTCCCAGACAGCCTCAATTCTAAATGAAACCATCATCTGGAGGGAGCAGCTTGTGTTTCGCCTGTCAAAAAGGTGCTGCTAAGTAACTAATGTGGTCCAGCTCTTTTTAGGCCAGAGAGGTTGCCATGGTAACCCATTCGGATGGAGATAGATCGGCTTTTGAGTCATCATCAGAGCCGGCTTCGATAGTACCGGCTTTGGATTGACAGCCAGAGCTGCACATTGTGTAGGTTGGCACGCCTCTGGACCAGAAGGTCCTGGAATTGCTGCTGGATGAGGCTTGTTCTGAAAAAAATGTGCATCTCCCTGAGTTCTCCCTGATACTCTCTGGAATTGTGTTCCTTGGTGTTCTCATTCATGGTGGAGATCGTGCTCCTGAGTATGAAAAGTTTCTTCTCCGGTTTAAAACATCAGGCAGGAGATTCCGGACATCAGGAGGAATTTTTTTTCATGGAAATGGTTGTCAAGTATTGGCAGGGGCTGCCCAGGGAGGTTTGGAGTGCCCATCCCTGGAGGTGTCCAAGGAAGGCCTGGAGGTGGCACTCAGTGCTCTGGGCTGGGTGACAAGGTGGGCATCGGGCACAGCTGGGACTCCATGATCTTGGAGATCCTTTCCAACCTCAATAATTCTTTGATTCTGTGAAAAATCCTTCCCCAAAACCATGGAGTTTTCTGGGGGAGAAGTCTCCAGGAAAAAGGCTGTGTTAGTTATCCTAGGGAAAATGTACACTTGGAAGTTGTATCCCAGAAGTCCTCCTGAGACCACTTTCCATGATAAATATATTTGTAGGAGTGCAGAACAGTTCTTGTTAAAATCAGGCATTCTGAAGAATTGTGATTCTTTAAAACTTTTGTAAATCAAGTGTTGCAATGTTAAGTATTCCCACCTGGGAGATTCTCTACGCCCTCAATTTCCAGCTTTTAGAGGAATCTGGTTTCCCTGTGTTTGAAAAAAAAAAAAAAAAGGTTAATTTAATCATAAAGTTTCCCTTACATCCAAAAGGACCAGCACAATCCATGTCTCTTTAAAAATCTTTCTTTGGTTCTGCTGACTGTAACATCATTGGATCTACCTACACCTGTTCAATGCTGTTTTGCTTCTCTGTCGGAATTCCTGGAAGAGTCAAAAACTGTCCTCAGTTCCATTAAAATCAGGTCCTTCATTGGCCCTTTCCCTTTTCAATACAAATTCCCTGCTCTCTTGTGCAGAAGGATGGGTGTTTTTGCTGGCCAAAAGGAAAACTTTGTTCTTGCTGTCAGGAGAAAGCTCCTTGTGCAGCTTCCACAGGGATGTTATTCTAGAAATTCCAGCACATGGTATTTGTGGTATCCTGACACAAATCCATTCAAGAAAGTTCTTAGAAGTATGTTCTGCTTGGTGTCCACTTGATCAACCTCCTGCTAGCTGAGAAAAAGAAATTGTGACAAGTTTTAAATAAATTTCTCTAAAATTGTCACTTTCAGAGCTTCATTAGGCTAAGAAGTCACTCTTCAAGCAGTAGGAGCAGGAATGCTTTGTTGTCTGTTCCTTTTTTTTCCTCCCAGATCCTCTATCCCATCCCAGTTCAACATACAAGAAAGATGGAGAGGAACTTTTTACAAGAGCATGGACTGGCAGGACAAGGAGGAATGGCCTTAAACTGAAAAGAGTAAGTTTAAATTAGAGATTACAAAGAAATTCTTCCCTGTGAGGGTGGCGAGGCCTTGGCACAGCTTGCCCAGAGAAGTCCAGTGCTCAGTCACTGCAGAGGAAAGTTCTCCCTGATGTTCAGGTGAAACTTCCTGTAACAGTTCAGCTTTTCCCAAAGGGAGAGATTGTTTAGTGATCAGCCAGGATCAATCCTCCACCCAGCCACCAGCTTTCACAGAACATCTCTGAACCTCTTTATTCACCACCTCTGCCCAAGGTGGGTCTGTCAGAGGTGGCTGAGCACTGCGAGGAATAAAAAACCATTACAAGAGCTGAGGGTCTAATCAAGGGGTGATCCACTCAGAGTTATTAACCCAGAATAAGAAGAGTTTGTATTTTCTGCTGTGCACATAAACCAGAGGAGCTGTGTGTGCATTATCTCCCTGTGAGGTGCATCTCAGCCCCAGTTCCCTGGGTGTCCCCACTGCTGTGGCACTGGAGCGTGTTCTGTGGCATCACTAATGTAGGCTAATTGCTCTGTGGGCCAGCACTCCTCTTTTGTAGGGCATCGTTTTCGGGGTCTGCATTTCCCCTCCGTGAGCTACTCCAGGGAACTGGCAAGGCAAGGTCGGTGCTGACCTTATGCTGAGATCCCTCTGCATTCCAGAGGGACCAGCCAGGCCTGCAGGGCCCAGTCCTGCCAGGATGGAGCTCCTAAAATAACTGCTGAGCAGGGCTGTGCTCCCAGGGCGAGGATATCCCTGGAGCATTCCCAGGGTAGCTTCCCCAGGCTGGCTGAAATGCTGGAGAGGGCACAACACCACAGGCACCTGTGGGGGAAGCACTGTGGACACCAGTCTGAAACTGGTGTGGCAAGGACAATGGCACACAAACCATTTGGTGCTGGGGCCAGCCCACTCTGCCATGTGTAAATCAGGCCCCAGTTCCCCCTGGAGGTGTAAAGGGGTGGAGGAATCCAGATCTTACAGTTCTCCATCCCCATCCTTTTAAAGAGGATTCAGGGCTGTCTAGTCCCTGTTGTCACTATCAGTGACTCCCACCCACTGCAGAACTGCCAGGATGAGTTAAAAAACAACCAGGGAGAAGTCCTTCCTGGCTTTCAGGACATAAGAAAACTTTGCAGAGTCCAGCACCCCAAAAAAAGAGTCTGGCATAGAATCACAGACTGGCTTGGGTTGGAAGGGACCATAAAGGAGGGACAGGACACAGGGAATGGCTTTCCAGTGCCAGAGGACAGGGCTGGATGGGATCTTCGGCAGGAATTGTTCCCTGGGAGGGTGGGCAGGCCCTGGCACAGGGTGCCCAGAGCAGCTGGGGCTGCCCCTGGATCCCTGGCAGTGCCCAAGGCCAGGTTGGACACTGGGGCTTGGAGCAGCCTGGGACAGTGGAAGGTGTCCCTGCCATGGCAGGGGTGGCACTGGATGAGCTTTAAGGTCGTTTCCAACCCAAGCCATTCTGGGATCTATGATTCTGTGATATGAGGAATGGAAAAAACGTGGTTTAAACTGGGGACAATTGGCAAGCATTGGTAGCACAGTTGAAGATGAGCTGTGTTGCTTGTTTAAGTGGTATTTCATTAATAGTTAAATAGTTTCCCAAGAAATCTGTCAGGTTTGAAATTGTCCAATGGCCTTGGTAAAGTTGGCAAATCTGTGGAGATGGAAAAGATTTCATTGAGCAGCAGCTGCACAAGAAACTCTCTGTGCCAGGGGTTGCACCAAACCACTTCTGTGCTCTCTGCTAAGAGCATTGCCCATAAATACTTTCCTTTCTGGGCAATAAAATTAACATAACTCCAGGTATTTGATATTTTTGTGTGCAGGGCCCATCAGGTTTATGAATGCTCAGCCTGGTGCTGCTGAGCGCTCCCACGATGGAGCAAGACACACAACAGTCGTGCTCCCAGCACAGAAAGTTTCTCTCTTGGTTTATAAAACCCAGTTATGAAAAAAAAAACCTGAAAAATCACCTCAATCCCTTGCTTTTCCAACCTCTGTGTCACAGCAAGTCTTTTCACAACAAACCTCAAATGAATTTTGTTATATTGACAGAGGAGGTTTTGAAAGGTGTTACCTCAAATAGGTGAAACTGGACTGCTGAACCCAAATTTCAAGCAGAACATAAAGAATTCCAGTTAAAAATTCAAACAAAGCTAAATGAAAAGCATTGAGAAAATTCCAAGTAGCCAGTATAGTATAAACATCTAAAAAACTTAATGTAATGTACCTACCCTATTTATTTTATTTATTCTGTTAGAATAAACTCTAGTCCATTTTAGGTGTATGAGTATCAAATGTAAATCTCATATTTGACACATAAAAGTCTGAATTAATACAATTTTGAAGAGTTCTATTAATTAAATACTAATTAATGCCATTTATATACATGGGAGACTAATAAAAACCAGTGCACAAATTTGCACATGAACTTTATACCTGGGATGGACAGAGTGCACAGGGGGTTTTCCAGAGTGAAACATCAGGAACAGAACACTTCCTGACCTTATTTTGGAGGATTTAGGATAGTTTGGGAGGGGTTTTGTGTGTGTCCAGAACATTCAGGCTGAGACAAACATTCAGCTGATCCTTGTTTGTTTGTTTTCCATTGTTTGCAGGTTTGCCAAGCTTTAACTGCTTGGAAGAAGTTTTCTGTCCTGGGTGTTGCTTCAGGCTGATTTTTTATTCTTCAAAACTCCTCTCTCTCTTTTTTTTTTTTTTCCCCCTGTTTTAAGTGGAAGGAACAAGGAGAATTTGGGGGGTTTTTTGGAAGGGTAATAACTTGGTCAGGGAAATTTATAAGCAACTTCAAGTTTCAAAGGCTGAAAACAGCAGCAAAAAATATTTCTTACATAGATTGTCACAAGAAAGAACTTTGTTGTTGTCTTTTTTATGTTGCTTTTCAAGGCAGTGAAATCAATGTGTAATAAATTATAGTAAATATGCCAACTCTGTGGTATTAATTTTTACCCAAATTCCAGATTCTAAGCATCACCTTCTTAGCCAAAGGGACAACAACAGAAGGTTTTACAGGCAACAAGGATCTGTTCCACAGGGGAAAAAACTGCTTTAAAGTTACTTCCGAAGTGGGAAACTTTTCCAAGCATTTGCTGCTCCTTTTCCCAACAGTGTCATAAATGACAAACCCAGGGCTCTCTGCAGCAGCTCCCAGTTGTGCTTGAAGGCCCTGGCTAGGGGTGTAAGGCAATGTTGGGATGAGAGGAGTTTTCTCCAAAATTCGGTTTTTCAAAATTGGCATGTTGAGATCACGGAATCACAGAGCCACAGAATTATGAAAACATAGAAATCACAGAAAACCTGAATGGTTTAGGTGGGAAGGGACATTAAAAACCATCCAGTGCCACCCCTGCCATGGCAGGGACACCTCCCACTGTCCCAGGCTGCTCCAAGCCCCAATGTCCAACCTGGCCTTGGGCACTGCCAGGGATCCAGGGGCAGCCCCAGCTGCTCTGGGCACCCTGGGCCAGGGCCTGCCCACCCTCCCAGGGAACAATTCCTGCCCAAGATCCCATCCAGCCCTGCCCTCTGGCAGTTTGCACCCATTCCTCTTCTCCTGTCACTCCAGGCCCTTGTCCAAAGTCTCTCTCCCTCTTTCTTGTCAACTCCTTCAGGTACTGGAAGCCTTTTTGACATGTCAGGAAAAGAACTGCCCACACTGCTCAATATGCAGAGAACTATGGATTTATACCAGGGCGGGTGTGCTGCAACGATCTCTGTTTTGTTCTCTTAATAACTCCAAATATTTGATTTGTTACTCTCAGTAAAAGGGAACATTGTGTTGATATTTTCATGGAAATATTAATCAGAACCCAAAGATCTCATTTGTGAGTGGAACAACTTACAGCCCATCCTTATGTACACAGAATTTCCCCCCCATGTGCAGCACTTTACTACATCAGATTTTATCTGTCATTTTATTATCCAGTCACTCAGTCTCATAAGGTCTTTCTTCAGTTCTCCAGCCAGCTCTTTAACTGCATCACAATTTGTCCTCTACCTTTCCTTTACCTGAGTACCTCAATACCTTTAGCAATCTGTGGTGTCTCCCTGCTCAGCCCCTTTCTCCAGATCATTGAGGAATACATTAAGCAGCACCAGTCACAGCACAGCTCCCTGCAGACTCCTCCTGTGATCTCCCCTTCTCTGAAAACTGACCTTTGAGTTCTGTTTTATTTCTGTTTCCTCTCATCCAGCCAGTTTTTGATCCATTCTTCTCCTGCTTCTTTTGCATAAAGGCTTTTTTAATTAATAGTAATTCCCACGTGATGCTTTGTCTAGGAAGCTCATTGTCCCTGGAAATCCTGGGAGCACCTAAACATGGATCTTCATGTTTGCATTCCCCACCTGGTTAGTGGGGAACACCCTGCAGGCAGTTCTTCAGCTCCTGAACAACATGGATTTGGGACAACATGGATTTCACACCTCGAGGGCTGTGCCCAGTTCTGGCTCCTGCAGGAGAGCCCTGGAGGGGCTGGAGCGTGTCCAGGGCAGGGAACGGAGCTGGGAAGGGGCTGGAGCCCCAGGAGCGGCTGAGGGAGCTGGGAAAGGGGCTCAGCCTGGAGAAAAGGAGGCTCAGGGGGGACCTTGTGGCTCTGCACAACTCCCTGACAGGAGGGGGCAGCCAGGGGGGTCGGGCTCTGCTCCCAGGGAACAGGGACAGGAGGAGAGGGAACGGCCTCAGGCTGGGCCAGGGGAGGGGCAGGGTGGGCACCAGCAGGAATTTCCCCATGGAAAGGGAGGTCAGGCCTTGGAAAGAGCTGCCCAGGGAGGTTTGGAGTGCCCATCCCTGGAGGTGTCCAAGGAAGGGCTGGAGGTGGCACTCAGTGCTCTGGGCTGGGGACAAGGTGGGCATCGGGCACAGCTTGGCCTCGATGGGCTGAGAGGGCTTTTCCAGCCTCAGGGATCCTGGGATTCTGTGGAACTGTTGCCCTGTGAACTCAGAGGCAAGAACAGCGATTTTCTTTTCTCTGTGATTTTGCTTTCTCCAAGTGTTCCTTTTACACCCCGATGGTTTTTGGGCCCTGCCCACTCTGTTCCTGATCCTGACAGAAATTATTTGGGTTTGTGAGTCTTTCCTCAAGCTCAGCTCAAAATCACAGAATCATGGAGTGGTTTGGGTTGGAAAGGGCCTTAAAGCCCATCCAGTGCCACCCCTGCCATGGGCAGGGACACCTTCCACTGTCCCAGGTTGCTCCAAGCCCCATCCAGCCTTCTGTGAAAGTTAAAAATAATTTCCATAGTGTCCCTTATCCCAGTTTAAAACACTGAAAATATATCATTAAAATATATCATATCTATCACTCAACATTTTGGGTTGGTATCTCCTATCTATAATGTACCAATGGAAAAATCTATTTAAGGGACTGAATTACACAGTTTTCCTTCTATTTGACAAGAAGAAAACTAAAAAAGTCTGTGTTCACTGCCTCAGGAAGCTCCAACCACCAGAGCAGTCAGGGTGGAAATATCCTGCCATTACCACACCTCACACTGCACCCTCAGTTACACACTCCTTACAACCAGGAGAGAGAAACATCAGCAGGTAAAAACTGAGCCATGAATTGTAATCTTACACTTGGAGTTTCCAAAGCTATTTATGTCACAGGAAAATGTAAATAGCTGAGGGTGTGGAGATCAAATCCTGATATGATTGGTTTTTCCCCTTGTCCCAAATCAATATTAAAAAACTTTAAATTAAAAAAAGTTCTGTTCCATTCCAGTCCCCTTTGAGGTCACTGCAAAACTTTACTTCCACATAAATGTTGGGCACCACATTGTTTTGTTTAATCCAACTATCAATGTTTTCAATATCTGTATAAATCCCACATTATTTTTCAAGTGCTAACAGCACTCAAAGAGTCAATTTTATATATTAATTTTTCATTGTTATTTTAATATTATTTGAAAATCCTTTTAACAAAACACCTTTTTTTTTTTTTTTTAACACTGCCTACTACAATTTATTGCTGCTGGAAAGATATACAAGTGTAAGTTGGAATGTGCATTTATTTTGTAGTGTTTTTATTCTACATACCTGTATCCTGCCATGGGTTATCTGCCAAATTCCCAAACATTTCCTCCATACCCATCAGTTCTCACACACAAGCCTGCAATATTCACTGTTTTGTAAAGCTTCTTTTTCCACAACATTTTTATAGATATCAACTTGCACATCATCATTCAGGATATCACAACACAACCTTTTATTAGGAAAAAATACCTAATTAATACCTAATTATTTCTTTCTTTATTTTTTTTTCTGATTTCTAAGTACTTTTTATTCAGGATATTCAGTCATTATTTTCTTTCCCTGCCAAACTCTTCCATTATTTTTTTAATGTCCAAACCACTTGGTTTTTTATATCCACTGTTTTTGTCACCCCCTACACGTTTCATAACATTATTTTCCTTATTTGCTAATCCTTTTGAGTGGCAAGTAAAGCTCAGTGCAATTTTCAGCCAGTTCAAGCCCTTTTTAAGGTATCTAATGACAGTTACTCTGAGGGAATTCCCTTCAAACTCTGTATTTTGGCTGGAAAATTAGTTCATTCGTAAACACCTTTAAAAATCCTTGACCAATATTATACTTTATGAGGTTTTTTCCTTTTATTGTACCTCTCTCAATTTAAACACTTTCTTTAGACTTTCTGTCTGGATTTTCCCCCAGCTTTGTTTCATCTCAACTAGCTTTTCTCACCTTGCTCTGTGAATAAATAAGTTTATTTTGTTGCCTTCTGTAGTCTTTTCTCATTAGTTCTTTCAGGTCTGGTATATTTTAAAGCATCATTTTTAATGAAAAGGAAATTTCTGTGCAGCGAGGAAATGTTTTAGAAAACATTGATGAGATTTAATGTGTGTACAGTCCCTCTGTGTGGTGCAGAGATTTTAATTTCTTTTTTATTACCTTCCTCCTTTCAGAGGCACTCAGGAGCACCACCACTTGTGTGGTGCAGAGCTGGGATTTGCTGATTTCTCCACCAAAGATAATGGATTTCAATTTACTTCCTGTTGTTCAGGGCATCACTTACTACTTCTGCTCCCTCCTCGGTGTTAAAGAACAGCCTTTCCACCCAGGTGCTCTGAAAAACAGTTTGTCAAATTATAGACACCATGTCATGCTTATAGAAACCATGAAATGACCTCAAAATTGTCCAACACATGAGCAATATTTGAAATTACTGTTTTATTAGACTTAATCATCTCTGAGCTCTTCTGGTGGCAAGTAGTGAACTTACAAGTGTAGGATTTTGTCATGGCTTTGTGTCAACTGTAAAACTTCTTCCACTGAATTCCTTAAATCAAATCCTTCCCAGCCAAACCACTCTATGATTCTACAGCACTGTCCTCTGAGCAAAGATTTCAAAACTATTTTTAAAAACCCAGAAAAACAGGTTCTGGGTACCCAGAAGAAGTTTGGGTAACCCCAGCTTCCCTATGGTTATTCCAAATGAGGAATGCTGTCATTCTGTACCAACTAACCCATACATTTCAGCTCTGGGTTGAGGCAAATAGAGAAACCTGATTATTCTAAACAATTTCAATATATTTGTTAAATAGTGTCCCAGAAATAAGCAGGTAGAAAAGTGGAAGGTAGTTGGAACTGGATGATCTTTAAGGTCCCTTCCACCCCAAACCATTCCATGAGGATTCTATGATAATCAGGAAGAAAAACAAACATATGGATCATTCTACTGAAGTCCATACAATATTTCCCCTTGCTTTCAGTTTGGGTTCATTTGTTCCTGGAGTTCTTCTATTCAGTTCTGGCTGTTATTAAAAATAACAATGGAAGGGCCAAGTCAAGTTTGGGTTTGGTTGATTCCACAAGTGGAGTTACATCCGGGACAGATTGGAGCAAAATATGAACCCCCTTAGTTTAGTTCTTTGTGATAAACTCAGGAATAATCTGAATATATTTATTTAATCCCCTTCTTGCAGCTGAGCACAGCAATGCATGAAACAACAGCAGTAACAATTATAGAAATTAAGTAATTAAGAGCTGTGCAACCGGTAGCTACTGCATTTCTACATTAATTCAGAGCTCCTAAATCACAGTATCATGGAATGCTGTGGGTTGAAGGAACCTTAAAGCTCATCCCATTCCACCCCTGCCATGGGCAGGGACACCTCCCACTGTCCCAGGCTGCTCCCAGCCCCAGTGTCCAACCTGGCCTTGGGCACTGCCAGGGATCCAGGGGCAGCCCCAGCTGCTCTGGGCACCCTGTGCCAGGGCCTGCCCACCCTCCCAGGGAACAATTCCTGCCCAAGATCCCATCTAGCCCAGTTCTCTTTCAATTTAAAACCATTCCCCCTGTCCTTATGAAAATTCCCTCTCCAGGAACAGCGTTTCTTTTTGTTGAATCAAATTATAAATTTACAGGGTATCCACTTCCCACTGGACTATTTTGGAGAATTTCAGCAAAATCAGTGAAAGAGTTCAAGCGTCACAGCAAAGGCTGGAATTTTTGGCACCGAGCCCTCTCATTGTCAGGAGCCTGCTGCATTCGTCCACTTGGAAAATCCTCGCCAAATTTGGACAAATGGTGAGACTGACAATTTTAGGCTTCATTTGGGAACGGGAATTCCTTCAGAAAATCAAAACTAAAGTGAAAAGGGGCTTCTCAGTTGAATATTGGTGCCCACAGCCTGGAGGTGGGAAGGGAATTCACCTGTCACTACATCTGTGCTGACAGTGATTACCTGTCCCACGTGGGGGTATTTCTCTGCCTTGAAGTAGTTTGTTTATTCCTCCTGGTTTTCGGGGTTGAGGGGGCTCTTTGTGGGGTTCCTCTGGTGTGTGGGGTTTTTTTTTTTTGTTTGTTTGTTTCTGGGGGTTTTCCCTTGTTTTATTTTTTTTAAACATAGTTTTATTTACTCCACCTGCAGAGCTGCCCCAGCCCTGGGGCCCAGTACAGGGAGGACGTGGAGCTGCTGCAGAGAGNTTCTTCAGAAGAACCACCCTGAGGGTGCTGAGCTCTCACTCCAGAGACCGGATTTGGACACAGATTCCTCAGGAAGCCGAGTGCTCCCTGGGTTTGTTTGTGGGATCTGTGTTGCCAGGCAGAGGGGCAGCTCCTGCCTGCACCAACCGGAGCTTTTTCTGGACATGAGGCTCCAGTTCCTAGAAATGAGTAACTGAAGTACCTTGGAAAAAGTTTCCCAAGAAAAACAGCTGATTGTGAAAGTGATGGCAAAACAATCTACATGCTCAAAAGCAGCTGTGCTGTCCAGGCTTTTATTTACTTCTTTCAAGTTCTCTCTGGATGGGGTAAAAAATAAAACATAAAAATCCCTCTTTACCTGCCACAGTAATTAATGACAGTAATTAGCTACCTGAGTCCTGCCAGTAATATTCAGTAATCCCAGTTAAATGCTCCTTTCTTTTTACAATGACCACTTTCCCTGTCTTCTTTGAAATGTGGGACAGCTTTGATATCTCACTTTTTTTTTCCCAAAACAGGAGCATGCACTGGGTTTTGCCAAGTTTCCCCCAAGCACTGCAGAAGGGACATGGATGGGTTTCAGTACTGAAGGGGTGAGGAGGAAGAGGACAGAACCATCTTCCAGGTACTCCCACAACTGATAGGGCTTTTGTTTATTTTAATGATGCGAATCTGAAGAAAATCTACTGTTAATGAATAATGTATGAAGAAAGAGGTGAAAATAATGACTTAGGAAAGCAGTAAAATTCAGAACTCGACTCTTGCTTTAGGGATTTCCTTCAGGACTTGCAATTCCACCGATGGACAACTCCTGGTTCCGCTGAAATCACGGGAATTCCGTCTGAGGCCACACCTGGAAGAGATCGAAGCATTTCCCCTCAGCATTCGGACGTTTCCACACTGAAATTTCCACACCGGGTGTTTCTGTGCCTCAGGTTTTTAATGCGAAATTCCTCACTGCGTCTTTTGCAAGGCATTCCCTTCCTGAATTTATGGAAAAGTAGCGGGAATTTAGGGACCGAGGTCGGGCCGTGTTTGGAAATTCAAAGCGATGAATCCCGCGTGGAATTAGAACACAGACAAGTTCGCTCGTCGTTTATATCAGTGCTTGTGGCTGTACAATGTAGTCAGAGGGATAAATTTCAGGACAGCGAAGCTTTTCCCGGGCTCCCATTGTCACCGCCCTGCTCCGAGCGCGGCCCCACAGTCCTGATAAGCGCCATTCGCGGGCTGCGTAACGCGGTGGCGGCCCCGCCTACAGCTCCCATCAGCCCACGCGGCGCTTCCCCGCCCGCAGCGGGCGTTGCCGACGCGCAATGCACGCCGGGATCTGTAGTTTCCAAGGGATTACGACGTTTCGTCATTCACCCCGCCCGCGCGTTGCTATGACAACCGGGGCAGTGGGCGGGGCCGCGCGGGAAACGGCGTCAGCAGCTGGGAAGTGACGCCGCAGAGGACCCGGATGTGGTGGGGGCGGGGCTCTCGCTCTCCCCACCCTCCCGCCCCGGGTCACGTTATCGCGGCGGTCACGTGACGTGAGCGATGGGCACGGCGCTGGACGTGCGGGTGAAGCGGGCCGGGAAGGTCTATCGCGATGGGGTGCGTCTGTCGCGACAGTCACCGCGGGGATCGCGGGGAACAGCGGGGTACCGCGCGGGGCGAGCGGCCAAGGAGGCCAGTGGTGTCTTGGGGGGCATCGGGAAGAGCATTGCCAGCAGGTCAGGGAGGGATCCTGCCCCTGTGCCCAGCCCTGGAGGCACCTCTGGGGTGCCGTGTCCAGCTCTGGCTCCTCAGCACAGCAGGGCCAGGGAGCTCCTGGAGCGGGGCCGGCGGAGGCTGCGCAGCTGAGGAAGGGCCTGGAGCAGCTCCGTGCCCAGGACAGGCTGAGGGAGCTGGGGCTGCTCAGCCTGGAGAGGAGCCCCAGCTGAGAGGGGCCCTCAGCCCTGGCTGTCCCTGGCTGCAGGGAGGGCTCAGGGCAGGGCCCGGGCTCTGCTCCGGGGCCCAGCAATGGCACCAGAGCCACGGGCAGGGCCTGAGCCCAGCAATTCCCCTGCACAGGAGGCAGAACTTCTTTCCATGGAGAAAAGGTGGCAGAGCCCTGAAAGAGCTGCCCAGGGAGGGCGTGGAATCTCCTGCTCTGGAGACATTCCAAGCCCACCTGGACGCGTTCCTTTGTCACCTGCTCCAGGTGACCCTGCCTTGGCAGAGAGTTGGACTGGATCACCTCCAGAGGTCCCTTCCAACCCCAGCTTTTCTGGGGCTCCGTGAGTCCGTCGCGGGTACTTAGGGTCTGTCGGGGACACCCAGCATCTGTCGCGACCCGGCCCTGCCGCGGGTTCTCGCTGGGCTCCGGGGCCGTGTCCTGGCCCGGGCTTCCCGCTGGGAATGGCCCGGGATCGTTCTTGGCAGCGGGGATTGCTCGGGAAGCGGAGTCGTTCGCCCTCTCCTGTCGGTGCTGCCGCGGTGCCGGCGGCTTTCCCTGTGTCCCAGAGCTTTCCCTGTGTCCCTGCCCGGACCTTTCCCTGTGCCTCTTCCTGGAGCTTTTTCCCTGCTCCGAACTCTCCCTCTGTCCCTGGCCGGAGCTTTCCCGATCCCGGCGCGGCTTCCCAGTGGCCTCCTGTAACCAGCAGGTGCTCAGCCCTGGGATTTTGGGCATTGCCTTTGGGATTCAGTGTTGCTTTTTGTCCTTCCCCTTTTCCTGGGTACCGCGGGAACACCCCGACCCAGCTCTGCAGAGGCCGATGTGGCTTGAAGGGAATGAATATTTTTAATTTTTATCACTATTTATCTAGAAATCCTGAGTTGTTCAGCAGAAATGTTCGTGTCTCTCTTTTTTTCTTGCCATCCAGCCACACACTTGTATCATAAAAATCCTTTCCATCCACCGAAATTCCATTTATTGAATGATTTTAATGCTGGAGAACTGGATTTGAATGGAAGGGTGTGCAGCATCTGCCCTACAATTGTCAGATTATATAGAGAATGGCTTTGGCAAAGCTGAATTATTCCCTTTAGGAATAGCTCCATAGTGGTAAATACTGTCTGTGTCTCACTTTCACATCATTTTGTGCATTATAAAATTATAAATTATTAGGATTTTTATCTATTAGTTTTATCTTTTATCTATTATTAGTTTATTTATCTATTTCAGTATCTCAGTGCTGTGTCCATTTTCAGTTTGACTGAACTTGCCTTGCTTTATATAACTTAGCTGGATATATATTTTTTTTTTTATATGGGAAGGAGATATTCCCTCTGTTTTAAGCTGAAATTAAGATAATTCTGGTCAGTCAATCTGTTGGTTCTGTCTGTAGCTTCCACTTTAACTGCATGTGGAAAGGTTTGTAATTTTAGTTCATTAAGTGGGCCTGGAATTTGTAATTCTGAGATGAAAACACAACGATGGAAGAGCTGTACACCAGGAATCCAACATGGATTTTTAATAGGAATTTTGTAGGGACAGCGAGGAATGGAAGGGACCTTAAGGCCCATCCAGTGCCACCCCTGCCGTGGCAGGGACACCTTCCACTGTCCCAGGCTGCTCCAAGCCCCCATGTCCAACCTGGCCTTGGGCACTGCCAGGGATCCAGGGGCAGCCCCAGCTGCTCTGGGCACCCTGTGCCAGGGCCTGCCCACCCTCCCAGGGAACAATTCCTGCCCAAGATCCCATCCAGCCCTGCCCTCTGGCACTGGGAAGCCATTCCCTGTGTCCTGGCCCTCCAGCCCTTGGAAATTGTCTCTCTCCATGGTTCCTGCAGCTCCTTCAGGCCCTGCAAGGCCACACTGAGCTCAGCCCAAAGCTTCTCCTCTCCAGGCTGAACAATCCCAGCTCTCCCAGCCTTTCCTCCCAGCAGAGCTGCTCCATCCCTCTGCTCATCCTGGTGCCTCCTCTGGCCTCTCTGCAGCAGCTCCACGTCCTCCCTGTGCTGGGCCCCAGGGCTGGGGCAGCTCTGCAGGTGGGGTCTCACCTGAGCACAGGGGCAGAATTTTGAGGGTTTTTTTTGTTTCTGAAGAAATACTGAAAGAAAAATTTATATTTAACTTCAAGTCATCCTTCCCCTTCCTGCTCCCAGGACGTGCACCCTTCCCATGTGGAATTGTGTAGGCAGCAGCTCTGGAATGGGTTGTTGCTGTGTGACAGGAAACTTCTCCTTTGTTAAAGCAGTTCACATGTTCAGGGTTGTCCTTGCTTCTCATAGTTGAGCTGGACTCATTTTTTAAAGCCATAACCTAATTGCTTGTGCTAATTAAGGCCCTTCAGCAGAGCAGTGCAGAATTTAGGTCAGCTTTTCTTCGCTGTCCTTTTGTGCTCACGCCTCCTGTTCCGGCATTTCCCACTTGCTGCAGATCCTCTTTCCAGGCTCTCAGGATGTCAGTCTTGTTGGGATGTGGATGTTTTCCTGCTCCTCAACCCCCCTGACCCATTTTTGCCATCCTGTACCACCAGGAAAGACAGAAATCTGCCAAAATTCCCAGTCTGCTGGAGAGATCCTGGTTGGAACTGGTCGGGCACAGGGTGAGCAGTGGGGATTTTCCCATGGTTGGAGGGAGCTGTTCCTCGGGGCCTGTTTGCCCTGGGGAAGGAGCAGGAGAGAGGGTTTATCCCCAGGGAACTCTCCAGTTCTCAATCACCTGCTGCCCTTTCCAGCTGGGAATATTTCAGGATTGAAGCAGATTCTCCGGTGCGGGAGAAGGGAAGGATAAACCATGGAGTGTGTGAAGGGAGCTCTGTGTTGCTCTCCTGCAGTTCATCAGTTTCTCAGTGTTAAAAAGTCTGAGTTGGCGCTTTGAGGAGGCAGCATTTTTGTGCAGAGGATATTTTGTGGACAGCACATCCTTCATGGGATGAGTGACAACACTCCTGGAGTCACACAGCTCCTGCCTTTAATTTAGATTCACTTTGAAACTGTTTCTTCGTGTTCATTTTTGTCTTTTAAATCTCTTCTGCTCCACTCTTGAGGTGAATCTCAGCTCCAGCTTGGCCATCCCTTTTCCAGTGGTGTCTTCTCTTCCCTCTCCCGTGGCTGACCATCCCAATTTTCATACAGCAGTTCCTCCTGGGAGTTTATTCCAACACATCAAATGGAACTTGGCTGTTAGCAGCTGACCCAGTGAGAGGATTTTTCATCTTTCTGGACAGGAAAATCTTGAAACTTTGGGAAGAAGTTAAAGCTTGGGTTAATAGTTGTCAAGAGGAGGGTGATATTTTTAAGGAAAAACTGAAAGTGCAGAGCTCTCATCCTAAATTCCTTCATCAGTGTTTGTCTGTCCTGGCAAGGTTACACCATTCTTTGGGAACAGGGTTTTTTTGAGTTTGGAGATCTCAGAGCTCCACACTGTGTGGCCAACAGCTGTGAAAAAATGGATTTAAACAGATGTTTTCCCCTTTCCTAATAGGAAATTCTTTCTGGAGTGGTGGTCATAACCAGTAAGGACACGGTGCAGCACCAAGGGATCTCCTTAACCATGGAGGGCTCTGTAAATCTGCAGCTCAGTGCCAAAAATGTGGGCGTGTTTGAGGCCTTCTGCAACACTGCCAAGGTAAGACCCGCACAGGTGAATATTTTTAACACAAAAAATCTCTTTTTTCTCAAATGAAACCTTTCCTTAATGGCTCTCAAGTGGTCAGAGCTGTTCATGATGTGGAAGTGATGGAAGGCAGGGAAATGCTCAGCTTTGTGTGGAGATCACCAGAATCCCAGGATGGGTGAGGGTGGAAGGACCCTGGTGCCACCTCCCTGCTCCAGCAGGGCCATCCCAGAGCACAGGGCACAGGATTGTGTCCAGACTCTTCTGGAATATCCCAGGGAGGGATATATGAGGGGAGTAACTCACACTGATGAGAGAATTTTCTTTCAGGCTGAAATGCACTACCATAAATAGTTAAAAAGGGTTACTGCATGATGCACTGAAGGGCTGTGATTTAAAGAAAAATAATGAATTGTGTGATATTACTTAATTTGTGTTAAAGTGGCCAGGTTTAACTGGACTGTTGTGCCAGATCAGTCCCCATCACAGTAATTCCTGTGGAGGCCATGGAGGGGTTCCTGGGCATGAGACAGGACATGCCCAGATTCCTCTGGAGAGAATGGGACCTGTGGAGCTCCTGGAAGGGCTCTGTGCTGCCCCCCGGGTTTAGAACTGTGGGGTTTGGATCCCAGCCTTACCCCAGGCTGCTGATGGGAGCAGGGCAGGCTGTGTCTGGAGGCAGCTACGTTTGGAAAACAGTTGGGTTAAGTTAGGATGGCCTTGAATCAGGGAATCACAGAAGGTTTGGGTTGGAAGGGACCTTAAAATTATCATCCATTCCCACTCCCTGCCATGGCAGGGACACCTCCCACTGTCCCAGGCTGCTCCAAGCCCCAGTGTCCAACCTGGCCTTGGGCACTGCCAGGGATCCAGGGGCAGCCACAGCTGCTCTGGGCACCCTGGGCCAGGGCCTGCCCACCCTCCCAGGGAACAATTCCTGCCCAAGATCCCATCCAGCCCTGCCCTCTGGCACTGGGAAGCCATTCCCTGTGTCCTGTCCCTCCAGCCCTTGTCCCAAGTCCCTCTCCAACTCTCCCGGAGCTGCTTTAGGCACTGGAAGGGGCTCTGAGCTCTCCCCAGAGCCTTCTCTTCTCCAGGCTGAACACCCCCAACTTCTCCCAGCCTGGCTCCAGAGCAGAGGGGCTCCAGCCCTGGGATCAACTTAGTGGCCTCCCCTGGACTGTCTCCAACAGCTCCACTTCTTTTTTGTGTTGGGAGCCCCACAGCTGGGGACAATAATGGTAAAACTGCAGAGAGAAAAGAAATGTCATCTCCAAGCCACCTCCCCAGTCAGACCAGAGTTAAGCCTCATTCCAGGGAGAGACCTCCCCTAAATAATAATAATAAACTTTAAAGGTCAGAGGGGATGGCTCAGTGCTCAGCTGCACAGGTTTGGTCATTCCTGCTGCTGTTGAGGGTCATAATTTAGGGAATGAAGCTCCACTTCCCAAAGTTGGAGATGTTCCTGTTGAACTCCCTGAATATCTTAGTGTGATGCACCCATAAAATATAAATTGTTTTCTTGAGCAAAGTATTAATACTTCTTTTCATTTTAAAGAAATATCCCAGCACTGTGTGTTTAAAGAGGTCCCTGGGATTCTGGAAATCCAGGAATTCTGTTAGAGTTTAGATGATGTTGGTTCTCTGTCTCAACCTAAACCTCATCAATATTTATCCTTGCAGCCTATTCAGATTATCAACAGCACCATTGAAATGGTGAAACCAGGGAAGCTCCCCAGTGGCAAGACAGAAATTCCCTTTGAATTCCCACTGCAAATGAAGGGCAACAAAGTTCTGTACGAGACATATCACGGAGTCTTTGTCAACATCCAGGTGAGGAAGTCCTGTCCGGAGAGAAAAGAGGAACTTTTATCTGCACAATGTGTCCTAAAGCAGCTCTTAATCCATGGAAATGGAGGATGAAGTTTGGTGGTGTTTTCTTTTCACACTGACTGAGCCTTCCATGCCTTTATCCAGTAAATCTTTCAGGAATGGTGGCACAAACAAGATGTTTTGCCTGAAATACCTCGGCAGAACAACTGTAACCTAAATCTGAGCCATCCTGATGTTGTAGGCAACTTCATCCATTCCCTTCCTGAAAAAAACCCAGCACCACAGTGTGGTTTTATTCCAAATAAATGTGGAATTTCATAATGAAAACTCCAAGTGTTGAGAGCAAAACAAATCAGGAATTGTTTGCTGGGGAGAGGAGGAATAACATTCCCTGCCCAAATCTGTATGGAATACCTGCTTGGACACAATCTTGTGGAAATACAGTTTTGAAATTTGATCTTTTTTGGTTAAAAGCTGCCTTACCATAAGTGGGTTGGTTCGTTTGGGGGATTTTTGGTGGGGTTTTTTTAGGGGGAAAGTCTTTCTTCAGCCATCTCTTGAAGGTAAATACTGTGTTAGACAATGAAGTTTTATGGCACTGGAATTAAAAAAAAACAACCTAATACACTAAATCACCCCCTAGTAGCCTGTCAGAAGTAACTAAAAGAAAAAAAATCCCTTGTTTTTTGTCTATATTTGGATGTTTTTTAAATCCTTTCCATCTATTTGCTCAGTTTTGGCTTCCTCCCTCATGTAACAGCTGTTGTTTGTGGTAGGGATGTCAAAAATGGTGCAGCACTGGTTGAGTTACTTCCATATCCCAAATAACTTACTGTGATCAATCAGTCACTCCAAGGTGCACTTTGATGGGGAATATTTGTTTTATTTTGTCATTCCCTCTCTCCTCTGTGCAGCTTTTCTTGGATAAAATGCCATTGAAAATTAACAATTTAGATTTCAGCCAAACTTGCAGAGTCCTGCTCTCCTGAAGAGGGAAATGTAACACTGAGGGGCTGGTTAAGAGACACTTCCTAAACCTCTGGGCAGTTTAATTGAGTTTAATTGATAATTTCTTTCTTGATTTAGGGATTTGTGGGTTCACTCTCTGTTCTGATGCAGACACCTTTAATCAGACACTGCTGGGGGGTTGTGGCCATGAACCAGAAGTGAGGAACCCAAATCCCTGGGCTGAGGGAGGAATTAAAAATCCAACAAACTAAACAAGAAACCCCCCATCCCAACAAATTCTCTGTCCTGTAAGGACACCGAGAGGCTTTGTTGGGGATGCTGAGGTGTAGGATTACTGGGATAACCAAGGTCTTACCATTTTCAGCCACTGGTTTATGGCTCCCATTTCAGGGCAGGAAATTGGAAGCAAATTCACCTCATTGCCTGATTTTAGTGCAGACTGCTGCTTTGAGCTCAGCTGTGTGGCTGAAGACAGTTCTCCATTAAATATCCCAACAACTGTTCCCACTGTAAATCCCACAATCCCACAATACAGCCAAAATTAGAGGGGCTGTGAATCTGTCACATTGAAAATCCAAAATAGGGTGAAAAGCAAGACCATGATCACCCTTAAGTGGATATAACAGCAACAACGCTCTGCACAGAGGCAGAAAGGAGGTGAAAAGTTGGGAAAGATTGAGGAAATCTGAATTAAGGATCTTGGTTTTTTTTCCCTGTGTCATCCCATTCCCCCCAGTACACTCTGCGCTGTGACATGAGACGCTCCCTGCTGGCAAAGGACCTCACCAAGACTTGTGAATTCATTGTCCACTCCCTGGTGAGTGTGGTTTGTGTTCATTTTGCAATTAGTTCATTTTTTTCATTGATTTTTTTCCCCCCACTTCACTTAAAGTTTGGCAATAAAGGGAAAAAAAAGCCCCAAATAAACCCATGGAAATTGTGATGGCGACATGAGGGATCGTAGAAGTGTAGAATCAGAATATCTGAGTGGGAAAGGATCCACAAGGATCATCAAATCCAACTCTTGGCCCTGCACAGGACACCCCAAAATCCCCCCCTGTGCCTGAGAGCTTTGTCCACAATGTAGGAGTAAAGGAAATCTGCCCCAAACCAAAACCACCCCGAAGAGCTGTTGCTTCTGATTAGAAAAACCCATCCCTCTTTTCATTTTAAAGGACAAAGAGGAGTTGGATTTTCAGATGTTTTTACAGTGCCCTGAGTTTATTCTCTTTATTCATCCTTTCAGTTCTGAGACAATGGGGTGCTCACATAAATATGATGTCATTTTTCCAAACACTGTTTTGAATTATCCCAGGAGTTCTCAGCCAGAGGTTCCAGGCTCCCACAGTCCTGGAAATGGGAGTTGGCTGGTGAAAATATCTGATTTCTGTTCTTCACGTGAGGAGTTATGAGTTAGAGCCCTGACTCAAAATATCACAGCTGGCTCTGCATCGAGGTGGAAATCATGGAATTTTCAAGGTGGGAAGAGACTTTCAGGATCATCCAGTCCCATCATCACCCCAAACCCTGTCCCCAAGGGCCACATCCACACTCCTCCTGAACACTCCCAGAGACTCCACCACTTTCCTGAGCAACTCATTCCAATGCCTGACCACCCCTGCAGGGAAAAATTGTTTCTAATCCTAATCCTTGTGGGAGGAGGTTGGACTCCCAGAAATGCTTTGCTGGTTGTTACAGAAGTTCCTGTGTAGGATTTGGGGTTGGTTTAGATTGACCTGTGTCTGTCCAGAGCAGCTGAGGACAGGACAGACCTGATGAAATATCCCTTTTTCCATCTACAATGTGCTGGAACATCCTGCTTGTATCATTCCTTTGAACTCTAACAGGACAGTAAATATCAAAACCTTTTGTGTTCCTTAGGACTAGTGCTGGAAATGTTATTTTAGTTCTAAAGGATCTTTTAAAAAGATTTAGTTTGGTGTTACAAACAAGTTTCCTGTTGGTAAGATTTCAATATTTTCTGAAATATCTGATGCTACATTTTATTGGGCCATTATTACATTTATAAGTGAGCCACACTTGTCAGAGGAGTGACAAATCACATCTCATGCAGTTTTCCTGGGTTTATTTCTCATTCCCACTACAGCACTCTGAGCTCACAAGTCAGTAAATCATGAATCTCTCAGTCAGGGTGAATTAATGAGGTTTTACTGAACATATAATTCTCACTGTCAGTGCTCAATGTACCATTTCCCTTAAGCTTATTCTGTGCCAGAATTTGTCATTTTGGGAAAATGCAGCCAATCTTTTGCTAATCTCTTCCATCTTGCAGCTGGGCAGCAGCAGCTATTTGGAATTCTTGAGCAGTGAGGGCAGATCCTCACTGAGAGTTCCAGATCAGCCCCCTTGCTGGTGGAGAACAAGAGGGAGGCAGAGTTCATAAAGCAGATTTGAAGCAATGGACACAAGTTCATTTAGAATCTCCCCTCCCCAAACTGAATAATGAAAGGAAACATTCCAAGGCACGTGTAAAATGAAGTTATTTGTACATACAGAAATGGGAAATAGAACTTTTTTTCTTCTCTGCTTGAGATGGGGAGTGTATTCCTGCTTTTCCAGGTGGTTTAGGGCAGCCAACTGTTGTGGTTTTTAATATTCTGACTGTGTTTTGGGGATCAGTTACAGTTTAACCCTTTCATTCCCTGCAGTCACAGAAAGGGAAGCTGCTGCCAAGCCCCGTGGACTTCACCATTACTCCTGAAACTCTGCAAAATGTTAAAGAGGTAAAGGGATTTTCTTATTATTTCATTTTAAAATGTAATGTTCGTGTGACTGAGTGAGATCAGAGGAGTGATTAAATTCTGCTTTCTAGATAATCAGCTCTTTTTTTTGATTTTTCCATTTTCTTTTTCACTTTTATAAGCAATCAAGTGATTCTGCCTCATCTCCTGCACTGTGGTGACCAGCTGGAGGTGGAACTTCGCTCAGGAGTGGTTAAATATTTTTACCCCTTTCCTGAGTTGAAGGATGGGAGTGGAGCAAGGGAAAACATTCATGTACAGCCAAAAGCCTTTAAAAACGTGTATCTTGAGCCTTGGTTATGTCTTTTTTTACAGCCCCCTGTGGCTTTGGGAAGCCTCAAGGAGGGCAAGGTTGGGCAGGATATTGGGAAGGAATTGTTCCCTAGAATAGAATTCCCAGAGCAGCTGTGGCTGCCCCTGGATCCCTGGCAGTGTCCAAGGCCAGGTTGGACACTGGGGCTTGGAGCAGCCTGGGACAGTGGAATGTGTCCCCACCTCCTTCACCACACAGTTCCAGCTCCTGGATGAATTCTAACAGCCAAGTTCTGTCAGTTCTTCCCAGGAAAAGTCCATCCATGGGGTGGATGGAGGAGCAGGCAGGATGCATGTCAAGGGAGAAGATTGTAGGAGAAATCCTGATAGACTGAAAGAATTAAATTTAAGCTATGTCAGGAATTTCTGAACTCTTGAGTTCCCAACTTTGGAACTTCTGGGGAATTTCCTACTTCTTTTGGTAACTTTCTGTAAGGTTTTTTTTTTTTTTTTTTGCTTAGTCTGCTCTTACAGTGGCATCTTCTCCTCCCTCCAATCTTTTCAGAGAGCCTCCCTTCCCAAATTCCTGATCAGAGGGCACCTGAATTCCACCAACTGTGTGATCACGCAGCCCCTGACGGGGGAGCTGGTGGTGGAGAGCGCCGAGGCGGCCGTCAAGAGCATCGAGCTGCAGCTCGTGCGTGTGGAGACCTGTGGTGAGCCTCTGTCCATGGGAAGGGCAGGGAACAGGCTGCAGGAATTCCCTCCATCCCTTCAGAGGGAAGAGCATTAAAGAAAGGCCAGAGCATTGAAGCCTTGCAGGGTTTGCACTGGGGAGGAACAGCCCCGCTGTTAATTTAAACCATCTCCGTGATCCTTAACTCCGTGAAAACTTGCAGGGCACTTTTCCCTCCCCAATCCTGGTGTATCTCCATTGGAAATTTTGGCTGCTGCTTTCTCTCATCTCCCCCCATTTCCCTCCTCTCCCTGTGCCCCTCCTGCCATGTCCAGGGTGTGCTGAAGGCTACGCCAGGGACGCCACGGAGATCCAGAACATCCAGATCGCCGACGGGGACGTGTGCAGGGGCCTGCCCATCCCCATCCACATGGTGTTCCCCAGGCTCTTCACCTGCCCCACCCTGGAAACAACAAACTTCAAAGTGGGTGAGTGGGGAGGCGTTTTCCTGGGAGATGAGTGTCCACATTCCCTTTAGATTGGCAGGTGAGGGGATAAATCTGCAGGAAGAGCCCTCTGCTAACCTGAATCCTGCTGGATTTCAGACAGAGGAAACACAGCCCAAATACTTCCAATACAAACAGTTGTGCAGCCACTAAGCTACTCCTAATAAAATTCCATGATGAAGGGACAGGAGGAGCAGTGGGATGCACGTCACGTGATTAAACACTTGAGTAAATGGAATTCCTTCTTTTCCTCACCAGTGAGAACCCCTCTTCCATTTCCTCTCCTTTTTGTTTCCCACTCTCCTGCTGGAAGCCCTGGGAGCAGCAGGGTTGGTGTGGGTGTGACTTTTCTTATCTGCACCACGTGCTCCTCCCTGCTAATTGTTGCCAAAACCCAACTTTTCTCTTAACAAAATCAGGATTTTCCTCACTTGTTCAAATAAGTACTGCAAGAATCCACTTGGCTGGTTTGTATTTCTTCCCTTCATCCTGCTGCAATCTGTTGGCACAGGATCTGTGTGCAGTGATTTTCCCCAAAATAATAATATTATTTCTTTTTTGGCCATTTTTAGCTCTCATATAGCAATTTGCAGTGAGAATTTCAATTTGATTTCTGCTTCCCTTCATTTATTAACTTGGCCTGGCTTTTTGTTCTGTCTCCATTTAGGATTGGTTATTGACCTGACATTGATTTTGGCTTTGAAGGACACAATGTACTATCTAAGAAGTAGATTTTCCTCTGGAATTTTGTTCCACAGTTTGCAGGCCTGCTGTATTCCAGTATTTCATTTCCTAAGGCTGTTACATGCTGGAAACAGGGAATGGGTCTGTCCTGGAATTCTTCCATTCCATGCTTCTAAACACCATCTTGGTGGAGGTGTCTTTCCCAAAACATTTTGCTCTTTGATGTCTGAATCCTGTTTTCCAAAGGATCATTTGCCATAATTTATCAGTGATAAACCAATCCAGAAGAATCCCAAAGATCAGAACAAACCAGGATTTTCTAGGAATGATCCAAGGTCTGGGATGCCTGGGTGAGGTTTTGTCTGGAGTGTTTCAGGAGCTCCTGCCTCATCCTGCTGCTAGGATTCAGCTTCCTATGGAATTGGGGTAGGATTGCTGCTAGGATTCAGCTTCCTATGGAATTGGGGTAGGATTGCTGCTAGGATTCAGCTTCCTATGGAATTGGGGTAGGATTGCTGCTAGGATTCAGCTTCCTATGGAATTGGGGTAGGACTGCTCCTACAAT
>VXAD01006437.1:1057786-1068420 GCA_013399195.1 Dicrurus megarhynchus
GATTCAGCTTCCTATGGAATTGGGGTAGGATTGCTGCTAGGATTCAGCTTCCTATGGAATTGGGGTAGGATTGCTGCTAGGATTCAGCTTCCTATGGAATTGAGGTAGGATTGCTCCCAAGATTCAGCTTCCTATGGAATTGAGGTAGGATTGCTGCTAGGATTCAGCTTCCTATGGAATTCTCTCCCCGTTTTTTCCCCCTTCTCCCAGAGTTTGAAGTGAACATCGTGGTCCTTCTGCACGACGACCATCTCATCACAGAGAACTTCCCACTGAAGCTCTGCAGGATGTGAACACCTCCAGGAGAACCAGGGAAGGATTTACTGGGAGTTCCTTGGAAGGAAAGTGGAACTTTATCCGTGCCTGACTTCAGCTGGAGCCACCTCCCTTCCTTCTTCCTGTGGGTACTTCTTGTGCTTTCACTTCCCTGTTACCCTGGCCAAGACTCTGCCCATCTGGATTTCCCAATCCTGCTGTCTTCAACAACCATGTTTTCTCCATTTTTTTTCTCAGGAAAATCCTGAAGGAATCATTCTGTAGCTTCCTACAGCTTGTAGGAGTATGTAGCAAGTTCCTCTCTTGATTGACTTTTGTAATACTCATTCCAAAGTCCTTTGAAGACCCCTTAAAACTCATAAATACCATTATAGCCATACTGGGAGGGTATGGGAATTGTGATACAATGAGAAATAAGGTCTTGGAAGGTCTAAAAAATGGTGCTACAACAGTGGAAGGTGGTGCTGTGGGATCTGTCCCAAGGTGGATGGGAAATGAGTGATGGAAATCCCAGCGAGGAGATTTTGATCAAATTGGGAACAGGAGTTTGTGTTGGAGGAATAAATGAATGTGTTTGTGACTGCACAGCCTAAAGCAAAAGTAGTTCAGTAAGAAAGAACCTTCCCAACACAAACAGGTTGTGAGTTTTGATGTTGTTTTAATGGAACAGCCACAACTTGTGGATTTTGTTAATTTTCCACATGGGGTAGAGGCAGGCTCAGTCTGTGTTATGGAAATTGGAAGTGTCAAGATGAGCACCTGAAAAGGCAGAATTAAGAAAACTGAGAAAAATAATTTCCTTTGGTTTATCCAGCAGCATTGCCAAGCAGAAGAATGTAATTCCAGTTTTGATCCTGGTGTTTTAGGGAAAAACAGCTGAAACTTTCATTTCAGTGTCTGGGAAGAGGGAGGAAAATGCTGTTGACTGAAACTTAGCACTTTTCCCTAAGGCCAGGGATGGTACAGGGCGATTTGGGGAAGTGAAAGCCATTCCTTGGAATCTCCAGTCTGCTCCAGGAACTGCCAGCTCCTGCTGTCCCAATGGACGTGGAAAGAGCTGCAACTCCCCAAAAATACTGGAAGCTGAAAAGGATTCCAGTGGTGGAATTTTTAGGCCTTAATTCTACAGCACAGAGTAGTTACTCACCTCTAACTCAGACTGAGCAGAAATATTACACACAGACAACTTGCTGGGCTGCAGCAGTGATTTTATTTTTTATTCAAGTGGTAATTAATACACTGATTAATGACAGAGGCATTTCAAACTTCAGCTGGAGGAGATGTGTGGGGAACAAGTGATCCCTGGACTTAGCCAAAAGCTCCTAATCCGTATCATGCTCCCTGTATTCAGACAACAGAATATTTGATTTTCACGTTAAGATTCTCAGGCTCTGGCCCTCATCTTTTGGGTGTTTGGGACAAATTTGTCACTGTTGAAGGTGCTCTGGCCAGGTCAGACTCGGAAAATAGTGGGAGAAAATTCCCTGAGCTGTTGGAATTCCGTCCCTCCTGCTACTGGTGACCATTCCTGCACAAAATACAGAGGAAGTGTTACTTTAAAATCCTTTTAAAAAATCCCCCCCATTTCAACAGACCAGC
This sequence comes from Dicrurus megarhynchus, assembly GCA_013399195.1. Classification (NCBI taxonomy): domain Eukaryota; kingdom Metazoa; phylum Chordata; class Aves; order Passeriformes; family Dicruridae; genus Dicrurus; species Dicrurus megarhynchus. The sequence goes on from VXAD01006437.1 coordinate 1,059,662, forward strand.
TCTTCAACAAGGGGGGGAAATTCAAATTTCAACCCTGTTTTGAGGTTAAAGAATTGATCCATATGAGTAATTTAAAATTCCGGCTTCAAACTGTTACTAAAAGTCGTTATTTAACCAATTTGAGTTCTCAGCTGTGGATTTATGCAGAGGGAGGAGCTGCAGGGAGCACAGCAGGCTTGAATCCTCAATTGTTTGTGCCACAGGAAGGGAATGTTGTGGCTGTTCCAGTTCTGCTGGTCCATCCTTTGGGTCACCTACTTGTTTGATACTGGAATAAATCTGAGGGAAAAGCCCCCTCTTCCCAGGAATTATGCACTGGCCTTTCAGATCAAATAATTTGGTGCTTTCAGTGTCCCTTAGCCAGAAATCCACCAGTTTTGTGTGCTGCCAGCCCTAAACTCCACAGCTTTAGGCAGGAACCAGGAGAAATCCTGGATCTTGGAGTCTGTGGCTCAATGCCAAGGGCCAAATCCTGAGGCTGTTCCCACTGCCAATAAACCCAGGGTTCTGTCCTGTCACCCGTCACTGGGGTTTTGCTGCAGCCCTTTTGCATCTTATGACAAAGTGTGGAGGTAAAAGCAGGTTCAGCTGTACTTGTTCCATGCAGGAAGCTCAGGGAAATCCTCGGGAAGCAGAGCGTGGCCACGGCAGATGGGGCAGGTGCTGGAATGCTGCTTGAGCCACCTCCGGATGCACTGCGAGGACAGGGAGAGGGTGAGAGGCAAAATCTGGGAAGAGGAGTCCAGCTGCAGGCTGAAAATAATTGGCACTAATGGGGAAGCTCTTCCACAAGTTCTACACCACTGAAATTTGGGGTTGGAGAACTGTTCTCCTGCTCTAATCAAATTCATTCTGCGAGAAGAAATCAGCGTTAAAACAAAAAAGGTAAAAGGGAAAAGTCATAGACAGAAACTTTTTATTCCAACATAATCCTGACTTTTTTGCTCCATGAGTTTCCTCTATCAGGTGGCAAACACAGGGTTTTTAGGGATAGCCCACTCCCTGAGTGTGCTGCCAACAATCCTAACCAAATTCACTCTCTGAAGAATCATCTGAAATTCACTGATGAATTATTTTACTTTAAAAAAAACCACCTAAACCTTTCTGACACAGGCTGTCTGTGGGGCAAGTTTTGGGGGGCAAAGGCTGGAAAAGCAAATTGTGCCCTGCTGTTTAAGCACTGAAGGGTAAGGGCAGGGTAAAGAGGTTGTTTTTAGGAAGTGGAGATCAGCAACAAGACCAGAACTCACCTCCCTGTGGAAGTGATGCCCACACTCGAGCTCACAGGAGTCTCTGCTCAGCTCATCGTGACAGATCGTGCAGGGATCCTCACTGGAGGCCTGGCCAGGAAAGGAATGCTCAGTTATATAAAAACCATCACCAATTTACCAGCACTTTCTACTCAATTAACGAGGCACTGACTTTAACCAAGTCTATTGAAGCTTTTGTACACAAAATAAATGAGGCAATTCTTTTTTTCCTGGATTATTTCGTGTCCTGTACAAAGCAACAACCCCACAGAAACAGTGGGAAACTTACAGCGTTGTCCTGCTTTTTCCATTTGGCTTTAGGTATTGCTCCAGCGTTTCCCCAGGGCTGCAGGTTTGGCTGAGAGGGGTTTTTACTGCAGCTGTTTTTAGGGGCAGGTGCTGCCCGGGGAGAGCCGGGGGCGATTCCTTCCGCAGGCGCTTCCCGGCTCCGCGCTGGCGCCGCGGGAGCGGAGCCCAGGGAAGGCAGGGCTCTGCCTGCCGGGGGTGGTGCCTGCACAGGGATCAAAAGGAATTGTGTTCCTCGGGGCTGTGCTGCGCTGCTTCCCACGTGGGGATGAGCAGCTCCAGCCCCGGTACCTTGAGCTGCTGGTCCAGGATGAGCTCCGTGACTCGGCTGAAGATTTCATCCGGGCTCAGGCCTGCCAGGCTGTTCCCGTTTCTCCTCTGCAGGTCCATGATGAAGCCAGTGAAGTCTGAGCTGGAGGGACAGGAAAGGCAGGATCAGGGATGGCACGTGGGGAGCACTGCAGGCTCTGTGATCCCAGCAGGAGCAAAAGACACCAGCTATTCCCATGAGCTGGAGCAGGTTCCTGCTCCCAGTAACTCTCAGTAACCAGGATCAAACCCCTGAACAATCATCACAATCATGGAATGGTTTTGGTTGGGAGGGACCTTAAAGCTCATCCCATCCCACCCCTGCCATGGCAGGGACACCTTCCACTGTCCCAGGCTGCTCCAAGCCCCAGTGTCCAGCCTGGCCTTGGGCACTGCCAGGGATCCAGGGGCAGCCCCAGCTGCTCTGGGCACCCTGTGCCAGGGCCTGCCCACCCTCCCAGGGAACAATTCCTGCCCAAGATCCCATCTATCTCCACTCTCTGTCAGTGTAAAGCCATTCCCCTTTTCCTGTCCCTCCACCCCTTGCCAGCAGAACAAAATCAATTTCTCTTGCACTTCATCCCTGTGATGCCTTAGGTTTTGANGGCTGTCCAGACCTTGTTTCACAGCACCCCTTCAATCCATACCTGCTGTAGTTTGGGAATATACTCTGGAGCTGGGCAATAATATTTTCAAAGGCTTTTGGAAGCTTTTTGTTGTTTGGAATTCCAGAAGGCCTCGGCTGCAGAGCTGAGGGATCTTGGTGGGTCTGGTTGGGCTGGACATGCTGGGTGTTGCTCCCAGAAATCCCTGATGGGCGGGATAGTGAGAGTTTACTGGAATGTGATCCCTCTGGAGCTTTGGGATGTGTTTTCCCAGCTGCAGAAGAAGCCTCAGAGGTGGCAGGTGCTGGCTTAGCTCCTGTCTGTGCTTGGAGTGAAGGCTGGGCTGGAGCTTTTCCATCAGAACTCAAAAATGCAGGAAGGGGACTGGGATGAGCGGATGCCGAGGAATAGGTGACGATGGCAGGATCACACATGGGAGGTCTGCCTGGTATTGTCTGGGAAACAAACACATTTCACAGGAAAAACAGTGATTAAAACAAATCAGGTTGAACTGGAGCATTTGCAGTGTGAATTGTGACAGGTTTGGCTGTGCCCAGGACCTGGAAGGTCACAGCAATTGATCTTAAAAACTCCCTAACGTCAGGGCAGGTGTTTGACCCTGTGATTACTGCTCTTCTAAAAGGTCCCTGGTGTTACTGCAGGAAAAATAAATTCCCAATGCAGAACAAGAGGCTGAAAACTTGCTTTTTCCCAATAAATTGGTGGTGCTGAAGCTGTCTCTATATTCTGTGTCAATAAATAGAAAGGACAGACCTAAAAATAAGTGGGGAATGATGCAGGAGAGCAGGAGTGGAACTTGCAGGAACCCAGAAAAAAGTGTAATAACAATCTCAAATACTAGAACAGAGCCCTGAATCTAAATTATACCCAGAAACAAAAAAAAAAAAAAAACAAACCCAAAAAACCCCCCAAGATTTTCTGCAGAGAAAAAAAAATTTATACACTAAAACAAAAAATCTAAAAAGGACCAAGCAGAGGGTTCCGAAGAAACTGCTGAGATCTGAGCAAAGCATTGGTGGAGCTGCTGGCCCATGAGAAAACAGCTGTGAACAGGAGGATTTCCTGGTGCTGTTCTCATTCCAGATGCATTCCCATAAATGGCTCTGCTCCACCTCGTTCCTGACACGCTGGGCTGGGAGCTGAGAGTGGTGTTTGTAACCAGTGACACACGGTGCTGCAGGAATTCCTTCAGGGAAGTTTCCCCATGGAAAGGGAGGTCAGGCCTTGGAAAGAGCTGCCCAGGGAGGTTTGGAGAGCCCATCCCTGGAGGTGTCCAAGGAAGGGCTGGAGGTGGCACTCAGTGCTCTGGGCTGGGGACAAGGTGGGCATCGGGCACAGCTGGGACTCCATGGGCTGGGAGGGATTTTCCAGCCTCAGGGATCCCAGGATTCTGCATAATGGGGCTTGTCCTGATGGATTTTGGGGCTGTTCAACCTGGAGAAGAGAAGGCTCCAGGGAGACTTAGAGCCCCTTCCAGGGCCTAAAGAAGCTCCTGGAGAGCTGGAGAGGGAGTTGGGACAAGGGATGGAGGGACAGGACACAGGGAATGGCCTTGAGCTGGAGGAGGACAGGATTAGATGGGATCTTGGGCAGGAATTGTTCCCTGGGAGGGTGGGCAGGCCCTGGCACAGGGTGCCCAGAGCAGCTGGGGCTGCCCCTGGATCCCTGGCAGTGCCCAAGGCCAGGTTGGACACTGGGGCTTGGAGCAGCCTGGGACAGTGGGAGGTGTCCCTGCCGTGGCAGGGGTGGGATGGGATGGGCTTTGAGGTCCCTTCCAACCCAAACCATTCTGGAATCCCAGGATTTTGGTGCTACAGGAACCCCACGATGTACAAAACTCAGTGAGGCATTAACTTTGAACAGGAGCTGACAATGTGCTGCTCCCTGGCCTTCCCCAGGCTCATCTCCATCCCCTTTTCCTCCGGAGCATCCCCTGGCTGCAGGTAGAGCTGGGATTTTGTGTGCCCAAGGCTGCACATTCCAGTTCTCCCTGCACCCCTCCCACCACTGCCAGCCACGCTGAGGGAAATTTCAAGGACTGGAACTGCTGTGGAAGGTGGGATACTCACAAGAACTCCCTGAGGATAAGGAACATCCACGATTTCCACTTTACTGAGGCAGTTCCGGGCACCATTTTTCACCAGCTCAATTTTTTCATCATACTCAGCCTGCAGAAGGAAAACCAAGCAACCATCATCACCCTCCACATCAGCATCAACCTGAGCTCCCTCCTCAGTAAAAATCACATTTTACAGCTGAATTTCTCAGAGAGTTTCCTGCTGGGTTTTTTTTAAGAAGTTCCATGGATTTCTAAAGGTCATGAACCCAAAAAACCAGACTTGTTAATGTGGGATGCAATTCTGAAGCAAGTGTATAAAAGGACAGAATTTTGCCTTTAAGAAATGGAATATATCCACTAGAAATTAACAACCTGGACTCCAAACTGTCTCTTTCTTTTGTAATTAAAAAAATTCCCCTCAGCATTTGGAGGACAAGCTGTTGGTGATTTAAAAAAGAAATGCAACGTTATTAAATGTTTTCATTTCCAAAGTTCAACTCAAAAGCTTGTGGAGAGAAATGAAGTTTTACCTCGACTTTTTCCAGTTGTTTCTTGACATTTGCAATAAATATTTCCCAGGAATCAATCTGGGACTTCAACACAGGAGCTGCTGAAGCTGAGCTGCTGAAATATCGAGGATTTGCAGTTAAACTCCAACGTTCCCATTATTTTTGAGACCAGTGGTGGTGTCCCAACAGTTCCTCCCTCAGCAATTAATCCCAGTTAAAGTTTTCAAGGGATTTCAGATTCAAATCAGTTACACTGCAGCCCTTTTCCAGGGATAACCGGAATTATTATTATTATTACCACCAAGATAATCTGATTTTCCCAGCTCAGAAAGACACAAGGATAAAGGATGAGACTCAATTTCCAGCTGAATTTTGTTTGGGGAAATACTATTTACCCCCAATCCTGTGCACTTTTATATTAATATTATAATCTAATACTCTATATAAATATTGTCTATTTTATTCTATAATTATATAACAAAATATAAATTATTTTATATAATAATAGAATAGAAAATAAATATTAGAAAATATTAAATAATTAGGAACCAGGAGTAGTGGAATTCCTGGTGGGAACTCCCAGTACCTGCTCAGTGCCTTCAGCATCCTGAGATTTCCTTCTGCCTTGGCAATGGTGCCTTTGAGCTTCCAGGTTTCAGTTTCCTTCCAGGTCTGGAGCACAGAGACCTGGAACCAAACAAAAAAAAAACAAGATAAAAAAGGGATAAAACCTTGAACTAGATTTTAACAGGAATTTAAACAAATGTTTGGTGTTTAAAGTGCACACACAGGTCCTACAGTGACGAATTTCGAGTGGAATTTCCATCCCCTGCACTTCCAATATTTTTGGTATCATTTCTCCACCTCCAATCAGCACAAACGATCCCAGCTCTTAAAAAAAAAGGTCTTTAAGGATTGTTTTTGTTTGTACCTCTGCTTTAACAGCTCTTTTCTCACACTCCTGGCTGTCATCTTGACTCTTTTGTATCAGCTCTTCTAATTTTCCTTTGTCATTAGCAAATTTATTACTGTGAAAGAAACAGAAGGGAAATGTTTGAGTAACAGTCACAGCAGAGCAGTATTTAAAATTTATGCCATTTTAGAGGTGTTTTACAGCTACTCAGTGTCATGTAATCAAGGGAAATGTATGAGGATATGATTTTTATTATTCTAAATATCAATATTTACTCACAGTAAGTAAAAGCAAACTAAGAGTAAGAAATATGGGTTAAAGTGCTTATTTTGCCCTAAGCCTTTAGCCAGAGTGAAGCAGAAGAATGTAAATACTGCTGAGAGGGACATGAGTTTTACCTGGTCTCCAGGAATGCATTTAAAGACACGTTATATTGCTTTTCCTTGTCATCAATGGTCTTCAAATACCTACAGGAATCAAACATTTGTTAAGCTTGGTGTGACAAAGGTTTGCTGGCAAATCTGGAACACGTTCCTCTATAACCACCAGGACAATCCGTAGCTTTCAGATGCTGTTTGATTCCACAGGAATTACGGAATTCCCAGCTCTGGGAAGTGTCCCAAGGCCAGGTTGGAGCAGCCTGGGATAGTGGAAGAGGGTTGGAATGAGACGGTCTTTAAAGTTCCTTCCAACCCAAACTATTCAGGGATTCTATTCTAAATACATTTAAATTTATTCCTAATGAATCAGTCATTAATATAAAAACAGGCTGATGATTTTGCAGGAGAGATTTGGCCTAAACTTCCTAAGACTAAAGATAAAACAAAGGCATTCAAAGATCAAAGTCTGGGCTCTGTAAACTGAGAGAGGACATGAAAATACAGCAGGAACTGTCAAATCTGATTAGAAGAATTATTGCTGAGTGGGTTTCATCAGTTATCTAAAAGCTAGTTTAGATATTTACCTGTAATTTACCAAAAAATACAAAATAAGGAAGCGGCCATGTCCATATTTCAGCCTAATACTGGGAGAAAATGGCTGGCTGGTTTCACAGCCAAGGATTAAGCTTCCTTAAAGATTTCTGAAGTCTTCAGACTGTCAGAATGAGGGGATGCAAATCTATTTACAATCATACCTCTCGTTGGTGTCTGAGTGTTTTTTAGCTGTGCTCCTCAGGGCTTTTAAATTCTCTCGATTTTCCTTCTTCTCCTGCTGCCACTTCTTCATTTGTGTTTCTGAGTCTTGGTGGAACCAATCCAGCTCGTTCTGGGAGACCTGGAGGCAGGAAAGAAGAAAACTTCTATTTCTGAAAGTAGTGGTTTATTCAAATAAAAGCTGGAGCAGACTGAGGATATTTATGAGCAACCAGGGAACCCTGGAATGCTCTGGGTGGGAAGGACACCTTCCACTACCCCAGGCTGCTCCAAACCCCATCCAAGCTGCCCTTGGACACTTCCAGGGATCCCAGGGATTCCACAACCTCTGATCCATGGGAAAAAGCTTTACCTCAGTCTCTTCAATACTTTTTTTCAGGAGCTCTTCCAAAGCACCAATTTCCTCCAAGCTTCTGCTTTGTAACTGCTCGAATTTCTCCTCTGCTTCTTTAAGTTGTTCCTTTAACACCTGGTGCTCCTTCTCCACACGCAGCAGATCTCCCTGAAAATTAATCAGTTACAAAAACTCATTTGATTTGCACCTGTTACCAGCTCAAAGGCCACATTTTCTCACTTTTATCTCCTGCTACAGACATAAACCTGCCACTGACACCACTCTGAGCTGTCTCTAAGCCCAAAGGGAATATTTAAATCCAGGTTTTGAGAGAGGAAATACCATTTCCCTGAAACATCTGAATAGCTACAGAACAAAGCTATCAGAAAAAATATCAGAGCAAAGCTCAAAAATCATCTCCTTGTGGGGCTGGGTGATGTTCCCAAGGTCATCACAGAACACAGGGACAGCCACACAACCCAAAATACAAAATATCTGTTAAAACCTGTTGTTTTCAGAGAATTTTCATCCCTTCACTATTCAGTTTTTGGGCATTCCTTTAACCTCCTTCAGGAGAAATGCAAACCAAGATGCAGGGAACTTACTTGCTGATTTTCAAATGGATGGAAAGGCAAAGTATTGGTTTCCCTATCAGCAACTTCCTGGTTTACCTAGAACACAAAAAAAAATCATGAGTTGCTTAAAAAGCTTCTCTCAGTTCACAGATGAGCTGCTCTGGTTCAGAGCTTTTGCACCTCACCTACGGTTTTACAAATCCAGCTCTAATCCAGGTCTATAAATGGATGTAGGGAAACACTGTGGAGCTGTTTCTGCAAGGGATTTATTTTTTTTCTTTCCCTGATTTCACTGACCACAAGCAATTCCATGGAGTTCTGTCAGTCTTTAAACAAAGCCATGCTCTAAATGTCTGAAAATTCAAGATCCGCAGGAATTGTCTCACTCTCCTGTCAGGGAGTTGCAGAGAGTGGGAAGGTCACCCCTGAGCCTCCTCTTCTCCACAAATCCAAATCCCTGCATGTTGTGGAAGTGGAAACAAATCCCTGAACTAATCACAAAAGGAAAAATAACAACACAGAAGGACTTGGCTTCATCTCCAAAGTGAAGCTGAAACTGATGTGCAGCAGCTCCCTCTGAGATACCCAGGGAAACGAGCTGCACAAACTTCAGGCTGAACAAAATTGAGTGAGCAGCTCTGAAGAATCACAAATGAAAACTGAGTAATCACAGGAAGTGGCAGCAGCTTAAACTGGAAGTTCTCAGGAATCATGGAATGGTTTG
>VXAD01006439.1:0-41450 GCA_013399195.1 Dicrurus megarhynchus
CAGCAGCTTCTCACAGAAGTCACTTCTGTAGCCCTCCCCCGCTACCAAGAAACCAAGCCACGCCAAATCAACGCAGTCACTCTTGCATCAGCCTTTCCAGTATAAAAGAATAGGAGTTTTCGATCCCAGAATCAAATTACCCTGGTGACTGGACTCCCAACATTTCCATAAAAACTCACAGAGTCATCAATTTAAGACCAAAAAACTGATTGCAGGTATGAAATTCAAGATGACCTGTTTCTCTGTGGTTACGTTTTTCTCAGACACTTGATGGTTAAAATCCTCAAACAAGGAGTTTTGACAGCTTAAAAATCTGGTGTGTGTAAAGACATCGCTTTAAAACCTGACCAATACTTTCAGAATTGGATATTATAATTTTCCCCTTGAAGGTAAAATCCCTGAATTAAACTTACTTGGGCAGAGTTTCAGAAGATAAGGGTGCAAAAATCTGTATCCCAAATTCTCTGGCTGAGATTATAGGTGATAAAGTTTCTCTTGGCCTGTTAAGCATGTTATGACAGTTAACTTCAAAGATAAGCCTCATCTGATGTAGAAAAGGTTTAACAATGAATGTGTTTAAACAACAATTATGGACTTTCAAGACTCCTACTGAGGTCACAAAAAACATTTTTCAGTAGGACAAAAGGCAGCACTCAGTAACCAGAGGAGGGAAGGTGTAACTATAGTCACACCTGTTGGAAAAACACTGTCACCACTTCATCGTATGCTGAGACTGAAAATGTTACCATTGCACTGCTGGGCCTTCAAGAGTGTCTGAAGAGCTTTTAGGAAAAAAACAGCTAGTATTGTCTCTGCTTTCAGAATAGCACAGAACAGTTTTTAAATTATGAAAATGTATCACTGAATAAGCTTACCTTCCTACGATGGGATGGCACAATAAAATACGTTTCAATATTATGTTTCTTCAAGAAACTATTCCTTTCATGACCATATCCTGGTTCTACCTCGTAGTCCCCATTTAGGCACTCTAAGGTGGTCTTTGTAATGTGAACTTTCCTGGAGAGAAAAATCAGACGTTGTTTAAAGCAAAGATACATTATGAGTTACCTGCTACTGAAATACACTCCTGTACAGAAGTTTGTAAAGAGGTCAATTTACATGGAAGACCACAGGTTTGATATTAAAAAAAAAAAAAAAAGTTTTGTTTTTTTCAATTTTAGCCAAATTGAACATTTCTATTACATGTATTTTCTAAACTTGGGCAAAGTGAACAGAAGGATAACTGTTGACTATCCAAACACTTGCAGATTTGCTGATTTGTAAAGTGTGTGTCTGCACATCATCTTCTACATTGTGTGGCTTTCTTAAGTTTTTACCTCAATAACTTGGAAAAACATCCTGCTGTTTGAAACTTGTGACATCACACTCCAAACCTCTCTTGTGTATAAAGGAGAAACTACTTCTTCTGTTTCACTTCACATCTCTGACTCATATCATTCATCCACTCTGTTTTGTAGGCAGCTTTCTGATTCACTTTGTTTTGGCAACACACCCATCTTTAATATCATTTCTGAGTTTTCTTATAATGAAAAAGTGTTCACATTTTCTCCTGAAAGACCCCTTATATTTGAAATGTCTTCAGAGAAGGTATCTGAAAAGATTTTACTGCTTTCCTGTAATAAACATGTGTTAAGATTTTTTTCCACTGGATAACTTTAAGATAATGAAAACATAAAATACACTGCCAAAATTACCTAAAGCAGACATATGCAATATATAGAAATTCAGTCATCATTACCACAAAAAATTAACTGGTTCCATTGTCCTTCTGTATAGCAAAACAAGATCTTGTAAAAATCAAAAAGAGTATGGCAAGTCCTAGCCTAAATGTGAGCTACATACAGAACACCCATGCACCTCCGCAAATGTTCACTGTGTGTATTTACATTGTGTCCAAGGCTGTGCAATGAGTACTTAAAGTTCCAGGACATGCCCCATGGCTTGGCTACAGGTTTATGAGCTACTGTATCATTTACAAATGTCATCAATATCTGCGTTCATAAACAGGTATATCTTTCCTATAGTACACAACTAGTGTTGGAAATCTTGTCATGTAGAAGGAGCAAGGCATCCCCACTCCTCCCTCCAAGTATAGAGGTGTGTAAGAGTAAAAAACTTCAGGAATAGCTATAGGGTTTTACTTTTGTAACATGAAAGGATCAGAGTCTAGCATTCTTACATTCCTAGTATTGCCTCATTCCTACTTTTTATATTTGGCAACTTCTAAAAATGATTTTGTTTGAAAATGTTTTGCTTCTATCTAAGCTACTTGTAATCTAGTTACACAAATATCAAGATCATTTGGAAAATTCCACAGGACAAATCACACAATACATTGATTGTTCTTGCCAAACACAATCCTTTTCATCAATAGCAGTTACATTGCAAATGCCTCAAAAAAGGAAATAAATTCTTCACCCATACAGTTTTCTATTTTTTTGCTATGGTTCTTTTTCAGACTTACCCAGGCAGTCCTCCAGCTTCCATTACATTAGCTAATGTCACATCATTTGACCAGACATCATATTGCCATTTTCGGAGACCCAGGACCCCGCAAAGCACCCTGCCTGTATGCAATCCAACTCTCATGTTGAGATCAACCTCTGTGGCTTCTGCAACAGATCTGTAATGGTCAGCATCAGAATATTAATATTTAGACAATGTCTGCTCTTGATTTTCTCTCCTTCCAAAATCAACACACACACAACATACACACACACACACACACACACACATATATATATATATATGACTGAATAGAAAGGGTCTTATAAAATGTTAAATGGTATATTCAGGTATTGTTCTCTACCTTCACTAGTCTCAAAGCCCTAATTATAGTTCCAAAGAAAAAATTTTCTTGGTTATACTTTAATTACTGTTGAATCAAAATCTCAGTATTTCTATTTCTAAATTTCTTGACCATTTCTGTGAGAAAAGAGGTATGGAGAGAAGGCCAATGTTTAAGTAATATTCCCAATCTACTATGTTCTAATTGATTCAATTACCCAGTTACCAGAGTACAGGACAAAGAAAATGATGAAAGTAATAAATCAGTGTAAGAACAGCAGACTGATTATAAACACTAATATCTTTCCAAAGCTCATGTAAGAGTGGCACAGAAACAACTTGTAACTATGGTCTTGCACCTGTAAATTACATCTAATGTTCAGAGATTTTCACTGCTTAGCTGGTAAAGGATGAATTAATCTGCAAAATTGTTATTAAAAGCATTTTTTTGGTGCTGCAATAAGGAAAGATTCTTCATTTCTGTGAATGAAGGGCATGCTATGACTTGCACCCTGCACAAAGTTGTGAACACTGAAAAGGTACCTTGAAACTAACAGTCTTAAATATTACATGTTAATGTAATAATACTGTACTGTACTCTTTTCAGCTCTGTTAGAGAAACACCTGGCATTCCACAGTCCCATTGCTGTCCAAAAAGTGATATTATCTTTGAATAAAGGAAACTGACTATTCAGTGTAAGAATTTATTTTCATTAGATTTTATTAATTTGAATTTTCCAGTGCATTTAATAGAAGAAGACCTTAAAATGAGATGCTGGCTATAATTTCCCTTTAAATTCATTGACCAATTTTTTTTTCAAGTATCATCCAGGTACACTGGATTTTGCAGAGATGCCTTTAGAAAGACTTTTCAACTATTTCAGAAGTTATACTTCTTTAAATACAATTAACAGAAAGGTCAGCATAGATCAAGATGTGGGATGTGCAGCAAAGATACCTGGCCTCAATTTAAATATGAAACTCTTCACCTATGAAGTGCTGAAGTATATACCATGTCAGCCATCACTAATGTGAGTAACATGGAGATCTCTTTTTTCCCCATAGGGAATCTGGGCATAACACATTTTTCAGTCATATTTTATGCAATAGCACAGACAGGCTTATGCACAGCTTTCTGAAAGATTAAATATTTCCTTGTCCTATTTCTACGCACTGCTAGTCAGCTCTCCCTTATTCAGTATCTGTGCCCAGTCAAGCCTCAAATATGACTTCAAGGAGTCCTAAAAGGATTCAGTGTTATAAAGCTTTGTTGTGAACAGTGTTTGGCAAAAGCTTTGAGGAAATGAAAGGCCCTAATAACATAAGCCACCTAATGATAAGTGACCACACTTTGTATCTTCACCTGAGCATGTGTTATTGTGTCATTAACAGGCTGACCTTATACCAAGGCCGTAACTTGCTAGCCAAAGCCCTTCAGGATTACACCTTGCCTACTTATGTTCTCCTACATAATTAAGTACCTATGTAATAATCTTAATGAATGAACCCGCAAGAGTTTGAGTTTCTCCGTTCACAAATGAGTGGGGGTTTTTTTGTTGGTTTCTCTCCCTCCCTTCTACTCCATTTAAAAAAGTACATAAAACCTCAGACTAAATGTATGTGGAAAGGCAGTGAAATTCAGAGGCTGATAAAGTCCAGTCCAGGCTTTAACATTGCTTTGTCTGACTGGAGGAAATTTAATCTCCTTTTAGAAATTTGAGTAGAATAACAAAATGTAAATGAAAAGAGATGAGCAGAGAAATACAACATGGCTGACCATACTCCTTGTTAAATAAACTGATCTGTATAAAGCACCAATGAACCATAAAGCAGAATCTGAAAAAACTTCATGTTTTGAACAAAAAATTTCCATAAGTAGTCACTTAGTAAAAAATCTAAATTGAGAATGCATTTCTACGTCTTCCCCAGAAGCTATGATGTGTTTCAGAGATGCTTTCATCATTACTACATTTGAGTAGGAAAAAAAGCTCATAAACAGTTCATTAAATTTTTTGAGTTTATCTTGTAGACCTTTGTGCTCTTTATGCAGATAATTTCCATAAATTTATCCCACTGAACTATCAAAAATGAGGAATATTAGGTAACATATAAAGAACAGGCTTCAAATATAAGTTCAGAGCAGTACAATAATCATATTTCCAAACATCAACATTTCTACAATAAAATATCACAAAAATGTCTACTGAGGTATTTTAAATTATAAATACATTTCTGATAAAATACCAGCATTTCACAAACAAGCCAGGAATAGGAAAAAGAAGTTTCTCAAATAAAGTGTTCATTATAACTTATTCTCTCATAGGTACCTATACTATACTTAAGTTTCCCAACTGTTAACACAAAAGTAGGCCCAGAAAAAAATGGAAATCAAAAAATCATTTTCTTTTTAAACCAATTGTGTTTGGAGTCTATGCAAGTGACTAATAAGACAACCATCTACCCTGACAGCTCTAATATCCTATAAAGCCTTTAAATTTTAGTTCCCTCCTTAACTACAAATATTTAATGTGCTGATACAAGCCATGAAAGTAATTTAGATCACCTGCAGAACAGCTCCAGACCTGTGCTCCTGGGCATTTGAGGAGGGTAAGAAAAAAGCTCTGTATGCCATTTCTTTTAATTATTTAGGCCTTTTCTTTAGATCTAAAAATATCTGCAGAAATAAACGTTTCCTGGTTAAAGGCATAGATATGATTTTTGGTTCAAATACATACACTTCCCCAGAGTATTGCTCAGCTGCAGCGGAGCACTAGGACAGAGAGTCAGGGCTGTGAGGGGCTGTTGGCTTGCTTTGGCAGAGTGATGCAAGCTGATGAAGCTTTCACCACTGATAGACAGCTTCCTAAAAAGGCAGCTGCTGGTTCTCTCAAAACTTGAGGTCAATTCACTCCTGCCAGTTCAAACATTTCCAGGCCCTGGACTTTTGGATGACCAGGGAAAAGCTTCAACAGTGTTGGCATCAGGAAAGTTAATGCTTCTGTCTATTTCCTCAGACAAAAATCACACAGGAAAACTTGATATTTCCATTGGACTTACTGAAATTGGCTACTGTAGTTCCTCTCCCTTTCCTGGTGCTTTGGTCAGCCAATGACCAAACCCATCAAAAGGAGACAGTTCGAGCATCAACCTCCCCAATGCAAAAACCTCCCCAGGTGCAAATAAGCCCAGCTTCCATCTGTGAGGTATTACATGATGACTGGTGGAGTCATTCACATTAGGTGGAGTCATCCATTCGGGATAAAATCACCTATGCGACACAGAAAATAGTTGATAAACCCCACTGGGTTGCCCAGTTCTCAAGAAGCAAGGGTTCATGGACAGTTTCCTTCAGACCTCTTCAAAAGCCCACATGCAGCAACAACATTCAATCAGAAGGTCAGATGACGCTTATTCTAAAGTAACCCTTCCCCTCCTCACAACAATATGTGTAGGTTGAACTAAAGCAGTCAGCAGCAGTTGCTGTGATCCACAGTCATGCTCCTACTGTGCCATGCTTCCTGCTACTACACACAGTCAGTGATGCAGCTAGTGATGCAATTCCCTCTGAGTCAGTACTAAAATGGTATCCTAGTAAGGTGTTAACGGAAGAAGCATCATGAAAATGTACTGTCTGTGTGACAACAGGAATTATTCCATTAAAGTTTTGACAAGTCTGTGAATGTTAACCTGAGTATTTTGACCCAGTCCAAAACCTAGTATTTATATACTGCTCACTCAGAATCTCTCATTTCCAATTGGAAACATTACAGATTATTTCTTGCTCTGCAACATTATTGAATGCAGTTAAATAAGTGCCTCATTTCACCACTTTTCATCTCCTAAGAGGAGTTTCTGGACTGAGCCAAATAATTGTTTAATACAATTTATATCCATTGATGAAGTGCTGTCTAAGGAAAGACAAAACTATTAAGAATGTGTAAAATTGTCCCCGTAACACTAGCTTAAACCAGAATTCTAGACAGCTTTTGGAGGAGAGAGGGAGGGAAGAGCTTTGTTAGCTGGGCATAACTTTTCTACATGGCAATTAGCTAACAAATCTATTTAGAAGGTAAAACAGTGTAGTACCTGAGACTGAAACCTTCAAGTGTGGGAATCAATATAAGTAAAGTGAAGAGAGTACTTGGCCTAACACACTGTTCATAACCAAGGTGAGGACAACAGCCACGTTAGAGAAATACATGACATATTAGAGGCACTAATGAATATGATAATTTTGATTTTATTGGTAACAAAAAGTTGACAGTCAAAACTCATGTGGTAAGAACAACATTGGTGATATCGAACACTTCACTCACTGCTGTGGCGCTTTAAGTGACTCTAAAGTAGAACAAATACCTGGCCTTTACTGAGGCACTGACACAATGGCTGCAGAAATTCTTTTGGAATAGAAGCAGAATATAACACTATCTGTTTTGTCAGTTTTTAAGAATACAAAGCTCCTCCCATAATTATTTTGGTTCTGTTCCCTTGAAGAAAACACTTTGAGGAAGGTGGATGAAATTGTGAAAATTATAATTATCTTATAATACTTTGAAAATTACATTCTCAGATGATACATTCAGCACTACATTGTAGGAATCTTAAATAATAGTTATGCAGAACATGAAGAGAATGGAATATATCAGTTTATATAAACACATTCAACTTAGTCCGATCACAGAACCATCAACCAGCCATAGAAGTTTCTATTCCTTGATTTTCCAGAAAAAAACCCCACATCTTGTTGGTACATATCTCTGGACACTTTTGACAGATCTATCACCTGAACCACAGTTCAAGTGATTTTTTTTTTTTTAAATTTATTTACTTACTTACTTATTTATCCCTGGTAACATAACAAACCTATCACTAGGGATGACAAATTCCAAGCATAAATTTACAGTGCCAAGACCTGAATTCTACAGCAAAGTCAATAGACTTTAAAAAGACTACCAGCTGGCATCCACCTCTGCATCAAAGGGGGAAGTTTAAAAAAAGTGACTTTGTATCTCATGGAACTGATAAACAAAACCTAACAATCATACCGATACAAAATAAAATGCTGCATTCCAACTTCACTGTCAGAAGCTTCTGACTTCTCCTTTTCATTTACTAAACATATTTTAAAACAAATTAATCTGTGGAGTCTATCTTCTACTTTGGTTTCTGTGAAGGAGAGAGACTAATTGTGCTTATGCACAAAGAATGCAGAATAGGTCCCTAGCTATCTTAACAATCCTAAATAAACCTGGCACTCTCTTATAGCCTCGTCTCTTACTCATCTTGCCCTCTCACCATGCTCTGACCACTGACTACACAAAAGACCTAAAATTTATGAGTTCTTTAAAAAATAAAATCCTGAAATTGCTGGTTATCTTTTACCACAACCTCTGACTAAACATGCCTAGATAACACACTACTGCTCATCCACTTAGAATCGCAAAGTTGCTGATGCTGCAAGGGGCCTCTGGAAATCATCTAGACCAACATACTTGCTCAGAGAACAGCCAGCTACAGAAGTTTGCCCAGAACTGTGCCCAGCTGGCTTTTAAATCTCTCCAAGGACACAAACACCACAACTTTTCAGTGGAACCTCTTGAGTATCTGACTACCACCACAGTAGAAAAAGTTTTTTTTTCTATTTAAATTGAATTTCTTGTATTTCAGTTTGTGCCCATTTCCTCTCATGCTGGCACTGGATGTTGCTGAGAAAAGTGTTAAAATCTCCACCGGCCAGGCTGCTCCCAGCCCAGCCTGCAGGTTAACGGGGTCCGATACCCACGTGNTGGCATTGTCCTCTTTACTCCCTCCGACTAGATATTTGTCTGCATTGATAAGAATCCCTCCGAGCCTTCTCTTCTGCAGGCTGAACAGTCCCAGTTCATTCTTTTCTAATTCAACTCCTTTTTCAAGTTTACATTATCATGTCAGTAGCCAATAAAATATACCCTAAAGAGGGAACATGTTCATTTCTAATATTAGTAAAACAGGAACATTCTAAAGAGGAAATTTCCAACAGCTATATCAATACATTATTTGTATACATGAAATAAAGCACAACTAATGAATTAAAGATTAACGCTGGGTTTAAAAGACGATGAGAGCATCATCTGTTTCTTTCCAGGGATCTAAAAAAAACCAACCAAACAAACCAAAAGGCTTTTGTAAAATGTGTACAGGACCTGCACATCTAATTATGTTTCTAAAAGTCAGGGCTTTCTTATAAATGGAGTATCCATATACTGCTGAAAAATACACATATTCTTTTAGGACTTTATATTATCAGAGACTATAATAAATTATAGATGAAGAGATTACAAAGTATTTTATCAATTTTACAATGCTTACAAATGTGACAAACTTGCATTGAATGAGAGGGAGAAAATGAATTCATTTACCCAACTCTTCATACTCTGAGATTTTGTAGTATGTTTAGCAAATGAAAAGGAGAAGTGGGCAATACAGTAGTGAAGAAATTTTCCATCTTTATCCTTTCCCTCCTATGTAATGAAATAGATCTCCAGCTTAGTTCTCTCACACCCATATTTTTTGCCTTGGCAAAATAATGATCAAAGTAGAGCTATCAAGCATAAAAAAAAATCTGAGCAGCAAAGTGAATTTCACATTACATTTCTGAAAAGCAGGATAAATGAAAGGTGTAAACATTACATAAAAAAGGAATAATCAGCAGGCTATGATTTTGAGACTACAAACACATATGCAACAGGCATACATCAGGATACATCAGGACTGGTTTAGAGTTTACATACTGGTGTGCAAAATGAGCAGTGTTTATCACTGCAAAACAAGAAATATGACTATTTTCATTGTGGCAATAGGCAATAGGGTATATTTTGTTATTTCCTATTATCTTTCTGCCACCTCTTCAGTACATGTGTGTGCCTTACATACTCAATTTGCACACTTACTCCTTACAGTGATTAAATGGAGTGGAAAATCAATGTCTAGAATGGCTGTTCCTGAAATTAGTGTCCTGTGGCCTGAATGCAAGAGTGTGACTTGCCAGGTGAGCAGTGCTAGCAGACACTGCTGTTTCTCTAAGAGCACACTTCCTGAACACCACATAGGAGTTGTTGCAGCACTCCTGTCTGGGTTCACCATGCATGGTACTTACGTGATGGTGTCAATCATATCCAGTCCCATTTCAACACAGCAATGGGCGTGATCTGTTTTGGGCTGGGTCAATCCTGATACACAGTAGTAACAGTCCCCTAGGATTTTTATTCTTCTGCAATGATTTTCCTTTCATAAAAACAGAATAGGAAAATTTTTACTATTTATATATATATTCCAATATTAACAGGGTAAAATCTTCTCCAATACTATGCAATAATTCAGGGAATCTTTCTCTGAACAAATGAGGTAATTTACAGTTAACGAAATCTGGATCCCCTGTACACAACAGCTGACACCACATTTATTTGTTTATTTATAAATAGATACATATACACTGGACATCAGCCCTTCATTGCTCAACACATGGGTTAACACTGCTTAAAGCTATAGTCCTGAACAAATGTTATTGCCTTGCCCTCATACTAGGTTACTATGAATTCAAGATTCACAATGAGACTTCATTTCTGTATGAACCCAAACCAAAGGACTGAAGCCAAACCACTACTGAATATTGGGAAATATTTGCATTCTGAGAAACCTTTGCTTCAAATTCAGTTCCAATTCACTAGGAAAGATTATTTATTTATCTGTAAAGGTACACACATTTTCCATTACCTATTCATAAATCATGCTGAAGCATGATCAGTATGACAGACTTGCAGATGAGAAGCTAGTCAGTTTGCATTACAATAAAATTTATCTCCTGTTTGCCTGAAGTTTAATTTCTACAGCCAAAGAGTTCTGGCTAAAACTCTCCCATTTAAAAAAAACCCAAAAATGATGGCATGTGATAATTGCTAAATCTGTCTGAGCAGAAAGTTCATTTCTAAACAGAGAGCACATAACAAAATGCCTTTTAAAAAGCAGTACTATTAACTAATAAACTATGAGGAGACATGAAGAGATGATGGTATCTTTTGTAATGAGACTATGGCAACTTCTATCCATTTAGAGTTTGGCACAGAAAAGTAAATATCCTGATTAAATGAATCCAACTTACAAAGCTGGGATTATGCCAGTAAGCACCATGAAAAATTAACTGTTGTGAATAAGATGGGAGGTGATTCACTAAAGTCTGATTCATTCCCCAGCAGTGTGCAATATAGACTTGTCTTCAGCAACACAGAAAGGGGGAAAAAAAAGAGAGGGTGGTGATGATGGAATTTAAAATTTCCGCAAAAAAAAAAATCTAATCATAGAATCATGCTTATTCAGCTTCTTATACTGGCATGTTTTCATGCAGTCTCCTGCCCATAAGAATTAAAGCCTTCCTGAGCTGACCACATTCTCCACATGACTACCCACAATCCAGCTCAGAAGCAATGATTATGCCTACAGTGATGCTTTTTTCTCTGACATGTCACCATTTATACCAGCATTTGGGACTTGTTTTTACACACTCTTCTCACTGCAGGCATTCCCACACCTCTCTTCTTTGTAAACGGTACTCAGTATTGAACAAATACTATAAAATGAGAATTACCTCTGTTCATGCATGGAAGAAGGCACTCTTTGGGAAAGTTGGTTTGTGTACTTCTTTTTATAAATTAAGCAGCTAATTCAGGTCTCAAATCAAATAAGAGTGCTGTCTTTTTGGGTATGCTTAAGTGGTAGAAAAGGCTTTCCCAGTTGTGACTACGTAACATTTCTTCTACTGTACAGCAGAATTTTAAATATACCACTAATTATCATTGCTAATATATACTTTCATGAATACAAGCATAATTCTTTCAGGAGGATTATCATCAGGGCCCTAACAGTATTCCCACAGCCTATAGCCAAAAATGCCTCACCAATTTTACTGAGACTTTTTTTGAAATCCTTGGCCAAATGCTATTATATAAGTAAAATAATTATTGATGCACACAAAGTAATATGCAGATCTCAAATTCTACCTTGACACAGAGCAGTCCTTTTAACTCAAGGTTTTTGGACAGAAATCAGTACCTTCTTTATGGAAACCACAAAGTTTTTTACTAGATACCACTAGATTATACTGTCAAAAAAAGTCTTTCCCCCCCCAATTCTGCACAGATCTTGAAGCACTAGAGAGTTCTCAGTAGTTAAAGCTGAAGCCTGCTTTCCAAAATAAATTCAGTTTTGACACTTCAAAATCTTCTATGATGCCCTTTTCATCTTCAAATTTGGTATGCATGATTTGTGGCCAGGCAATGTCTATTTGACCCTTAGGAAAGCTATTCAGAAAAGCCATTTCAGTAATCTGGGGTGAACAATACATACATGTTAATCAATCAGTGATCTCTCCTATTAATGTCTACCTCACAAATGGCTTATTTCTAATGAATTGATGTCCTGGGGTGATGTTATGAGGCTCCTCATAACATCACCCCAGGACACTTGATAACAGCCTGGTAGACAGTTTAAAAAAGAAAAAAAACCCAAAACAAAACAGAGTTTACTCAATTCTGAGTCAATTTCTTATTTGTGCAGGAGAAAAACAAAAGAAGAAGAAAATAAGTACAACAGTATTTTCTGGAAAGATATTTATCTAGATGGAATACATACAGTTAAATCATCTGCTGTTTTTGAAATCACCAGTCTGTTTATTCCTTGTCAGATATTATCCTCACTGTCCTATTTATCATTAATATACAGTAATGTTCAGAAAAATGGTTTGTTTTCTTTTTCTTGACATGTGAGGCAGACTTCCAGGAAAGAGCCACAGTACAGCTTTGAAAAAGCAATCTTTTTAAGGACTGATAAAACAGCAAATTAATAAAGCAACACCCTTCTCTTTGTTTTGTTTCCTCAGCAACTTCCAAAAAATCCTTCTCTCATCAATATTTTTCACATTTGTGACGCTGATGAATTCATGTGTGGTAGTTACAAATTCCAGTCACAACTGATACAAGCAATGTCTGTTTAGAAACAAGAGATAATTTGGTTTTATGCACATGATAAAAAGCACTAGAGACTGCCAGCACTGCATTAGCCAGGCAGCTTGCCCTCCTGTGGTGCCTTACTAAGATGTTTCCGAGTGGATCTGCAGAAATCCCTCTGGCACAACTGTCAGTCACAGGGTCAGTCAGTGTGTAGTGGAAGCCCAACTCGGAAAGCAGAGGACACTTCAAAGTTACTAAGAGTTTCTTCACACTTTCAGAAAAGCACTTCATAAAGCAGTTTATTCTATCTGTTATGTAAGATTCGGAGGGGGGGGGCTTTGTTTCAAACAGCTCTGGGGTTTTGTTGTTGTTGTAGTTCTTTATTTAATGCATTTTGCATAAAGAGTCTGTCAACTCAAACTGAAAAACTGAAAATTCAGAGCATTAACTCCACATTCTTGTAGTATACAAGACAAATGTTTGATATACCAGGATAAGGTTATTTTTTAATATAAAGGGAAAAGATTTTACAGTTTGTAAAAAAAGGTTATCCATAAAATATATATACACTTATATATGTTGTCTCAAAGAAATAATAAAGAAGCTGTCAAACTTCTCCCAGCAGAACCCGTAAGAATGACAGTTAGATGTTCTCTAGAACAGAGAGATTGTACTGAATAAGTGCAAAGTCTTTTAAAGGAGGATCTTTCTCACATGTCAGATTGCAACAATCCTTATTGTCACTGCTGGAACTTTGCTTGTTTTTATTAATGGGCTATCCAAGTAAGTAATTCTTATGTGAATAGATCCAAAATCAGGATCAACTTTTGTTGCTCGTAACTCTGTCTGGTAGGAGACGACTTTCTTTAAAGCTTTTATTTATTTTGGAGATGGCAGATGCTAATGCCAGAATGAGTCCCTCGTCTTCCCTCTGTCACTGCAACAATCTATGTATTTGTACATAGTCATGTGTCATCATGGTATGTGGTATCTATAAAAGTGAGCCACAAAAAAGGAAGGTCAGATAGACTACAACTTTAAAATGCAAGATTTTAAAAAGCTTAAACATTGAACTATCTCTTGTAACTCCATTGACTGCAGTGGAGTCACCAAGGCTGAGTCTAACCCTGCGTGATTTAATTGCAATATATTTTATGCTTATTATATTCATCCATTTCTTTGTCTGCAAGTCTGAAAGCAACCTGATCTGCAGGTGTGCTTTTCAGACTTTTATTGTCCTAACCTCCTGGAATCACCATCTATGAGGAGGCAGAACTTTAATTAATAAATTAGAAAGACACATTTTTGCCATTCCGAATAAAAACTGCATGATCCAAGGTTCAAAAAGTTTCTTTACCATATCCAGCCAACTTGGATTTGGTTATGCTTTGCAGAATAAGAGAAAGGATTAATAAGGCCTACAAAAAGATGCATAAGTAGTGTTTCCCATTTCCCCCAACTCAGACCCCACCAGTCTTGCACTCCCTCATAATGCTATGGACTTTAAAAATATAAGCATTTGTTTTGCTTAGCCTACATAAATGGGAACAGGAGTTTGATCACTACCTACAATGGTTAGTGATTGCAAAGTTAGAGTCTTAAAGAAAAAAAAAAAAGAAAATAAAAAACCAAAGCCCATACACGTTCAGGTTCAGTTTTTTAAATATTGGGGCAAAAGGGAGGAGATTCATTAGGCCTGGACGTAGAGATGGCTTTACGGTTTCAGGGCAAGGCTTTGACACCCTCATTATACGTCAGGCTTCAGCTGTAGTGAGATGTCTGGATATTGCCTGGACATAGCTGCAGCTTAGTGCAGGAGCAGCACTGCATGCAGCAGAAGAGTGGAATGAGATGGATGTACTGGCAGCACAGGAAACAGTTCTGGAACTCAAAACCCCTTCATGCCTCCCCCACCCATTCATTGCCTGAATCTGTGGGGGGAAGAAATTGCCCTACTCCCTGAAAAAAAAATTGTTAGCTCAATATTCACATATTGAAGAGAAGTCTCGGATAGAGGGAAACCACTAAATGCAAATTTCTGATGGCTCAGTTTTCACTGAAGTAGGATTAACTCTGGTGCAAAATGGTGAACTATGAGGGTTGAAGAAGGAGCACAGACAAATCTTCTAGCTCTGCTGTCAAGAACTTCATCACTGGGGCCAGGCAATGCCACACAGGGGCATGGTCACCTTCCCTTACAGATGTTGAATGAGACAAAAGAAATATTAGTGACCCTCAGGAAAGGAACCTTCATGGAAGTATTTGTGGGTTTTTTTCCCTTCGTATTTGTCTTCTCTTTTTCTTTCTTCTTGGATTATCAGTCACTTTCATTTGGAAAGCCCTGATCCAACAGCTTCCTTTGTTGGAGGAATCCTCTGGATTGTTTTTATCAGGTAGGCAGAGGGGATCAAATTTTCAGTCCATATTAATCAGCATGGCATTATGTGTTACCACTGCATCTTATTTCCAATGTGTATAGCATGTGCAGCATATTTAACATTTATAGCACTTTCTGCCAAAATGCTATTAATCTTAGTAGAAAATTGGATTAGAAAGCTTTGAATCACTCTAGAAGTTATCATTTACTACAGATGTGTGTGCAGATGCAAAAGACTTACAGAAAGTACTGTATTTTCTGCTACATCCTCTGAAGAGGAAATTATGTCTCCATTCAATTTCATTACAGTTGTTTATTAGATTGGAACAAAGTCATAAAAGCCTATATATTGTACAGATATATGCATCCATCCATATATATGTGCATATGTGCATGTATGACATGCAGAGACACAGTTCTGCAAATTTACCTACACGCTCTTGCATATATACACAGCATATGGGATAAAGGCAAATTTTAATATTCATTCTCTGCAGTACTAACCAAAGCAGCTCAGCCTGGCAGTTGTGGGCCTGATCCCAGTTTTGAGCATCCCCCTTTCAAAAGATTTGAATACAGACTGGTCTAAGATATCTGGTTGTTGATACCTATTTCTGGCATTACAAATCCACTCCCTCTTTTAAGGAGAGACATAGTGACTATCTTACTGCTCCAGGTGCCTTTGGAAGAACATAGTACAGTGTTCGGCTGTTAAGGAAATGGTGAAGGACAAATCACCCTCTTTCAAGGTCATAAAAGAAAAGGCAGTGAATCGGATGGTATTAGTTGGAAGACTGCATAACGTAACTAAGCAATGCCGTACTAAGTTATTAAGTTCAGTGCATGATGACAGGAAGAGATTCTTTGTAAGTAATTGGTTTATATTTTTTGACATTTACACTTTCTTAATATACTTAATTCCCTTCTAAAATTATGTGCAACATAAAAAAATCCTATTTTTTTCCCTCAGCTGTAACTGTGCATCAAAGAACTTTAGAGAAAAACAAAACAGACAGCATTCCATGGAAAGTACAACCAAGTGAATGTCCCCTAGACTGTAGCAGTATTCTCAAAAGACACAGCTACTTGCAGAAAACGACAAAAACATGGGTTTAGATTGACATGAAAAACTCTTTAGAACTCTATCTCAATACCCCTTTGAAACTTGCAGTTTAAAACCCTTTGTTCTACAGACCCTGGTAAAGTCCTTGCTGACTTTTTTATAAGCTCCCTTTTATATATTGAAAGGCCGCAGTAAGATCTCCCTGGAGCCTTCTTCTCCAGGCAACCCTCTCAGTCTTTCTTCACAGGAGAGATGTTCCAGCCCTCTGATCATTTTTGTTACTATCTTCTAGACCCACTGTAAGAGATCCAGGCCTCTCTTATGCTGAGAGCCCCAAAGTTTACTCACACCATCTGCAACTTTCATTAATGACAGACAATAGCTTCACTTATCAAACTGCTTTTTTTTTCAGTAAAACAAAAGAGATCTACCAACATGGCTTCTCTGTATAGCATCCAAATCTATTTTAATAACAATATTGAATGTGGGCCACAATGTGAGAGATTATTGAAGCCATCTTCTGAGATAAAATTCATAGTCAAATCCTAAGTGTAATGAAGTGACATGGACATTACCACCAACTCTATTACATCGCAGTGTGCCAGTAGTGACAATACAGTTATGAAAACTGTCCAGCCCATGAGAAAATTCCACTGAACTCTGTCCATTACTACATACATATTTTACAATTTTTTTCCCCAGGTTTATGAAGTGTGGGTTTAAAAATTGAAACAACTATTTTCATAACCTTTTAATGGAATAAATCCTGAAAATAGTAACTTTATAACTTACATTAATTCTTGTACATCTGCTAGTCCCAACATGAAAAGCCTTGAGAATGAGCTAACTGCAGTACTCCATAGAGTTCAATTTAGCAGAGTAATGGAGACATACTTATTGCAATAAGAGTTAGACTTAAAAAGAAGAGCTTTTACTGTGGCAGAAAATACAAAAGGAAAACAAATGTGGTTATAGTATGGAAGTGCCACAGAAAATTACTTGATAGGCTCTGATTGAGGAAAGCTGACCATCTCCAGATGAGCTTTTGTAAGCTTTTAATTTAGTAATGTGTTTTTGAAGTAATTTCAAATTATCTACCATCATGGGAGCCATATTATGCATGAACAAATGTAGAATTATTCAGGATAGCTATAAAAAGGATGACATTTGTTTCAAATGCTTTCCCTCAATTTTATTGGCAATTACATATGCTGACCTAAAATGACTTACTGCTTCTTGGCCTAACTTTTCTCTACATTCTCATTCTTACAATAAATTCTTTCTCTACTTCACATGGAGTGTGATTTTACAAAACTAGAACATTAAAATGGTTTTAGTTCCAGAGAGTGAAAACCTATTTAACAGTCATATATATTAATTTACTTGGAAATGTAAAAGGGTTTTTGGAAGAATATTTTATGCAATCTTCATGACTGACACGCATGCTTGTCTCCTTCCTAGGTTTTATTAATTATCCTTTCAGATTCTGTCTTTATATGGAGATTTATTCCAGGAGAACCAAGCCTAAAATAAATACACTATAAAATGCTGAAAAATTAAGCTCTAAATTTCAGGAAATTGTTATTTTTCCAGATTCCAGAAATACTTTTCTCTATGCTAACTGCACAACAGGTCAAAACAACATGTGTCAGTACATATGCCCACACTTCAAGAACTTGAGGCTGATTGGAACAATCCAATACAGTCCTGTACAAAGATGCAAACTTCAGATTTGCAGCATGCAAACTCAGGAAGTATTTGGCAATTTACCACAAATTATGACAAGAATTGTACAAAGAACTAGCATACCAAGCACAGTATCCTCTTACCTAAAATATACCGTAAAATAGGCAAGACCTGCTCTCTGGGGTACTTGCCCATTTATATGTTCCTACAATACTTAAAGAGCGTAGTGTTAATTTTTTGCCTAGAAAACTGTCCCCAGACACTTCAGCTTCACTCCACACACACATCATTATTCCCAGATCCTATAGAGTCACAGGCATATTGATTAAGACCACTTTCTTAAATGAAAGTTTACTTCCTTAGGTCTCTCTAGGAGAGCTCTCCAGATGGCTGTTCAGAACTGGGTTTAAACTTATGTGGTGATCTGCCTCAGTGGGATCCTGTGTCTCTGCTGACTCTCAAGGGGAATTGAGGAGGGAAGTCTCCTTAAAATTAGCCTTTATAAATATACACCCCTCCAGTGCACACCAGTTTTCACAAAGAAGGGTTACATGCTGTAAGTTTATACCTATGTTTTCCAGCACTAATTTTCCCATGTTAACCATTCCACAAAACTTCACTCATTTTATGTTTTAAAAATGCATCATAATTATCATAATATAAACAAAAGCATTCTGTAGATGCGATATAAACAATTTTTTAGAGTGATTACTTCTAGGAAAATCTAGTGCAATGCTCAGCAAAGAACTGACTGTTCTTGACACAGTTAAAAAACACACAAGCTGATTAAAAATATTATCTACTGATTCTTTGCCTAAGGCTCAGAAGCAATGTTTTTTAGTTCATTATCTTTGAGCTTGAACTGGTAGAAAGAGCCACTTCAGTAATGTTGAAATATGCAAAGTAAAAACTGTTAAATGCTAAGAAGGCAGACAGGGAAGGATACTAAATTAAAATGGAAAGAAATAAAAATAGACCCAGCCTGACAAAGCCTGGGGGTATACATAACTGTAAATGGAAAGAACAAAGAATTGGTGTGTATCAGTTACCTAATAGATGAGATACCAAAAGTGCCATGAAAAAATAAGAACTTTCATTCAGAATATTAAAATACTCTTCTAGTGATGTGCTTTGGAAAGCACCTAAAATTCTTTTATCCTTGTCAGCTTGTAAATGAAGTCTTTGAAGTCCAAGATGCAGAAAGATGGATGCTGAAAGAGAAATATCTGAATCTCTAAAGACAAATAATTAATTCTCCATGTAGACTAGGCGCAGGAAGTATGTGAGAAAAAAAATCTACCAAAGAAAAAGCAATTAAAGAAAATAGAAACTTCTCTAAAAATCAAACCTGTTTCATTAGAAAGCAGGATGCTGTAGAACTGCCTCCTCTTTTCTATTAAGATGACTTATTATAAGTAAAATATTTGGGACATGTCTAAACTGCATCAAAACATAATAGAACTTTGACCATGACAGCATAATGCAAATGATTATATCTCATTAAAATTTGTCACTCTTACAAGTAAGCTGAAGAATGACAAACTGAAATCTAGCTATAGTATCAAAGGCTGATTTCAAGGCATCTGAAGACCTCATTCAAAGGTCAGTTGCTTGAAGCATTCATTGATAATATGTAATGCAGAATGACTATCAGCAGGGCCAAATCTAAGACTGCACAAAGCTACTCTTGTTTAACGGGAGGAAACCAAAAAACTCCAAAGTAACAGCCAGAACTAAGTAAACTAAGCCTGAGCTGCAGATAAAATACAATAGAAATCCATCCTTTTGAATTGAACTATTTATGGGCCTTATGAGAAACTTCACCAACTCTATGTTCAGAAAGGTGGCTTGTTATTTTTATGTCCCAAGTGACCCCTTGAATGGAAAAACTTACCCAAAATGCTTATATCAGGGTGCCTAAAGACAGTGACATTACAAAACTTCAGTAACCAGATATACAAATGAACCCCAAGGCATTCATAACAGCACCTTCCCGTGTGGATTCTCCGATGTCTGTCTAGGATGAAGTCACACTCCTGCAAGGATACTAATAATGACACTCATGTTTGTTTATATTTTTGAGACTCACATTCCTTTCTTCAAAGTGACTGAAGTTGGCCTTAGGACTCAAAAGTTATTGAGGAGACCACAAAATTCTATATGAAATATGATTACCTAAGACTGTTTCTTTAAAAAACCAAACACTGCTATTGTGAAAAAGAAAACAGAAATCATGCCACCATTTTCAGTGAGCACGTGGACAATGCTCTAAGTCATATGGTTTAGTTTTAGGTAGTACTGCAAGGAGCAGGGCTTTTGGTTTTTTATGGGTCCCTGCCAACTCAAGATATTTTATGTTTCTATGATTTTAAATACTGCATTTGACTGTCTCTTCACTAGCACTCTTCCCAAAGAGTGATTTGCAAGGTAAAATTACATGTGCAAGATAAGTGTTTAAAAAACATACTTTCTCTAGAGGTGAATAGACATGAAAGGACATGATAAAAGCACAAATTAATTCTAGGAGGGAGTAGTAAGATCAGAATATTTTTCCCCCTCTCTATTAACAGAATGCTAAAGTACATTTTCAAAGGAATTTAATAGCTTTATATTGAACCTAAGGTTCACCTTCAGAACTCCCTGTCAGGAGTTGTAACTATATCTGAAGCTATTGTGATTTTAAAAAAAGATGTAGCATTTCAAAGAGAGTAAAACTATGTGCCTTACAAAAAAAAATCCAAAGAAACAGCATTTGGAAAGAGAAATAACTAATGTAAAAAGCATAAACCAGCTTCTAAATGTCAGAAGGACAAATTTTAGCAGAACTGTACTATCAAAAAGCAAAGACTCACTATTCCTACAATGTGTCAATGCGCCAAAATGCCAAGATTCATCTTGAGGCTCCCAGCAAATATGTGCTGCCTTATACTTACTACATTTTCTAAAGTGGTGACAGGGATTCTTTTAAAGCATTATATTTTTAAGACAGAGCAATTGTTTCAACAAGGGTAGTCATAAATTGCACCTTCCACTTGACATTGCTTCCCAAGAAACAGCAGCACACAAACAGCAGCACTCACCATGCACACTCACTTTAGTAGTCACAGGGAGCTTACCTATCACTGTTACACTCTACTTTAAAGTCTCTACAATTTCCTCCTTAATAATTCTGAATACACAAGCACAGCAGTTTTAAAATCAGCCCAGTCCTCTGTTTTGACCTAATAATGAATATCTAGAAGCTGCTTTAACCAAGAGATCAGAATACTTCTGAAAAACTGTATTTCTCAACACGTTTCTCTGACTGCAGGAGACACAGTTACAAGTCTCCCTTAATCACATCACAAGGCACTAAGGAAAGCTTGTATGTCTGTCCTTAATCACACCTCAGTGAAGCACAATCTGAACTAGAAGTACCCCTAAGTAGCAAATCTTCCTCACATAGCTGAAAGAAACCATGAGGGTTTTTTTCAAATTTGGAAAAATAATCCTTGCAGGCTGAACACAAAAACTAAGGCTTTTTTGCTCTTCTGCTATCTCCGAACTGCTTCTTCTGTGACCAACAACCAATCTTGCACTAAAAGCTGGCATCTGCCTGGTACCTGCTTTATGGTGTCACTGACGCCTCCAGTTGGCAGCCCGTGGCCACTGCTTGATGCCTTAGCTTTTATATTTTTCAAATCCTGTACTGCCTAGTGTGTAACACGGAAGTTTCTTGTAGCCTGTTAGCTGCTGTTCTGTCATGCTGGTTAGATATAACAAACCTCTCCAAGCTTGCTCTCCAAGGGCACCCAGATTGTCCTAGGCTCAAAATGTGTAAACTAACATCTTAAGAAGGGGAGTAAACTTGGGGAGATTACATAATGAACTGAAGTTTTAATTGGAGAATTGATCCTGATATGCAAATGAACCCAACTTATAAAAATGTGAAGAACTCATGACCTGGGGTCCATCTTGGGTGTAGCCTTTGGCCTGCCCAGGGTGTGCCTTTGAAGGCCCTTCAAATAAATACCTACTTTTATCCCCCTATTCTTGTCTAGTCTCTGTTTTTAGGTGGCCATCTCAGGCATCAGCTAAGGGAGCAAGCATGGTAGGGTAGCCATGTCCCTGGCTTCAGTGCCATGACACGTCACAGGCTTATATATTTCTGTGTACACACATGTGATCTCGTGTTATATTACAGTACTTCCATGTTATTACATGGCTACGTATTTCATGGCTATGAAGATTCCACAAACGACAGCATTATAAGTTTTAAAAGAGCTTGTTAGATGTCTGGTTGACATATAATCGATGAAATTCAGTAATGAAATTAAAATGAAATCAAAGTAAGGAAGATATTTGAACTTCTTAAGCCATTTAAGCTCTTGCAAATGACTATCTAAATGGAAGTCCATTTTTATTTCTAAGGCATAATCTATGAAGTACTCTAAGCTGGGGACCTGTGCTCTCTATGAATCACTGCCAGTAGTTCCAGAAATGAATTGGTTACACAAATTCATGCCAAAACCCCGTAGGATTCCGTTGCATCTCTACTAAGCATCTAAGTTAATGTTCTGCTTTTCTTGGAAAAAAGGAAACACACAAGTTTTTTCTGTTATGATTGGAACATCTAGTGCAAATCAGAACTTAGCACTCAATCAAAGAACCCACTTAACTAAGAATAGCTCTTTCTCAACCCTAGCATCTTGTGGAGCAGAAGGTTTCTTTCTCCTTGGGGTCCTTGAGAGCTGTTACCAAGAGGGAGATTTAGATGCAAAATGTCTACATGCTTTAGATCTTTCATGTGGAAGACTGCATCGAGGAGAAGTGAGTTTGGACTGAAAAAATGTGGATGCTGTTTAAGTTGAGGGCCTAACCAAGTATTTTCTTTAGGCTGATGCACAGAGGCTGAAGACAAAATAGCTAGACAGTGGAGGAGCATAATTTATGTGAAAGTGTTACTTCTCAGCTATGAAGTTTTTAAAGACAGCTGGCAAGTAAGATAGATTTGATGAAGTTCCGCTTTGTTCCTGGGGAAAACACATTTTCAGCATCTTGTTAAATGTAATTTGAAACAAGATGTGTGACTTTTTCTGGCACAGCAATTCCTCTCATTTCCCATCAAATGGTTCTTGTCAAATTAGGCTGCTTGGAGTTATAGGCAAGGAACATTTTTCTCATTTTCTCTTCCTTGGGGAATCTAGCACAATATAAGTGCAACAACCAAAACATAGGCATCAGTTTATGATATGGATCCTATTTTGCCTACAATAACCTCTCTTAAAAGCTACCATCATTTCTGTATTAAGGAGTGCTCTCTGTGAAGAATGAGTTTTACTCTCTAGCTTCCTATTATCACAGAAAGTTTTATGCCACACTGCCAATATTCATATTTTCCATTGTTCAGATTTTTTTTTCCACGAAGGACAGAAATGTAAACCTTGAAAAATTTTCTCTATTTTGTGCAAACAAAACCAATGAAGAACACTGATGGACTGCATGAAGGGGGAAGAAAAGCATACTTTAAAATGGCACTTACACTTCTTTCCTAAACAACTAAAAGAGATTGTTTTTTCTCTAGAATATTAATAAAAGATTGAAGTTTTAGAAATTCATGACATGTGGGGCTAAATCAGTCTATTACAGATTTCTAACATGTGTAACTCATGCATAATTTTTCAGAAGAAAATGTAAATTAAATTGAAATAGCAGTGTTGTACTTACTGTAGCTAATTCATCAAATTTTCCAAAAAGCTCATTCAGCAGCTTCACCAGCTCTTGGGCAGTACACTGTGATGCCAGACTAGTGAACCCCACAATGTCTGCAAACAAAATGCTGTAAAGAAGGAAAAAGACACAGATAAATCAGTAGAGAAGATATCTTCACATTCTCGTTACTCTCTTTCATAGCATGAATGTGACCCAAAACACAAACTCCAGTAAGTCCTGAAATATTACCAATAAAGTGCTAGTTGGAAAAAAAATGGCAAAGACTCAGAAAAATAAGCATTAGTCTGGTGCTGTCAACTGTTGTAGAGAACTCTCAGATGCTTTCAATAGCTACATACCTATCTGGCAGACAAGGCAAAGCACTTCACTCATAGGGTCCCCAGTGTGTACTCTAGGAGCATGGTGGACAATTTATTCTCTTTGCAGCTGGGATCTCCTCAGCTGAATTGGTTTCAGAGACAGTTTTGCACTACTAGAGTTCCACAGCCAAACAGATAAACCCTGCATGAGGTTTACTGTGTACCAAAAAACAGGGGTTAATAACTTGTGTGCAGTAGCTTTGTGATGTGGTCTTACAGTAGCTCCCTGTGAGGAGCTAGAATCCATAATGTCAAGCCACTATTCTCTGCATTGTGCTGCCTGGCTCAGGTAAGTTTCCAGCTTTCATCAGTATTAGCAAGGTTTTAATGTCCAACAGTTTAATCTGCTTTAACAATCCCTACTAGTCAGTGTTGATCAAGGGAGATAATTGAAATAAGCACAGGTACCATTGTGATTGAAAGAATAAAAATTCTTGTGTATCACGAAACTCAAGAGAGTATGGTGCTGAGATCCTTTCAACTCTTCAGATTCCTTCTGTTGGTAGAAGTGCAGAATCAGCTGCAGGAACCCGCTGCATTTATCTCCAACACCCAGACTAGAAATATCAAATAATTTATGAAAGCGCTAATAAACATGATGTATGATGTATGGCCTAGGCATACTTGACATAGTGTAAAACTTAGTTTGCAAACTGTGAGTTGAATTAAACATTATGTATTCCTGTTCACCTTTAGATAAAGCTTCACTCTTTAGATAAAAAAGCAATACTAGTACAGCAGGCCTAATAGGTCTACTGTTTTCCATTCTTCATAAGCAAGTCTCAACTCTCCTAACAGGTTGCAAAAAATGGCAAATACAACTCCTATGGTTACTCTTCCTGTGGCTTAAAATCTCCATTGCTCCTCGAACACCTTCTGCTCAAAGATAATAATCACAATAACCACTTGTTGATACAGCTACACATGGATTAGTATTGCCTTTCTTCCACATTCCCACAGCAAGTCTAGAAGTTTACTCTCCAGTCA
Source organism: Dicrurus megarhynchus (assembly GCA_013399195.1). Classification (NCBI taxonomy): domain Eukaryota; kingdom Metazoa; phylum Chordata; class Aves; order Passeriformes; family Dicruridae; genus Dicrurus; species Dicrurus megarhynchus. Next base: position 24,973 of record VXAD01006439.1, read on the forward strand.
TACTGCTCGTACTCTCATCTATTAAAAAGGGTAAAACTACTTGGGTTTTTAGGTTTTATTTGTAATAGTATTTTAGCTTTAATTTCTTAAAAATGTATTGATACCTAGAGTGTAGCTGAAATACTCCCCGCCAACAAACATGACTTGTTTCTACATAGTCAACTTCTACATTTGATAGGAAATTAGCTTATTTTTGACAGAAAACTAACCATTTTTTCATTAATAATATTTTATACACAAATAGCTTGTTCTAGTTATCAATAAAACAAAATTATCTTAAAATAATTATGTCCCAAACATTTTGAAATATGCATAATCTGAAGAATGGGATTATGCAACTTAAAAAGTCAACAACTTTACAAATAAATTCCTTTAGAGGAGTTTAGTTTGCTATAGAACATTTCTTGTTACAGTGCGCCAGTCCCTCTGATCTTACGATACTTCCTTTTTTCTTAATGAAGTTCATCTAGATTTCTGAAAACATTACTTTTTAAAAAATGATTGTAAAGACAGTTCTTTCAAGTGAAGTGTTACAAGGAATTACATCTACAGTTACTGATGACGGGTTCCTAAACACTACACAAAGAAAACACATATAAACTAACTAAAACATAAACTAAACTGAAATTGCCATAAATTTTGTATGACCACATTCCCCACAGACTACTGCAACAAAGCATATATGAAAGATAATGTGTAAATACAGATTTGTAAGCATTGAAAAGCAAAGTTTTTCTTTTGATTGTTCATTTCCCTCCGTATTTACTAATGACACAGACAGGGAGTTAGTGTACCATCTACAAGTTTGTGAATGACACCTGGCTATGTGGTGTGGTCGACAACAGTGGAGAGCAGGGATGCCATCCAAAGGGACCTGGAGGGGCTAGAGAGGTGGGCCTGTGTGAGCCCCATGAAGTTCAACAAGGCCATGTGCAAGGTCCTGCACCTGGGTTAGGGCAATCCCAAACACAGATACAAATTGAGGCATTAATAGATAAAGACCAGCACTGAGAAGGAGGGCTTGGGGGTACTGGTGGATGAAATACTGGACATGTGTCACCGCTGTATGCTTGCAGCCCAAAAAGCCAAATGTATCCTGTTATGCATAAAAGGAAGTGTGGCCAGCAGATGGAGGGAGGTGATTCTGTTCCTCTCATGAGACCCCACCTGCATTTTCTGCACAGGAAAAACATGGACTTGTTAGAGTGTGGTTGTTCAGCCTGGAAAAGAGAGGGCTCCAGGGAGACCTTTTAGCAGCCTTTCAGAGCCTAAGGGGGTCTGCAACAGAGCTGGAGATGGACTTTTTATCAGGGATAGGACTGACAGGACAAGCGAGAATGGTTTTAAACTAAAACTGGGTAGATTTAGATTAGATGCAAGGAAGAAATTCTTTACTATGAAGGTGGAACAGGTTTCTCAGAGAAGCTGTGGATACCCCATCTCTGGAAATATTCCTCAGGCTTTTGAGCAATCTTATGTAGTTAAAGATGAACCTGACCCAGAGACTGGACTAAATGATCTTTAAAGGCTCTGTCCAACTAAAACCATTCTATGATTTCATGATTCTAATGTTTAATGGAAGTTTCCTAAGGACTTTTTTTTAAAGCTACCTATACTATTTGGTTTGAAATACCAATAGCTATTTCTAACTTGTTCTGGTATAAAACTTCTGAACAAAAGCAAAGCAGCAGTACAGTGAGCAAGGTCAGGAAAGGAGACATTAAAACAGCCATTTCTCTCCTCTGCCACAAAGAGCCAAGGTGGTTCAGCACTGGCATATCAGCGACATACATCATTATCTCATACTCCTTGACCATCTGAAGCATTTCTGTGTTAACAAGCCCAGAGTTATCACTCCAGGACCTTCTGTATTCCTGTTTTCGCCCCCCATGACCCCTGCAGGCAGGCATAGCCAGCCACCTGCACAGTGACTGCAGTCCTCCTGCAGCACAGCAGGAAGCAGCTGCACCTGCTAGAACTGAGTGCAGAAAGCCTGTGGCTTGGTTTAAGACATTTAAGCTGCTTCCCAAGTGTGAGTATTGACAGAGCAACCCTTTTCTACATCAGTCTATGGGGCATTCAGAAGGAGAAATTGTGCCAAGTTACACAAGAGATTTGACAGCGTGTAGGTAGTAAATGTTCACTTTAAACAGTACTCATTCATGTGTTTTGTGCACTTGAATAGTCCTGCTGTTTTCTATGGAGCCACTTGTATAAACAAGTACTCTGCAAAATAAGGAGGGATTGTATGCCCTGTTTTTTATTTCCTTTTGGGCCATTTGTTTAATTAAAGTACAACTTACAGTAAAAATGGTATTTTAATGGCGCATGGTGCCTCACAAAGGAACCTGTAGGACTTTTTTGCCTCAAAAGTCAAACGTAAGGAAAGTTTAATAATAATTTTATGGATGATTCACTTCAATGTTTAAGAAAAAAGTTAAAGAGGGCTGTTAAAAATAAAAAACAAAGGGTAGGTGTGTTTTTTACATAATAATAATTTACGAAAACTAGTTCACTGCAAAGTCTTACAAGTTCAGAAAGACTATATACAAAAGTCTGTTCATAGGCATCATGATCCCAGCTTTTCAAAACGTTGGGATGGGTAAGTTAAATTAAAAAATTATTTAAGTTCTGATGGTTTCTGAAAGACAGAACAGACCAGAAATATTTGCACATAAATATCTGCAGATTGTGTTCTCGCTTCACACTGAGTCTCAAGAACCTCTAAAATGCCACAAGGAATCTTTTTATTGGTAGCTTTGAATCAGGCAGTGTGTTTCCTAAAATTAATCTCTCTTCTTACAAAGCATCCAGTTCTATTTCACGCTTGTAAAAATAAGGCTAAATGAACCTGTTGTACCAGAGGCCCAAGAAATTTTTAGCTATTCAATGTTCACTTTCTTTTTATCTCCTCAACATTGTTTGAGTCAAAGAATGAAGCAAGAAGTTGTGTGTTAATATAGCAAGTCAGCCATATCCTTATCCATCCATGTGTTGAAACAGTTTAATGAATGTCTAATGTCCATTCCAAAAGAGACAAACAACAAAATGTGTTGAGGTTTCCATACAGGGCATATATTTGAGCTGAAACTCAGTTTGAAATTTTCTTCATTGAATTATGGCTCCATGGAGAGATTCATCCAGGACTAGTGAGTTTTTACAATAGCCACTGTAACTACATATGTGATCTGTAAATTCCTCAGCCCTGTAGGAATAAGGAAACAAGGAAATATGAATCTTAAATTTCTTAACCACATCTTAGAAAAAGCATGTCTCCTTCATGTTACAAAACATATTTCTGAGCACCACAGATGAGCTGGTCTGTTGGGTAGCCTTTATATGTAACTCGACATCTGGTTCTCACATCTTTCATGGTGTCCTTGTCTGGGACTACCATGGTAAAATAACACTTGTACTGTGTTGAAAACAGCTTGAGGACTGTATACAGACTATTTCCTTCTGATAAGTCACAGATATTATACTAGTTGCAATTATTTTAGTTTCCTGATTGTTGAGTTTATTGTCCTCACTGGGCTAATGCTATATTGGATGTGTATTTGCACATCTTGTTTTGTACATTGCATTTGCATTAGGTTATTTGTCTACATTTAAAATACATGCCCTCATTTCTTACTGCACAGCAATTCTGTTCAAAAACCTTACAACGTAGCAGATGTACTACACATCTGGAAAGAGATGATCAAAGCATGACACACTCCCCTCCAGAGGCACAGTCAGTTGCAGACAGTCATTCAACAACTATTGGGTAGTTGGCAAAATATTCACCTACTAATGGATAAACTAGGGCTGTTGCCATGGTTATCTGAAATATGCCAGTACTTTTTCCCATCCATCATTCACTTCTTACAGAGGTATATGTATCTCCATTGTAATGTATCTACCTGTGCTTTTCTGGGAGGAGGTAAAGAAGGTAGATGTATGAATGTCTTATTTTTCACATGTAAGATTAAATATTCTTTGTCTCTTTCTCAGGCAGCTATTTAGAAGACTGAAACAGATGCTATCCCTTACTTGTGAGGGTATATTTTTGCTGTTGGGGGCTTTTATTGCTTGGCTTTTTCAACAGATAAGGAATGGAAAAATCATGTCGTTTACTAATTGCGTGCCTGCCTCCTTCAGACTATCTTTTCTGAAGAATAATGCTTTGATACTTCCAGGTATTTGTGGGGAGAAAAAGAAAGCATTGCAAGAGGAAAAGTAAAAGTGCAGTTAATTTTCTATTTTCCACTGTGTAGCTTTGGAATTAAAAAAGCCTGAAATATAGAGTTACAGAGGGGCTTTTTGTTGGTTTGTTTTAATAGTAGCAACTTTACAGAACACTTGATGTGAAGAGGGCAAAGAAGAAGTCACAAGAATACAGGAATGATCTCTCAGGTTTACCTGTTATAGCACTGAACTGCCACTAACAAGAAGAAAAACCAAATGTTTTCACCTCCTTAAAAAAGTAAAGCAAACACTTATTATTGGCACTGACCACCAGCAGCCCTGCCAAAGGCTAGGCTGTTCTTCACACTGGTGTCAGGGTGGCACCTGCTGGGAGTTCCCCTTCATCCTTCAGATCTACACAGTCACAAAACTTCTGGGGTGAAACTCTGGCCTACTGGAACCTGCTTGCCACAGATTGCTGGGTATTTTTTGGGCACTATTTCACCCCATATATCGGGGGTCTTAATAATAATAATAATAAGAAGAAGAACAACAACAACAGTTTCTTGCAAGTACAGATGGTGAAGGGAGGTCTCCTATTTTCAATTCTCTTCCCTGAGGATCTTACCCGTGACATTAAAATGACCCCATCTTACTTAGGCTTCATTTGCCCCAAAAGTACCTTCTCAATGTCAGAAAATGAATTCACTTCTCCAGACACGGTGTCTGGATTCAAAACCTTTTATGAACTCCACATCAAAGCAGTGAATAAGCCACAAAAGTCTTAGTAGTTATGCGAAAAAAACATGTCATGTAGGAAAACAGACTACTCCTGAGGTTACATTTCAGAAAGATCTTAGCAAAATAGAGGACTCAGAAGCACTACAATCAACTGCACAGCAATGCTGTTTAAGATGACTATACACACTGTAATGAATGCAGAGACTTGTGACACATACAAGATATAAATACACTAATCATGATATAATTATCATTGTCTAGCCTTGACCCTGAATATAAGGACAACCAACAGCAGCATACGTGTAGTTCATACCACTGTGAGGGCATAATTTTTAGATACAATTTTTATAAGTATATTAAGGAATGTGATCAGCAAAGGGTCAAAGTAAAAGACACGCAAGCACCAAAACCTGGCATACCTGAGACTTGATTAGCACAACTGACTGCGAATAAACAGACAGGCTATCATTCAAAGATGGACGATTGGCAAGAAAAAGAAAAACAATACAAATGGTGTTGGTGGGGAGTGCAACAGGATAAAACCACGTGACATGAACAAGGAAAAGTGAAGGAGTAAGACAGCTCACTTAGATTTTGAATGTGTCTTTTAGGAGCTCTCAAGTCAGACTTTAACAGTTGAGAACCATCAGATGCTGTAAACAACATTGTCAGCTTTGCAGCATCAGCTCTGGGGTAGTGTGCACTTAGAACCGACTTTAAACTGATTGTTAAAGACCAAGAGTTTTGTATGCAAAGTGATGAGATTAACATTATGCAAGATTTAACCATTAGCATGAAGTGAACCACTAGTTTTTAATTCAATAATGTTTAATTTTACAGCGTAAAACTGACCTAATTTGGCAGTCTTCTGAACACTCCAATCACAGACATCTCTAATTCCCTTAGCGACAGAAATGCTTTTAGTTGCAACAACTTAGTCACTAGGAAGTGGTCCTTGCAAATATTAAAGCCAGCTCAATGGGAGGTAGAATAAACCTTGAGAGAAGAAACTTAGCAGTGGATGAGGGAGAGGAGGATGTGCTGAAGTTTACTCCTTTGCTACACGAGTACATCATGCAAATCAAGGCAGCTCTGTGGCATCGCTTACTAACACTGCAGCTTGTTTAGTAAAAGAGTGACACCAACTGAACTTTGATATGGAAGCAAGGCACTTGGCAGTAGTGTGATAAAACACAGACAAGGACTTTAAGGAATTTGTTTCTGGAGGCAAAGAAGAATAACAAATGAGAATGCACTTTAAGAACAAGCAATAAAAATGACAGCACTTGCACACAGTCAACTACTGAACAAAAGCAAGAAGTAGCCTGAGTCAATAATTTCTGAGGGGTAACGCTCATGTAATATGGACAAATACACATTTCTTTAAGTTCACATCACACTTTCTTTCTGTGTTTCCATGCTATTACTCTGGAAAATCTATTACTTTGGAAGTAATTCATCTTACTATCAGAAAAATAGAAATGTGTCAAAACTATCATGCAGAATAAATACTCCTATTCACCCAAAACATAATACAGTACAAAATCAATGACTAGTCATTTGGAAAAAGTTGTCAGTCTCCCACCCCTACTATTCTAAGACATTTATTGATTCAGTATTATCTCCTGAGAAGACTTTTAAATCTTCCTAGTGCACCCATTCCTCCACTCTGTATAAATGATAAATCTTCACTACACTGCTTGTTTTTTTTCTCTGAACCCTGAGTGCAATTATACATCACTGTCATTGTACTAAATATTCTCTTCTTTAGTTTATTTCATGGGCTACATCAATCCTACCTAACATTGTCATGCCTTTGAATGTAAATCTTGTGGAAAATCCTTTCAGGAGGCTTCAGGAAGTCTTCCTTCATTTCCATTGCAACATTCCTGGGCAAAAGGCTCATCAAGAGACGTTCCTAAAAGAAAACATAAACAACGTCAGTTTTGTGGTATAGTGTGTGACCATTTTTCAAAAATTTTAAACTAGCAAACTGGACAATCTTCTCTTAATCTGTTTCCTTAAAATGTATGCTGCATAAATAATATGAACCATTTATCTCAAACTTCTACAAACTGCGTGGGTGTCTTTTTTTTAAGTCTTCTGCACTAAAAAAACCCCCAAACTGACAAAACAAAGCAAAAAAACCCCTACACAGAAAATATCAGACTTAAGAGCATATAATTGTCCATATTTTTCATTAACATCACAGTTCTAATAATAACAACTTACTTTATTCTTAGTAGCATTTATCTGTCTGGGAAAGACTTCCCAGGATCATTTGCTATCCTTTTGTGTGTCCTGTTTCTTCCTGGATATAATGAAAGTGTTACATTACAAGGACTATGACAGCTGGTTTTTAAGCAGTGAGAGTAGATGATGGATTTATCCACTGTCAAATTCAGTGGAACAGTAAGCACAGTTTTAATGGCATCTTAGCCAGTGTGGCAATGTCTTTAATGAACTGCATCAGTACAAAACCCTGGCTAAACAAGTCTTCTTGTTATACTCACAGAGAAATTTTTAGCATGGGTCACTGACCTGCATAAAAAGAGTCTCTAATGTAATGGATCTTTTCAGTATTGACTATAAAGGCCCATGTAGTTTTTCCACATATTCTGGCCCGTTCACAGGTACCATCTCAAAAATCTGCAGCTGCTCTTCTTAGGTATTATAAAGTGTCCTTGGATACCTACTCAAGTTGTGTTTTCATCCAGAAAATGCTTGCTATTTAAAATGCATTTCCAAGTTTATCCATCAGACATGCTAGTTTCAGCCATGGCAACAGTCTGAACAAATTCACATAACCACATCCAATCTGGTTCAGGAATCTCAGGTTCCAGACAACGAGGGGTGAGGCTAGAGCAAGGAAGATGTACCCTTGGTGGGATAGGATTAGGTCAGGGAACAATTAAGCAAACTGGATAGGTTTAAGTCCATGGTCCATGACAGGACACATCCACAAGCACTGAGAGTGAGCTGTCAGATGTCACTGTAATGCCACCTCTTGATAGTCAAACATGGTGACTGGGAGAAGTGACACAAGACTGGAGAAAGAAAATGACACTTCTCTAGCCAAGAAGGGTAAGAAGGAAGACACAGAGAACTGCAGGCCAGTCAGTTTCACCTTAAGTCCTGGAAAGTGATGAAGCATCTCATCCTGGAAACCAACATGGTTAGACTAGATGACTTCCAGAGCGCCCTTCCTGCCTCAACTATTCTGTGATTCTGTTATCTGATGATCAAGAGCCACTGTAATGGCATCTGCAAGATGTCACAGAAGTGCATATTTTGGCCCAACCATGTCCTCCTTTTCTTTATTTGATATTAAATAAATAAGGAGCAAAAATTAACACTGAGGAGAGGGTATCTGCAAGTGCTTTTTGTTGCTTACATTCACACGTTCACCAGATAAAGCCATCAAATAATACTCAAAGTTTATTCAAAGGGGTTTTTTTACAGTTTCTTCTGGAAGACACATCAAAAGAAGGATTAAGTTAAACCTTGCAGAACTGCCCTGGTGATCTTTAGACTAAAGTTCTGTCACATGTTTGTGGTGGTCACATTGTCTTGAGGCAAAAGATCATTAACCAACTCTATTTCCTACTCTTCTTATAAGTATGTGGCAGGACATCCCTCCTGCCACAGGAGAGCTTATCTGCTCTGTCCAGCAGCTGGTTCATCACTCTGAACATTCTCCCCCCTCACATGAATTGGTGAGATAACCCAGGCTGGACAGATGTCCAGCAGTGAGTTATCTCTGGCGCCAGGGAGGTGAGATCCCCAGCTGACAATAAACATCTTGCTTTGAGAGTGAGATGTAGACAGATAAGCTAGGAATTCCTGACAGAGAGACACGTTACTTTACTGACTATAAAAGCTACACTACTAATTTTCATGGAGGTAGAAGCCTCCTACACACACTCTGGAAATGTGCAGGACTTCTCCCACGAGTTCAGACTCAAATTCTTGGTTACTTTCCTGGGAATTGAGGGGAAGGATTCTATGTGTGCCCCATCAGCAATTGGATGGTAAGATACATTGAATCCTAATCTATACTATTTCTTCACTTGCTGTAATATTAGGTACCTCACTGGTGCACTGTATGTTATCTACTAGTAGTGTTTCTTTTGTTTATCCTGCGTAGTAAGTAATCTGTTGAAGTCTTATGTCTGTTAAGTTTGTGTCTATTAAGTAAATAATTCATTTTGTAATAGACCTTATTGGCCATTATTAAGAACCTGCTAGCGAGAGCGATCTGGGGTGCAGGCAGCCCCAAACAGAGCTACTGCCAGAAATCTGAGTCAAAGGCAGGACTTCCTAGAGCTCTTCTCTCCATTCATAACAATGTACACCAAGAATATTGCAAAGAATATGATAGAATTAAATATTTGTTGACACTTTATACATATAGCAATTTCCAATTAACCAAATTATCTCACATCACTAAAAAATGGTTATTCATTGTAATTTTTATGTTGATTTAATTAAGTATGCTTATATTTCTGCAGCAGAATTGTATTTGGGTAACCCAAATTTTGGGCTACAATCCAAACCAAGTATTTTGTCCACAGTGGATCTTATGAAGCTCTGTTGACTGCTACCTGTGTCTTGAAGTTGATTTACTATGTTAAGAGAAATATACTGGGATTATGAAATGAGCTGACCACCTCTCAGACAATACCCATACAGGAGAGGAATTTGGATTGATGGTTAAATTCTCTGCTGCTTAAGATGGCATAAGTGATACTGGAATTTCGTAAGTACTGCTCTGGATGAGAAATTTACTATGTCTGATAAGGACTAAATGTTCTCTGTAGCTTCTCTTTCAGTGAACATATTAAACAAGATCTTTGCCATTTTGCTGAAATGGATTAGTAAATTCCAAAACTGTTATGGAGAGAGTGGGTTTTGGACTTCTATTTCCTAGAAAGTCAGACTTAACCAGACAAACAAGCAAACAAAAATTATGCTGACAGACTCTTCCAGAGACCAGTGCTAACTGAATAGTTCTCCTATGGTCTGCAAACACAGTTACAATATGTGTAAAAAGCCCACAGATAATGTCTACAGCGCATGGCAAATAACACGGAATCCAGGGAAGTAATAAGAATCATTACCGTGAAGGCAGCATTGGAGAGCTGTAGGATGCAGCACCTGACAGCATTGAAATGTGCAGATGTCAGATGTATTAAGGGAGGCTACAAAAATGATGATTCCTGTACATGTTAGGTTGACTATAACAAGACCTGATGGGAACATATGAAAATCCTCTATCAAATTGTGATGGCTTGCTTTTTTCCATTAGAGAGAGAAAAAAAAAGATTACTGATGAAGAGTTGTAGAGTCTATACAAAGAGGGTTGGCAGCCTCAGACTCACCAAGTGAGGAAAGACTAAATTATGGCTTTCTCAAAGGGCAGCCACTGATGACCTTTCAGATCAAGAAGGGAAGCAGCACCATGACTGTAAGGATTTGCCACTGAAAGGGAGACTGGAAAATGTAAGAAGGAACCCTGCAATGCAAAGTATCAAAACACTGAAAATAAATGACAAACACCATCCAGCTCTCTAGAAAGAATATAAGAAAAGTCTCTTCTATTCACGGCAAAATCTCATCTGCCAAGCAAAGTGGTATTGCCCTTCAGGACAGTTTAAGGAATGCTTAAGGACTCAAAGTTCTGGAGCAGCAAGAGGGAATTCATGTACACAAAATACAGCTTTTGGAAGGTTTGGGAAGGGGCTCTGCCTGGATCTATTCAGCAAGTCCTACAATTTTTTTCTGGTTTTTTCATTTGCTCCTGTATGGCTGATCTGATTATTAAAAAATCTGGAAACCAGGCTAAAAGGAAAACTTAGACAAACATTCAAATTTCTTTCTCCCATAGCAATGCAGCATCACTAGAAATTAGCTGAGGAACAAATACTTACTTTGACCCCAATGCAAGTCAAAATGTGCATACCAAACCAATTAGGAATTGCTCAGTGTTACCTTGGCCCTATTCAACAACTAGTACCTTTATGCACATGACAGAGAAGGAAAATATGCCAAGGCAGTGAAATGGATAGGAAAAAGTGTTTCCCATCGTTAATGGACAAAAAGACCCTATTATTACTACTTGGAACATTCTCAACCCTATTTACAATATTCTGGACTGCAACTTTTATTCCAGGTTGAACACAAAGAAAAGCTTTAATGGTTATTCAAGACTTGACTAGACAAAGCCACAGTTTACCAGACCTGGTGATGCTGGCAGTCCTGCTTTGAGGGAGTGGTTGGGCTCAATGATCTCCAGAGGTCCGCTTTGACCACTGTGTACCAAAGGAGACAGCAGAACATGTACCAGGAGAGGAGGGTGCCTGAAGCCTCCTGGGGAGGCCTGAAGTCATCCTGCTATCTCACCACACAAAAGTGGGGCTTCTAAAATGGAAGAGGAGCTTAAGGCTCAGCACCCTCTAGCAGTTGTGTGATTTCTCATTTCTGAGAAGGGAAAGAAAGAAGCAAGCAGAGATTATTGAAGAAAAAAAACCCCATCATCTGCATGCTTTATTCTGCCCCAACACTCTTCAGCTTTCTCCAATTTGGAGGTTTCTCACCACAGTTTCCTCTTCTATCCCCATCCCTGCCCTGGACAGCCTCTCCCACCAGCATCCTGGCTCTGCTTTTATGGCAGTCCCCAGTGCATGTTCCTAAAACATTTCTCTTGCCTGCCTCCACATGAAGATGCCTGTCCCCTTCCTATTTTGAAAATCATACTCTTTTCCCATTTTACGGCTCATTCCAAACACTTACAACTTACTCAAAGTCCTTTGAAATTTTCACCTTGATTTAGAATAATTTCATGCAGTTCCCCAAACAACATTATGCCATTATTCCTATTGTACAAAATGATTCATTTTGACATCTGTATGGGAAATGATTGTGACACATTTTCAAATTCTTTCAGCAGGCTGTAAATCATTTCATGAATCCACACTCCCTTCATCAGAAAAGAAAGCTCAAAAGCACATAAATATCTTAAATTTTCCTAGCCAGCATCCTCTTCTTTCTTTCCAGTTGCCCAGTGTGCAGCTGAAAGACTCCTCACAAATTTCTACCCAAAAACTGGATACACTTGCTGTGCTTCCCCATGCTAAGTTGTATTCCTGTAGTTTATCATGTGAGATACAAAGAAAACAAAATGGAAATGTTATTTATAGTCAGGGCAGACTACTTTATCAAAGGAAACTGTTGTCATTTTTTCTGAGATAAGCCACCAAGCTGAGAAAAGCAACCAAGGGAACTGTAGCAGCCTCAGAGCTGCAGGCTCTTGTGTTTCTCTGGTTCCTTGAATGTCATTGCTCATTGTCCTCTCATCCTACTGTACATGCACATCTGCTGGAATTCATTTTGAGAATAAAGCTACAGTCTGGAAGGGCCATGTAAAAAACTGTACTGTACTGCTTTGCACAATTTTCAATCCCATGAGAACAGGGCTGTAATGGATACAGCTCCATCTCTTTCACCCAGCTTCATTAAATTCCTTCTGAACTGCTCCTTCCAGCCAGCACGCTGGGACTGCCTTCACCCATCATGGAGTCCGGGCCATACACCTGGATGGCAGAGAGCTCTGTCTTGTGGAACTTGCTCTAATTGGCACTTGGAGGTTCCCAATCTAATGCTGGGGAAAGCAATAAGTCTAGACGGCACTCCAGATCCTGGTCCCTTTTTCACCCTCTCTAGCACTGAACCACATTATTCAGGATGGACTTCATGCCCATGTTACCTTTTTTTTTGCATCTTCATAGGGACTTTAGTTAGGAAGAAAGTAAAACAAATAAACATATGACAAAACCAGGTTTTACATATTTATTTCTTGGCTGATAAAACATGAATATTTTTGTTTGTTATAGTAACAGTCTAACAATGATGACAAACAGGAAAAGGAGCTCACAAAAGAAAGGAGATTTTGATCATCTACGGTACAAAATTTTTTTATAAATGGAAGATTTTTGCAGTCTATCACAGATCTCCTTTTGTTATTGCTATACTTAAATGGAAAGTACCACCATATTTTAAAACAAATTTTTCTCCCTAGAGAAGACAAGCATCAGACATGCATATAAAACATTATTAAGACAGTTTCAGAGTCAACTCATCTATATAATTTTGAGATTCAGTTTCTAGTTAGTCAGCAGGGACTCCAAAGTACATCCTAAATATTACCACCTGCTGCCTAATAATACCACGATACCATGTTCAATTTTGTATAATTTTAAAAGCTACATCTTAGTGCGTTCACAATCTCTGTCACCCTTATATTACACTGCACAGCCATTTTAATTCCCCTTGAGGAAAAGCCAAAAAAAAAGGACACAGAAAAGAAGCCAATGCAATGCATGGAAGAACTATTTTGTGTACAACTACTAGGATTCATTTATACTTTTTGTAATCTGGAAAACAAAGGCAGCAGATTTCATTAGTGAATTATTGCAAATTCAACTATGCTATGCCCTTTCTTCCCACAAAGTACACGTAATAGCACTGTTGATGATGATGATCTTCCAGAAGCCACAAGGTGGCAATGTTTCAGAACAGTCCTGAGATTTCTTGGAAAATTCTATTATCAGCAAGTCATTACTACAATAATAATCATAAAAGACCATCCATAAAAGAGCAGATACCTAACGCACAGATTTTGAGTAGTAGGAGAATGGCTAACAACACAGTTATGGTAGATGATCAACACACTCTGTAGGAACTGCAAGATGCATTCAGTCTGAATACACCTATACCAGATTACTTTGACATCTTTCTATGGTTAAGTGATTTTTGTATAAATAAAGGAAAGGAAGGATGTATCGACAGAATAGTGTTTAATGAGGCATTGATAGTTTCCACACAGAACATTTTTCATTACAATGGTGATGGTAAGGCCTTGGGAAAGAATTAGGAGAGCATGGAGTCTTGGCTAAAACAGAAGGCAATGGGCTGCATGAAGTGCAGAAGCATTGGGATGGACAGTGGGCATAAAGAGACCATAAAACTGCTCAAATGTATAAAGTTCACAAGACAGCATTCAAGAAGTAGCATGATACGAATGAGAAAAACTCGGTAGCACATTGTACTTTTTAGGTACCATCCAGAAAAACACATGAGCTAAATAACTGTCAGGGACTGAAATGGTTCATGCCTTAAACATTGTTACGAAGGAGTTTTACCCATTACAGCATAAACAGTAAAAAGAAGCTACAACCACAGAAGCCCACCTCTCCTTGAAGATGCCTGACTGGAATTTTGGACTGTGAATTAAGATGCCCAGATAAGATTAAGGGGACACTATTGTTCAAGCATCTCAGGCTGAGGGAGAAGAATGCATCCACATGAAAAGTCAAACCCAGCAGCTGCACTGAGAATCATCTCTGGCTGAGTTTGGGGTGGGGGAGACCACAGCCCACAGAGGCCAGGTTTACACAGACCCCCCTGCAACTGCGGGAGCGGGGGAGGAGGTTTACAGTGCATGGCATAACCTCTGCTCAGAACCCATCCTCCCTTACACAAACTGGCCCAGCTGTGAACCCCCAACCCCACAGAACACATCTATGGGAGGAAGCTGAGGGGTTGTCATAATCCATCAAAGACCCCCTGAAGTGCTCCCCAGACTCATTCCTGAGGCCTTGCACTACAGGATTGCATGAGATGCAAAGTGATGCAACAGATCCAGAGTCTGCCGCAAACTGCATCCCCCCCAGGGGAGGTACCTGGGCGTTCCCACCTGGCCTGAGCCTATATTAATTCATCAGATTCTATGCTTTTTGGGGGACCCTCACCACCAAGAAGACCAGCTGGAGAGGATGAATGGGACTATGGTGGGATCTGTGGAGTGGTAATATTTTCTTCACAGTCTCTGTCACTCTCTTTCTGTCCCTCCACCTCCTTTCTATTTCTTTCTCTTCCTTCCTCTTTCTCTCTCATATTTACTATCAAATAAAATGCATACTATTGACTTTGGCATATGATCTCATTTGCACCTTAATTTGGGCAGAGACATTTCTAATAATTTTAAAACTGGACCATAGCAATAAGTTGGAAACCTCTACATGTAAAAAAAACCCCAGATACCCTCTGATTACAGAATGTCTGTGGAACATGTATGTAACACTATCCTAAAATGGCAAGTGTGATTCCAGAAAGGAATGGAAGATTAATAGTAGGCCAAGTTGAGATCAGCTCCACAAATCTTGTTCAAATAGGAACAAGAGCTGAGAAAAGTTATGAGAATAAACAAGAAAACTGAAAGCATAAAAAGCATAACCTGTCTTTCTAGTTATCCTCATATCTATTAAATCAGAGTGCTCTAGAAATACACAGTAAAGATTAATCATCAGAAAGGCTAGCTAACAATTGATACCAGATATAAACAGGCAATGAATAAATCATGCAGCATCCAAACTACTGTTAGTCTTTTTACTTTTGCCTTTTATCTTTAATATTCACTGCCTCTGAAACCTCACTGGTAATATCCAATGTGTCCACAAAACTATTACAGAAACTATTGACAGGAAAAAGATTATACTCATTTCAGTTAATGGAAATCTTCCTACTGAAAGTGAACATGAGTGAGAAGAAACTAAATTCTCACAAACAAATAGTGCTTTTATAGTTAAGGCATATTTATTTGCCTCACTTTAGTGAAGGCAAGTAGCCATACAGATATAATCAGACCATTCTCTAGAGCAGATAACTTGAAAATTTCCTTATGCTTGGCAGGAAAGAAGGAAGAGCATTTCTGCAGTACGTTGCCAGGGACAGGTATTTCTCAACTCCAGCAGTGTTAGCTTAATAAATATCATGGTAGCACTGACTGTATGAATAGGTAGTTTGAGTACATATGTTAAAAACAAAAAAGGCACATTTAAAGCACAAATTCAAAAAATATATTTTATTCATTAAAATTGTTTTCTGATTCAAATAAAAAGGGGTCTTGTTCTCCTGAGTCACCCAGGGCGGGACTTCCTCGGGACAGCGGCGCGGCGATTTAAAGCGGCCTTAGGGAGCACAGCGACCAGGAGCGTGGCACGTCTCTGAGGGCGTGGCACGGCAGTTTGCGTGGGCGGGGCAAGCAGGCAGGGCTGCAGGTTTACTGCTAGTGGGGTTTTTAGTTGTTAATTGTTGTGCTTTGGTGGTAATGGTCTTTACACGATCAAAACCTGGAGTTTCTAGAAGTGTATGTAGCCAAATAGAACCCTCCAAAAAGTATGTGTCTGTCCCGACCCGTTCCTGTGGGGAGTGTTTGAGCTTCTCAGCGGTACCAGGGGGCATTGCAGAAGAAGTATGTTTGCGGTGCGACCAGGTGAATGACCTACTTTCACTGGTGGCTGAGCTTAGGGAGGAAGTAGAAAGACGAAGGAGTATTAGGGAAAGCGAAAGGGAAATAGACTGGTGGAGTTCCACCCTTCCATCCTTGAGGGAGGCTCACCAGGAGTCAGAGGACTCCTATGCCTCCCACTTGTCAGGCAATAGGAGGACACCTGGGGGATGAAGGGGTGTGGAAACGGCTCACCACTTGAGGAGGTAATAGAAATTCCTCC
>VXAD01006440.1:0-15350 GCA_013399195.1 Dicrurus megarhynchus
ACTGCCAGGAGGTGACAGCAAGGACAGTTTGCAAAGGGGAAGTGTAGAAATGGTGACTTTGTTGTTTTTAGGCAGGGAAAGCTTGGCTGGAGCATGTGAGGAGGGTGAAGGACAAGGGGTGTTGGGTGAAACAGGGGATGTTCAGCCTGGAGATGAGGAAAGATTTTTCCCCGGTTGCAGGGCTGGTGCAGAGCAGGGTGGCCATGAGCTCAGCCGGCCTCCCTGTGTGCCAGGGCTGGTCAGGTTGTGTAACACAGGTGCCCCAGAATCAGAGCCCAGGCGGGGCCTCTGCCTCCTGCCTGACTCCTTCACCTCCCCAGGGATGGAATTCCTGTTGTGTGGGGTCTCTGATGTGCTGGGTGACCTCACAGTGCTTCCTGGCCAGAATGTCTGCTGAGGGCCAGCCAGGCTGCTGCAGTGGCAGTGACCTCACAGCCATCACCAGTGCAGCCCTGTCCCCTGGGCCTGCCTCTCCCCTTTCCTCTGCCCCTGTCTTGTCTCTGCTGGGATGAGCAGTTTTGTGATTAATATCTTGTCCCCAAGTTATGGGGCCAATTGCTTCCCAACCAGGCTCCTGGAGCAGAATTGGCTTCACAATCCACGTGTGAACACTGAGAGACAAAGGGCAAATGGGAAATTAGAGCAGGTTGTGGTTGGAAAGGGGCTGTGTGGATGTGGGGGCAGCACCTTCCTGGGGAAAATGTGGGGCACAATGGGTTGTAAAACACCAGATCTGCACAGGGCAGGTTGGAAGCGAATTTGATCTGAGCATTTGCTGTATTAGGGATAGAGCCCCTGGGCACAATGTGCCTTGGTCTGCTCATGTGGGCGTGGGACCCCACCCTGGGCATATTCCCGTCTGTGCTGCTCTCAGGGATCTTTTCCAGAGCAGGGAGAGGGACCAGGATTGCTTTGTTGCTGTACTGTGGGATATCAGTTTGTGATGTGAGAACATCAAGGGCAGTGGGGGTCATGTGGGATGTGTCTTCAGTGCTGCTCTCCTGCCCTGGCCTCGGGTGCTACCTCTGGGAATTCATTCATAATCATGCCCAGCCTGTGGGGGAAACGGGGGAGGATGATTTTGCCCAGCCTTTCACCCCCTTCTCCTCCTTCAGGCCTGTTCCAATGGCTTTTGAGAGGTTTGAATCCCCTCTGGATGTTAAGGAAAGCCTGTTCTTGCTGCTGAGTCTGCCGGCTCTCCTCAGTGGGGCCCACACCATGTTTAGAGTCAGGACAGAGATTTCCAGGAAGGTCATTCAGAGATCTGCCCCGAGGGTGGACAGTCACGAGTGGCACGGAATGTGGGAGGGAATGGGCCAGTATTTGGAGAACTCCTCTCCTCCAGTGGTTTGGAATTCACCCCTGAACAGCTACAGGACCCTGTTAGAGTGATAAAATGTGAGGGAAAAATGCTGCAGCAGCTCCAGCGAGGTGCAAAGTGATGCAGCCTGCTGGGCCCTGGCTACTGTTTCCAGGACACTGCTGGTCACTGGACAGCACCCTCAGGGGAGGAGGAGGAAAGCAGAGCAACAGGCACCGTGGGCACTCCAACTGCAACTGAGCCAGGGGAACAGCCCCTGCTGGGAGCAGTTCCTGCTATACAGGAGAAGAAATCCAAGACCAAATCATCACCAATCCCTCGGTGAGGGAGGAACAGGAGGCAGGGCAGTGAGGGATGAAGAGGAAGCAGGGCAATGAGGGATGAAGAGGAAGCAGGGCCCTCACAAGAGGAGGAAGAGGCAGGGCCAGAGATAATCACCCGCTCCCTGTCCTCAGGTGAGCTGCGAGATGTGTGAAAAGGTTTCAGCCGCCAGTCGGGAGAGCCCCTGGTGACCCGGCTGCTCCGTGCTGGGATNATCCCCATCCCATGTCCTCAATTCCATGTCCCATCCCATTTGTCCCACAGCCCCCATGTCCCCCATTCCATGTTCCATCCCTCCTCCCTGCCCCAGCCCCGTATCCCCACCCCTGTCCCCGCAGTGTCACCACGACATCACAGAGGCCCCACCGAAGTCACAGTGCCACCAGCAGCGTCACCAAGTGTCCTGGGGACACAACAGGAGCTAGTCTGGTGGTGGGACATCCCAGACCCCACCTCCTGATCCCACATCCAGACCCCACTTCCTGATCCCACATCCCGAGAGAGTGCAGAATGAGCTCTCGCCCTCCCACCGCCAGGAGGACCAAGGTGGAGCTCTGGGGGAGGACAGAGGTGGTTTCAGCCACCACCCCCAAAGGTACCGGCACTCCTTGGACCCCTGGGAATGTCAGGATCTGTTGGGATCCTGACTCAGTTTCCCTCAATTCCCAGAGCGGAAGGAAATTTGGGATGTGGTGGCCGACTTTGTCCGGGACCAGCTCCTGCTGCGGAACAAGGTCACCCCAATTCCCCTGCCGTGTCCCCTCCTGGGGGTCGAGGTCACCTCTGGCTCATTCCAAAATCCTGAAATTCCACTTCTGGGGGGAGCAGATCCCAAAATCCCAAAATTCTGCTTGCAGAGGTTGCAGATCTCAAGATCCTGAAATTCTGGTTCCATAGAGTGCAGACCCCAAAATCCCAAATTTCCACTTCAAAATCCTGAAATTCCACTTCTGGGGGGAAGCAGATCCCAAAATCCCAGAAATTCTGGTTGCAGGGGGTGCGGATCCCAACCCTTGGCGCCCTGGATGTGGTGCCCTGGCGGGTGCAGGTTGGGAACATGGAGGTGACAACACAGAGGCCGATTTTTCGCCTGGCCAGGAATTTGGTCCAGAGCCACAACTTGATGGATGACTGGGAATTCCAGCCCGGTAGGACCATGGGCGTTCCGAGGTGGACACGGATGGAGGGGGAGGGTTGAGGGAAGGGGTGGAAAATGGAGAGTTGAAAGGTGTGAGAAGAAACCAAAAGAATGGGAGGACGCCCTAAAAATCCATGAGGAGATCCCAAAAAAACACCACGAGCACCCCCAAAACCACAAGTAGATCCCAAAAATCACAAGGAAACCCCCCTAAAAACCAAGAAGAGATCCCAAAAAAATTCATGAGGAGCCTCCAAAACCCATGAGGACACCCATAAAAATCCCCATGGGAAAAATCACAAGGAGATCCAAAAAAACTGTGAGGTGACCCAAAAATATATTACAAGACCCCAAAAAAGCACATGACAAAATCCCAAAAAACCATAAGAAGACCCCATAAACCCATGGGAAAACCCCCAAAAACCCATAAGAAGACCCCAAAAAGCCACGAGAAGCCCACAAAAATCATAAGGAGACCCCAAAAGCCCCAAAAAGATCCCTAAAAAGCACACAGAGACCCTATAAAACCATGAGAAGATCCCAAATGACCATGAGGAGACCCCCAAAATATATTAAAAGACCTTGAAAAAGCACATGGCATGACCCAAAAAACCATGAGACCTGAAAAAACCACAAGAAGACCTCAAAACCAGAAGGAGATCCCATAAAACAATGGATACCCCTTAAAACCATGAGAAGACCTCATAAAAAACTCATAAAACCATGAGAAGACCCTCAAAAAACACAAGGAGACCCCAAAACCCACAAGAAGCCCCCAAAAATATGAGAAGACCCCCTAAAACCCATGAGAAGACCCCAAAAACCACAAGGAGAACCCCAAAAAACATGGGGAGACCCCAAAATCCCCACGAGAAGTCCCTAAAAATCACAAGACCCTAAAACCCATGAGGGACCCCAAAAATTTTGTGGAGACCCTAAAAAGCACAAGAAGACCCCAGAACTCACAAAGACACCCAAAAAAACCATGAGGAGACCCCCAAAATGATGCGGAGACCCAAAAAATACACAGTAAGACCACAAAAAAAAAAAGAGACGACCCTGAAAACCACAAGGAAAGCCCCCAAAACCACAAGAAGACCCAAAAAATAACAAGGACACCCCAAAACACCATCAGGTGATGCTTACACCCATGAGGAGACCCCCAAAACCACAAGAGGACCCCAAAAATAATGAGGACACCCCAAAAAAGCACATAAATCAATGAGGACCCCATAAATCAATGAGGAAACCCCAAAAAATACAGGGATACCCCCTAAAGAAGTCCCCAAAAGCCATGAGAAGACCCAACAGAAACATGAGAAAACCTCAAAAACCCACAAGAAAACCCCCCCCGAACATGAGAAGGCTCCAAAACCCCTAAGGAGATGCCCAAAAAACTAAAAAAAATCATGTAGACCTCCCAAAAAGACATGAGGACACCCCAAAAAAGCATGAGAAAATCCTATAAAACCACAAGAAGACCTCAAAAACCACAAGGAGACCAAAACAACCCCACAAGAAGACCCCAAAACACCCTGAGAAGACTCCAAGACACCCGGAGAAATCTCAAAAAACCATGAGAGGACCCCAATAGCCACAAGGATACCCCATAAAACCTTGAGAAACCCCCAAAACCCCACCAGAAAACCCCAAACCCCCCAAGAACATCCCAAATCCCCCCATCTTCCATGTCCTGCCAGGGAACCTTGATCCCCTGCGGACGTTTGCGGTGGCAGCGGCACTGGGACGGCCCCGGCGCAGGGTGGAGGGCGCCCTCCAGGCCACCACGTCCCTCCTGTCGCGGTGCTTGGGGACAGGTCAGGACGTGGCCCTGGTCCTGAGGGACATTGGAGTCCTGCTGGTGGAGCGGCGCAAGGTCCGGATGAGGTTCTACCACGACTTCCTGTGGGCGGTGGCTGGGAAGGAGAACCTGGAAAAGGGGGTCTTCAAGGTGAGGGGGTTGAGGGGATCGGGAGAGAGGAGTGCGGTGGTCCTTTAAAATTCCCTCATCCATGGGGAGACGGTCCCACCATCTTTGCGGTCCTCAAGTCCCTTGGCCATGTTGAGGAGATCCCACCATTTTTGAGATCCTCCAACATTTCCTCATCCACATGGAGAAAGTCCCAATGTCTTTGAGGTCCTCTTTGGGCTCCTCCAACACTTGAGTTCCTCGTCCTTGGGGAGAAGATCCCACCATCTTTGATCTCCTTCAATGCTGAGTTCCTCATCCACATTGAGGAGATCCCACCATCTTTGGGCTCCTCCTGATGCCTTTTCCTGGTCTTAAAATCAAGAATCAAACACGGTTAGAAGGGAAAAAGGGATTTTACCTTTGTATTTATTTTAAGGATCCTTAGGTGCACCATGTCCAGCTGGAATGCGCAGAAATGCAAACCGCAGTGCACCCACACAATAGCTCGGGTATAACATTATAGGTCTTACTAATTAGCATGTCTATCAAAGATTCCCCAATGAGACGCTCGAGTGAGCCCACCTCCCCAAGGAACCTTCCCCTGGATGGTTCTGTCTTAGTTTACGAACTGTGTTCTGGAGAGGACCTTGGGGTCTGGGACATTCTGATCCCTAACTAACGAAGCTCCTAAAATGTTCAGTCTCCTAGCTTGACAAACAAGTCCAAGAATGTAGGCTAAAAAACCCACTAAGAATACAGAAGTTATAAAAAGGTATAAAAGGGGTATAAAAGAAAAGGCAAAAAATCATCATGGCATCACTCCAACATTCCCTCATCCATGTTAAGGAGGTCCCACCATATTTGGGGTCCTCTTTGGGCTCCTGCAGCACCAGGTTCCTCATCTTTGGGGTCTTCCATGGTTGAGGTCCTCATCCATGGTGGGAAGCTCCGGCCATCTTGGGGCTCCTCCAATGCTGAGTTCCTCATCCATGATGAGAAGATCCCACCATCTTTGGGGTCTTCTAATGTTGAGTTCCTCATCCCCATGGAGAAGGTCCCATCCCTGTTTTCTTCCGTTGCAGATCCAGGAGCTCCTGGACATGGTGGTGCCTCGGGGGGTCCCCGTGGCCGCCCTGACCTCGTTTGGCTCCGTCATCGTCTTCCCCGAGTGCGTCCGGGGGTGATCCTGGGGCTATGGGAATGGGGGGACGCTGGGGTGGGACTGGAACAGGTTCTGACCAAACCCACTCCAGGATTCCTTGGATTTAGGGGTCCTGGAATTCTGCACTGGGTGGGTCTGGGGGATGGTGGATTTTGGGAAAACTGTGGTGGATATTGGGAAAATATAGTGGATTCGGAGGAAAGTAAGGTGGATTTGGGGAAAACCAAGGTGGATTTGGGAAAATGTGGATTTTGGGGAAAGCTATGGTGGCTTGGGGAAAAACGTCATGGATTTGGGGAAAACATGGTGGATTTGTGAAAAATCTGGTGGATTTGGGAAAAATGGGGTGGATTTAGGGAAAACTATGGTGGATATGTGTAAAATGGGGTGGATTTGGGAAAAAACAAGGTGGATTTGGGGAAATGTGGTGGATTTTGGGAAAACTACAGTGGATTTGGAAAAAACAAGGTGGATTAAGGAAAACGTGGTGAATTGAGGGGGAAATGTAATGGATTTGGGGAAAACCATGGTGGTGATTCCAGGGTGATTCCGGGCTGATCCCGGTGTTTCCCACCCAGGTTTGAGAGGGAAATGGTCCAGGCACCGCTTCCGAGGGCGCTGCTGCTCCAGAGCCTCCAGAACCTCCCGAAGGAGACCCCACATCCCAGGGGGAAGCTGGGGCCATGGATCAGGAAAGACAGGAAAGGCAGGAAAACTGGGAGAGACAGAAAAGGTAAAATTAAAAAATAATGGAGAAAAATGCAAAGAAATGGGAAAAAAAACGAAACAAAATGGTGGAAGAAGAAAAAAAATTGGGAAAAGGGGAATTAGTTGGGATAATAAAATACAGGAATGGGGGAAAAGAAAGAAATAGGGGAAAAATCAAGGAAAGGGGAAAAATAGCAAAAAATGGGGGAAATGGGTATTTTTGGGGATAATAAAGTGTCTCGGTTTTGGAGACAAATTTCAGGAGGAAACGCCCTGGAATGAGCCTCTAGGGGAAAAGGGCTTCAGTAACTCCCTTTTCTTCTGCTAATGAGAGAAATGGATACCAGGGGATGAAAGTGAAAAAACCAGCAAAACTGTTTATTAACAAAGCAAGATACCCACAAAGCACAGGAAAAAAAAGAAAATTGAACCTTACACCCACCCCCACCTCGCCGTGTGGCCGAGAGGCAGAGATGGCGGCTGCCCTTCTTTGTCTCTGGGAAGGGGGGAGAAAAGAAGGAGTTCACGCAGCAGCTGGGAGCCCGTTGGATTTCTGGCATGGGTCTCCTCCTCGCAGGAGGCGAAGCTGGTGGAGTTTAATGTCCCTTCCTTCGCTGGCTCGGTCTGTTTGGCGTTCAGACCAGCCAGGGCCACCCCCGCAGGCTCCTCGGGCTGAAACAAAAAATGAACCAAGATAGTTCAAGGAAAAAACCCAAAAAGCCACCAAAAGGATTTGCCAGTGAAAAGCCTCCAGGCCAGGGGAAGGGAAAAACAAACCAAAAAACCCCAGAAGCTTCTTGCCTAAATTGGCAAAAATAATCCAGCAAAGGCAGCGAAGTAACAATCCGTGTAGCCGCCGACTGTGCCGGAGAGAGATTGAACCGAACCATGCAGGAGCCCAAGGTTCCAGCCCCACCCCCTGGGCCCATCCTAAAGCTGCAGCAGCCGTTTTCTGGGCATAAAGCAGACAGTTAGGGAATAAAGCATCATCATAAAATCACCCCAAGACATAAAGCAAAAATACTGGGGAAAAATCAAGGAAAGGGGAAAATAGCAAAAAACAGGGAAATGGAAATTAATTGGGATAATAAAGAAAAGAAGTGGATGGAAAGGAAAGAAATTGGAGAAAAATCAAAGAAAAGAGGGAAAACAGCAAAAACTGGGGAGCATGGGAATTTTTGGGGATAATAAAGCAAATAAATGGGAGAAAGGAAAGAAATTGGGGAAAATCAAGGAAAAAAGGAAAACAGGAAAAAATGGGGGGAAAGGGCAAAGGGGGAATGAGAGTGAAAAGGCAAAGAAATGAGGGAAAATGCAAAGGAATGGATAAAAAATGGGCAAGAAAAGCGGGGAAGCAAAGAAATGGGGAAGAGCAATGTGGGGAAAAAGGGAAGAAATGGGGGAAAAAATGGAAGAAATGTGGGGAAAATGGGAAAAAATGGGACAAGTGATGTCACCTCTGACTTGGCCTCTCCCTCCCAGTTCCAGAGGCAGCTTCTGGAATATCAGGAGCAGAGGAACAACCTGAGGAAGAGACTCCAGAAAACCAGAAAACCCAGGGGAGGAAGGGGAAGGAGAGGAAGTCAGAAACAGAGCTGGAGGAGAAGGAAAAAAAGTCAGGAAAGCTGCAAACCAAATTGGGGGAAAAGAAGTTGGAAACTGAATTGGGGAGGAAGGAAAAATTGGGAAAGTCGGAAACTGAACTGGGGAGGAAGAAAAAGTTGGGAAAATCAGAAACTGAACTGGGGAAAAAGAAGCTGGAAACTGAATTGGGGAGGAAGGAGAAATCGGGAATGTTGGAAACTGAATTGGGGAAAAAGGAGAAGTCGGAAAAGTCAGAATCCAAAGGGATGAAGGAAAAGCCAGAAAAGTTGGAAAAGTTGAAAAAGTCAGAAACCGAGGGGAGGAAGAAGAAGTCGGAAAAGTCCCTGGACAGGTGAGGCCAAAGTCTTGGGGACTATCTGGTGTCCCCCAGCTCGGGATGACCTTTCTCGTTGGATCTTTCCAGGGATCGTCCCAAGATTCCAAAGGCCGGACAGCGCCGGGACCACTCCAGGCACCGGCGCCAGATGCGCATGGCCAAAACTCCACGCTCCAGAGGAGGAAGAGGAGAAGGAGACGGGGAAGAGGTGAAGAAGAAGGAGAAATCCAAGCGGATCCGTCCTCAGGATCCCTGGAGCTTCCAAACGCCCGTGATCGCGGTGCTGTCGGCGTCCAGCTCCGGCTCTAGCATTCCTGAGGATCCCAATCCCGAGGACCCCCCGCCCAGCCCTGCAAAGCCGAAGACAATGAGGACGAGCAATGAGAACTTCTGGCCAGTGCTGGAGGTGTCTCTGGAGTAGCTGGGAATCTCTGGGAATCTCCAGGAATCTCTGGGAATCTCCATGAGTCTCCAGGAGCCATCAATAAATAGCCTCTGGTTCGGGGCAGTTGAGGGATGACTGGGAGGAGCTTCCTTCCCTCAGGATCCATTGGGATCTTCCTGATTTTCACCCAGAATTTGCCCTTTTTGCCCCAAATCCCATCAGATCCACCACAAAATCCCATTGGATAAAACCCCAAATCCCAACAGATCCAACCCAAAATCCCATCGGATCCAACTCCAAATCCCATCGGATCCAATTCCAAATCCCAACAGATCCAGGTCCAAATCCCATTGGTTTGACAGACAGGTGTCTGCTAAGGAAGGCAGGAGCCTCCCTTGGAATGGAATATGTAACCCCCCTTCCCTTCAAATTACTGTCATTTTGAAATTAAGGAGTTTTCAGGCAAAAATACGAGAAACAGGAATAACAGTTCTTTACTAATATATCTATAACAAGGCAGTAATACAGAAATACTGGCTTAACCCTGACAGAGTCAGGATACGACCTGGCACCCTGTCGGTCAGGGTGGTGGTAGCAGTCCGATTAAATGGTGGCTGCACTCCTCTTGGGATGCTAGATACGGTTCTGTTGAAGCGGTGATCCTGGAGAAGGGTCTGGTCTTCCTCTGAAGGTCCAGTGGTGGTTATGTAGCTCTTGTCCTCAGGGAATCCAGTAGGTAAGGGCTCCTTGTGGTGTTCCAACCGTCAGATTATATCCAGGGAGGAATGCTTGGTTCCTCCCCTGGGCAGAGCATCTCACAGTGGGATGATGTCATTTTATGAGTCATGCAGTGAGGCTGGATGGCCCATTAACAGAAGATATCTTTCTGGAGGGAGTTTTCAGGGATGAGTCATGGAAGAGATAAAAGAACCCTGCCCCACCTGGTTTCAACAGAGGGTGACAGAATACATACTTTTGGTTATATCTCACCTTGTAACCTAAGACACAACCCAAAATCCCAGTGGATCCAACACCAAATCCCATCGGCCCCAACCCTGTCTTTAGGGGTGGCTCATGGTCATTTGTGCCAGAAATTGTCACTGTAGCCTGCGGACCTCCCGCATCTTGGGGGATATCACCAGAGGTGTGAGCTCGGCCGGGACCCTGCAGGGGTGGGTCTGGGGCTGCCCCTTCCCTTCCGTTCGGGATCGAGGAGCGGCCGCGTGGGTGACGGAGTGAGCGTGGCTGGCCCAGGTATTGCTGCCCTGGGGTTTTCGGCACTGCCACCGAAGCCTCCCTGCTCCTCCCTGCTCCCTGCTCCCTGCCGCCCGGGGGCCCGGAGCCAGCGCAAGCGGTGCCGCCTGGGCCGGGGCCGTCCCCGCCGGGTCCCTTTCTCCGCCATCACCGCCCGGGAAGGTCCCGCCCCGCTACCGGAGCGCCCCCTGCTGGCCGCGAGACAGCGCCTGCCCCGCCCCGG
Organism: Dicrurus megarhynchus; assembly: GCA_013399195.1. Classification (NCBI taxonomy): domain Eukaryota; kingdom Metazoa; phylum Chordata; class Aves; order Passeriformes; family Dicruridae; genus Dicrurus; species Dicrurus megarhynchus. Next base: position 10,346 of record VXAD01006440.1, read on the forward strand.
CCCCCAGCGCCCCCTGCCGGGTGTGGCCACAACTGCACCCACGGGGGAAGGGGAGCCCGACGGGGGAACTCCTGTCACTGCTCGGCTGCGGTTTGATCTGTTCTGATTTATAGATTTATATTTGCTAGTGAAGAGCTGGGATTGCTTTTCCATAGTTCGGCCTGGAAGCCCCATAATTTTGAAGTTATAATAATTTGGAGAGAGAGGGTTTTCTTTTGGCCTTCCTAGGCAGATGTCTGTCTTTTAAACCAAGACATTAATCTACCCAGTGACCTCACACAATCCCCCTGTGATGTCACAAAGCCCCCTGAGATGTCACAGCCCACTCTCTGATGTTACACCACCACCCTGTGATGTCCTACAGCCCCCCTCTATGACATCAGTCTCCTCTGTGATGTCACACAGCTGTCCTGTGACTTCACATCCCACTCTGTTATGTCATTCAGGCATCCAGTGATGTCACACAGCTGCCCTGTGATGTCACAGCCTGCTTTATGATGCCATAGAGCCACTCTGTGATGTCACACAGGCTCTCCATGATATCACAGCCACTCTGTGACCTCACAGCCCCCTCCCTGGAATGTCCCCCAGTGTCACCTTTGGGGCAGGGGGGACAGGCGGCCTCCAGGCGCATTTGGGCCCCTCTGCCTGCAGCCCCCGGCGCCCGGAGGTGCCCAGCAGCTCCCGCAGGCTGCAGAACCTCCGTGCCACCCCCGACAGCCACAAGTGCTCATCCTCGTCCCAGTGGAGCTGGCACCGCTTGGAATCCCGGCCGGAGCGTGGCTGTGGAGCGACCGCCGGGCTCAGCGGGGCGGGGACCCCTGGGAGCCCCCAGACCCCTCCTGCCCCGCAGGTGCCCGTGGCAGCCCCAGAGCCATGCCCGTCCCCGTGTCACCGTCCCTGCGGGTGCCAGGGCTGGGTTTCCCTCCTAGGGACGGGGCCCTGCACAGTCCCGGCCCCCCAGGCCCCCCGGGGGTGCCGTGGGGGTCTCAGCCAGACGCAGATGCTCAGCAGGGAACTGTTCAAGGCCTGGGGGCTGCGGCACAGCAGGGACAGCCCCAGGGCACCCCCGGCCGCCTCCAGCTCGGTCACAGCCAACTCGGCGCTGCCAAGGGTAGGGATGGCCGTGGTCACCCTCGGGGACAGCCCGGGACCCCCTGTGCCCACCCCCCCTGCCCGCCCCTCACCACGGTGTCCCCAGGCCCCGCAGGTCCCGGGGTGCCCAGGGGGCGGGATGCGGACCTGCCCCTCCCGGGGGGATTCTGTCCCCTCCCTTCCCCCGTCACCTCCGGCTCGGGGCTGCTCAGGGGGTCCCGGCACCCCCGTGGGGCCCCTGGCACTGCTTTGCCACGTCCCCCAGGAGCCGGGGAGGGGCCCCCTCCCTGCAGAAGCAGCGCTGGGCATCGGCCTCAGCCGGGAGCGGCCATGGAGGAGAGCCACGAAGGAACGAGCCTCCCGCAGCCTGGGGAGCTCCCCCTCCTGCGCCGGGCAGGGGGCAGCCCCACGTCCCCCCGAGCCCCTGGGGGCTCCCCAAACCCCCCCAGCTCACAGCACCCGGCTGTCCGCCTTGGGGAGGGTGACGAGCCGGGTCTCCACGGGGCCGCCCTCCCGGCTCGCCGCCTGCTCGGGGCTGATGTCGGCGATGTTGGGGATGTCGCACAAGTGCTGGTATAGCCAGTGCCTCGGGAGCCAGGAGCTGCCTGGGAGAGGTGGCTGGCGGGGTGTCCCCAGGGATGTCCGGCTGTCCCCAGGGGTGCCAGAATGTCCCCATGGGTGTCAGGCTTTCCCAACGAATGAGAGATTCTCCTCATAAATGCCAGGATGTCCAGTGGCTGCCAGACTGTCCTGATGGATGCCAAGCTTCCCCCAAGGATGTGACACTGTCCCCATAGGTGCCAGGCTGTCCTGATGGATGCCAGGCTGTCCCAAGGGTGTCACACAGTGCCCATCTCAGCAACCTGGGGTGCCCAGTGCCCAGTGTGGGATGGCCACAAGCAGCTCCAGGTGAGTCAGGTAAGAGGATCCATGTCTCAGGCACCAGTGGGCACTGGATGAGGAGAAGGAGGAAGTGTTGGAGGACAAAATGGAGGAAGAGGAGAGGGACAGGGAAAAGGAGGAGGCAGTCTGGCAGGGCTCACCTGGGTGAAAGGGTAATTGATGACAGGGCAGTCCAGGACAGGGCTGGCCCAGTTGTTCAGCAGCTGGAAGTGCTGGGAGTGTCCCAGTCCTCACCAGTTGGAGAAGAAGAACCTGATGGGGACAGCAGAGGGGTCTCAGCGCTGCATCCCCCACAGAGCACAGCCCCAGTCAGCCCTCAGAGAGTCCCAGGGAGCTGGGCTGGGGCTGTTCCTGATCCTGGACATCACAACCTGGCTGCAGGACTCAATGATGGTGCAGAGGTAGTTGTGGGGGGAAGCAGCAGCTCAGATCCTCTATAGCCAGGGCTATGAGCAGGTGGCACATGGACAGCATGCCTGGGGACAGAGAGTGGGGCTGGGACCCCCAGCAAGGATGGGCATGGAACCCTGAGCCCTCGGCCACGACCTAGAGCCCACAGCTGGTACCCCAAGACCACAGCTCGGATCCAGAACCCATGGCCAGGACTCCCAGTTGAAGACAAGCACAGGACCACATGCCCAAAGCCAGGACCCCAAACCCACAGCCAGGACTCCAAACCCCAAATCCACAGCTGGAATCCAGAGCCCAAGCCAGGCCCCCCTGTTGAGGACAAGCACAGAGCCCCGTCCTCACTGGCACCATCACCGCTCCCGACCAGGTACTGGCCCCTCTGGCACCCCCAAGGCAGTGGGGTGGGAGGCTGAGGGGGTTCCAGGGGCTGTTGGGGTCCCCCTGGATCCTGCTCCCTTCAGCACCCCTAAAGCAGTGGGGTGGACATTGAGAGGGTCACGGGGGGTTCTGGGGTCCCCCAGGGGTCCTGCCCCCCCCTGCAGCCTCCTCCCCCCACAGTCCATGCCCCACCTGGGCCTTGACATCTCCGAGATGACCCCGGGGGTGCCGGAGCTGTTCCTGTGCCTCCAGCAGGACCCTCAGGTGAGGACAGGGGGCCCCCCGCACCAGGGGACCCCGGGGAGGGAGTGCAGCCCCTGCCCCCACAGAGCCGGGGCTGACGGGGCCTCGTGCCCAGCGCGGCCTCCGCCTCCCTCAGCGCCGTGGCCGCCGGCACCGCCCAGCACTTGGTGAAGCCGCGGCTGCCGGCGCTGTCCCGGCGGGAGCTGACGCTCATCTCCGAGGGGCCCTGGGAGTGCCACCGAGCCGGGCCGTGCCAGGCCGTGCCCTCCAACCTGTGACACGCCGTCCCACCCCGCTCTCTGATCCACGAATTGCTGCTCCTCCCTGTTGCTGGGCAAAAGCTGGAAGTTGATTTTCTCCCAGTGGCAGCGGCCCAGCCCTGGGCCGGGGGCAGCACCTTGCCCTGGAGCTCTGAGGGCCCTGGGAGTGCCACCGAGCCGGGCCGTGCCAGGCCGTGCCCTCCAACCTGTGACACGCCGTCCCACCCCGCTCTCTGATCCACGAATTGCTGCTCCTCCCTGTTGCTGGGCAAAAGCTGGAAGTTGATTTTCTCCCAGTGGCAGCGGCCCAGCCCTGGGCCGGGGGCAGCACCTTGCCCTGGAGCTCTGAGGGCGCTGGGTTTGTTCAGCCCCAGCAGAGCAGACGGAGCCCAGAGCTGCCCGGGGGCTGCGGCTCCTCCCGAGGGGCAGCGCGGGGGCAGCTCCGACCTCTGCCCCGGGGGAGCAGGGACAGGAGCCGAGGGAACGGCTGGGGCTGGGCCAGGGCTGGGCTGGAGAGCAGGAGAAGCTTCTTCCCCCAGAGGGGGCTCGGGCACTGACCCGGCTCCCCAGGGAATGCTCACGGCCCCGAGGCTGCCGCAGCTCCAGGAGCCTTTGGACACCGCTCCCAGGCCCGGGCTGGGATTGTTGGGGTGTCTGGGCAGGGCCAGGGCTCGGACTCGATGATCCCGGCGGATCCCTCCCAACTCAGCCCATTGTGCAATTCTTAGCCTTTGGCTCAGCCTTTCTGTCCCCACGAGGAGCAGGCAGAGCTGTGGGGGTGGGACAGGAGCAGGGCAGCCCCAGCGTTCCCGTCTGCGTGACACAGCAGTGGCAGCCCCAGCATTCCATCCCTGGAGACGCTCCAAGAGAAGCGTCCAGACCCGCCTCGAGGCAACAGAACTGACCGGCCACTGACCCTGAGTGACCACGGCCCTGCCAGCTCGGGGCACCGCTGCGGCAGCCGCATCTCAGCCGTGTCCCAGCTCCTGCAGCCCTTCCTCTGCCCCGAACCCTCCTGCACCACAGGGAGGGCTCATTTCGCTGCCCCTCGGGGGTCTCCTCTGGGGGTTGTAGAACACCCAGCAATGGAACCTTGGGGTGAAAAGTAGCGATTGTGGTCCTCCCTGGCAAGGCCAGAACTGAAACTTTGTTCCTTTTGCCTTGGTGCCTTGGAGACCCCCAGGGCGTTTACTGCACTGAGTTCCAGCCCCCAGCACTCGCTGAAGGCGCTCCCTGCAAATGTCCCACTGCCAGTGCCCTGTCCTTGTGTCACCTGCTGTGGCTGGGCATGAACAGAGCTCCTGGATTGCATTTCCAGCTGCTGTGGAACCAAAACTGAGGGACCTGGAGCTGCTTGAATGAAAAAACTGGAATAGGAGCATCTCTGCAGGGGGAAATCTCCCCCTCCTGTGCCAGCCTGTGGGAATGCTGGAATTCTCCTGCTGGGGAACTCGGGGTGTCTGGCTGAGCAGGAAAGCTGACCCTGAGTCAGGAGCTTTCCTTGGCTGAAGCAAAGCCTCAGCATGGAAAGACCTCCCCAGTGTTGTGTCCTTGGCCAGCAGGGATTGTGCCACCAGAGCTGTCCCTGCCCTGCTGCGTTGGACATGGAATGTCCTGGTGCCATCCTTTGCTTCCTTCCAGCCCTCAGCTGGAGCTTGCATTGAACAGGGACATGAGGAGAATGGAATTTCCCTCCCAGGACAGGGCTGTGGTGC
>VXAD01006443.1:0-16412 GCA_013399195.1 Dicrurus megarhynchus
GTGTCCTGCCAAAAGGCAGAGGCACTGCTGAGTGCACTGGGAATTAGGCGGAAGGAGAGCAGTGTGCTGATAGAGGGGGCTCAGCCGGTGAGCCTGGGGCTCTGGGGGCTGCTCTAGGGCCTCAGGACCTGTGCTCTCTTGCACCTGCGGTGCAGGAGGCTTACTGAGCTACTGCCTGTCTGTATCTTCCCAGCTCAGCCTCAGAACATCACACCTGGGAGACTGAGCAGCCGGGCTGATGGATTCTTTCCTTCTGGACCTCCCACTTGGAGTCAAGATCTATGTGCAACCCAGACCCAAGCCTGTCTTCTGCAGGGGAAAGCTGGGGGAAGAGGTAAGTGAAGTAAAAGAGGGTAGAAAAGCTCTCCCCTTTCATGGGGTCCCCATCATGCACAGAAGTTCTTGTGGACACCGAAGCTGCAGCCCTTCATTCAGGCAGGGCTGGGCAGGAGAGGGAAGCTCCAGAACACAGAGAAGAAGCACTTGTCAGTTTCCACACTGGTTTCTGGCACCGAGCATGTGTGTGGCCAGGCCCCTGCCTGCAGCAGGCAGCTGTGTGTGTCCGGGTGCCAGGACAATGAGCCCCTCCAGCTCATCTCACAATGTTGAGCCAGGCTCTGGTACACCTTTGAGGGAAAGTCCAACCTTTTCCTACTTATTCTGGTGGCATATTTGGAAGAGCTTGGGTTTCCCTGGTTGGGGAATGCATGCACTGTCCTGCTCCTCCTCCAGCTTGCACTGCACCTTCCCATGGCAGAGACTTGCTGGAGGTGAAGGCAGAGGCAGCTGACACAGCCCTTGAGCCTGCCTAACCCAAGGAGACTGGTTTCATCCATTCTACACTGGCTGCCTCTGAAGCACTGAGCTTGACCTTTTCGGTTGGAAGGTTCATTTCTGGGTGGGTCAGCCATTCTTCCTGGTGGCCTAAGATGTCTATTTGCTGGTGGGGTTGCTGCTGGGGTTTGTCCTCTCTCCCTCAGCCCATCCCATCACAGCCCAGCCTGGCCCAGCACAACCCAGCAGTCTTTCCATGAGGGCCTCTGTGCCTTCAGAAGGATGGAGAAGAGTGTTGGTCTTCAAAGTACCTTGTTCTTTTCACAAGTACTGCGTGGCACCACTTTGCTGCTCTCTCCTGCCTCCTTCATACTCCCAAAACTTGCTCTTACAGCTTCAGGCGCCAGGTCTTTCTTTCAATCTGGACGATCCCTACTTGCACCAATTCAACTGGCTGAAATACAACTGCCTGCATGACCCCCACCTTCGGAACTACCACAAGCGCAAGGACATCCTGCGGATGCTGAAGAAACAGGGTGTTATCACCTGTGACAACAAGGTAGGTTTGGATATCAGGCTGATCAAGAACAGCTCTCTTCGAGCAGGGCTCCCACAGCCTTTGCCGCAGCCGCCTGCTGCTGCCAGAGGGCAGGGCCTTGTGCTGGTGTCCCTGGGAGCAGAAGCAGCACCAACATCCCCCTGACAAGTCCCAGNCACGGGCAGCAGGGCCATGTGCAGGCACGAGCAGTGCTGAGGGAAGCCCTTCTCTGCTGCCCTCATGGCCTGGCTGAAGCAGAGTGCTGGCCTGGGCCCACGGGAAGCCTCAGCACGCAGGGGCTGAGTGCTTGTCCAGACAACATGAGCCACAGCCTTGTGTCATCTTTCAGGAACAGCTTCTACCACTTCTGACCAAATTAAAGGATGGCCACAAACTGCCAGGAACCACCGACACTTCCTGCCCGGCAGAGCGGCGGCTGAAGCCACCGAAACCTTCTTGCCCACATCGACAGAAAAGCAAAGAGATCCCCCTGAAATCGGGGAGATCCAGAAGAGGGAAAATAGCTTTGGACGAGGGCCAAACCTACTCCAGAGCTGAGCTGGGCATTGCTGCTGACTCCCAGAGGAAGCTGGACAACACTGCTGATGGCCCCTTTAAAGCTGTCTTTGAGCAGCTGACTGCAGCAGAAGCCCAGAAGCTCCAAGACGTGGTTGAGACTGTTGTGCACGAAGTCTTTGGGAGGCTCAGGGTCCCTCAGGATCAGTATGTCAAGTTTTTAAGGAGGGCTGCCCGGAGGATCAGAGGAATAGTTTTTGGTGGTTGTGTGAGAGCAGAGCCTGCAGAAACACCTCTAGACCACCATCAGGAAATGGAAATGGTGGCCAAGGAGCTTCTAGCAATGGTGTTGGAGAGCTTGGGGAACCGTCTGGAGTCCAAAGCTTCTGAGCCAGGGAGGGCAGCCAGGCAGAAGGAGCTCCCTGTTGATGGAGGAGCCACCCGAGCAGCCAAATCCAAGGAAGCTGAAACAGCCTCCTCAGACAGAGCACGTTTACAGGCTTGCCTTGACAATCTCACCAGACAAGTCGTTAAGAATGTTCGCTGCCTCTTGAAATCCATGATAGCTTCTCAGTTTGAAGGAGACTCCAGCTGCGAGTACACCGAAATCCTGGGGCTTCCCAAGGGTAAGATCTCCAACCAACAGATGCAGCCAGGATTCCCTGGAGCATCCAAACAGCAAAGCCAGGAATCAAGCACAGGAGTAAAGCTGCCTGCCTTAGGACCACAGCTCCATGCAGAAGGGACTGGCTCTGCCAAAACCATGGAGCCTGAGGATCTTGCAATGGTGAAGGAGACCTTGGTGAGAGAAGGGAGTCCAGCAACCTCAGGCAACAGTTTGGATATATGGACCATGGCAAATCGGATTGCTCAGTCTCTATTGGACCGGATGGGTCAGCATGGGCCTGCATCGACCCCTGAAGAGAATTTTCAAGGACCTGTCCCAAACCCAGCCACATGCCAAGGCAGAGAGGAGAGCTGTCCTGCTGAGGACACTCTCCCCTCCCTGGACCCACAGTTTTCCCAACAGCCCATCCCTCCGGTGGGTCCGAAGCCCCCTGCCCAGGCCAGAGCATGGCGCAGATCAGTGCACCCAAAGCTCATCTGAGGCGAGCGAGGCATGTGGCAGGAGAGCTGAAGACCCCCTGGATGGCAAACACAGACCTCACACCCTTGTTCTATCAATAAAGAGTTTACTCCTAAGGCCTTGCATGTGCTTCCTCCAAGCCAGGCCAAACTGCATCTGTGCATTTTCCCTGCTGCAACCTGTCCCATCCTCTGCCCTTCTACAGCCTTAGCCACACTGCGACCCAATCTTACAGGGAACATGAGCTAGGGAGATAAGGAGTAACCAGCATTTTTGTCTTGTACAGCAAGCTTTGCTGTCAGGGACGCCTCTCATTCGAGGCAGCCTGGCTTTCACCTTGTGTGAAGGACAATGATGTCTTTGCCTTGCGATCCTTTTTGCAGGGCCCTTTCTCCTCAGACCGAGCTGCCCCAGAAGCTCTGCACGAGCTCTGCACGAGCACTCGCTGTCGCTGTGCTGGGGATGGACAGCGGCGTCTCCATCTGGGCACTGCTCTGCCACGTGGCCTTCGGGTCTCACCTGCCCGGAGGAGGGAGGCAGGGAAAAGGTGGAGGCCCGAATTCTGTTCTGAATTTTCTCCTTTTTTCACGCCCTGTCCTGGATTGGAATGGCCAACCCGCATCCCCTTGGGGCAGGGTAATGCAGCTGCTCAGCAGTGGTGGTCTGTGAGCAAGGGCCGGTCTGGCACAGTGGGTGTAACAGCACCACTGCAGGGGGGTTAAACGGGCTGGAAGCCAGGATGCCAGAGCACAGCTGCCATCAAGGGCCTGTCCTTTCCCCAGGTGATGAGATAAGGAACAGCTGGGGACCTAAGAAAGGCAGTGGCTCCCACTGTTTCCCCCGCTGCTGCATTTACCTCATCAATGTGTGTGAATATGTAAAGAGGGGGTGCCAAGAGGTTGCAGCCAGGCCCTGCTCGGCAGTGCCCAGCAATGAGACAAGAGGCAACGGGCAGAAACCCTTAAGCCCGAAGTTCCTCCTGAACATGAGGAAGAAATTCTTTCCTGTGCGGAGACTGAGCACAGGAACAGATTGCCCAGAGAGCGTGTGGCGTCTCCTTCACTTGAGATATTCCAGAACCGTGTGGACACAATCCTGTGCCACATGCTCTGGGATGACCCCTGTTGAGCAGCGAGGTTAGACCTGAGAGAGATGAGGTGGTATTTTGCTGAAGCCAAAAAGTTATTAAGTTAAAGAAAGTTGTTGGTTCCATGTGGTGTTGTTTGTGGTTTGGATTTGTTCTGGTGAGTTTGTTGGGTGTTGCTGTGAGCTGGGAGAGGGGCGGGGTTGAAGACCTAACCAAAAAGGAAGTAGCATGAGAGGGGAGGGGACAGAAAAGTAGGCAGTCAGGAGAGAATGTAAGTTCCCCAGTACCCAGCCAATGGGAAGGGGGACAGGAACCGCCCCGGCTGGGAAAGGGTATAAAATGTAGCCATTTTGTTGGAGTGGGTGTGTGTTCAGCCCTTGGGAGAGACAGGCACACCCAGCTAAACTGAATCATTACTAATAAACAGTTTTGTTTTGCTTTGACAACTTTGTCCCCGTTTAATTGTATCTAAAAGTTAGTTCATTTCTAACAATTTGGGGTCCTGTCCGGGATCCTTGACCTCTGATCATGCAAGATAGGGCAACAGGATGAGGGGAGGCACACCATGCTGATTTCAGCAGCCCCAGCCTGCTGTCGTGTCCCTTGAGGGCTGCAGGTGAGACCCGGACTCTCGAAGCAAAAGAGGGTAGAGGAAAGGTAGAGAGCGAGAAAAGGCAGAGAAAGAGCAGAGTTCATGCACCTCATCCAGTAACACCTGTGCACAGGACCCAGGTAAGAAACTGCTTGTCGAGTATTACCTGGGTGGCTGGGAGAAGCAGGACTGAGTGTGCTTGAGATGCAAAATTGCCTGCAAAGCAAGTGTGGAGTCCTCCTAACTGCGGTTTCGTTATCCTGCGAGGGGTGCAGCCAGTGAAGGGATGAAGGGAGTGGTTTTGAGAGAAAGGAGTCCTGCGGGGAGTGTTAGGAAATGGGCAACAGCTGCAGCAGGAAGGTCAGGAGGAGTGGAGAGGGACGTAAGAGCTCCACTCCAAGCATACCTCCAGGCAGTCCCTTCAGGAGGATGCTCGGGAACTGGGGCCAAGAGGAGCTGGCTTGTACCCAGGAGAAGGATCAGGGAAAAATGATCTGGAATTGTATGTTTGAATGGATGAAAGAACCTATTGGGTCAGACCTATTGTACTGGCTGAGATATGGGTTGTCCGATGAATAGGTATGTCAGGCACTAAATTTTTATGTAAACACAGAAGAACCTCACAAGAGAGAAGAGAGGGATTATGCTATTTGCAGGAGAAAATATTCGTCCATATTTGTAACCAAGAGCTTAAAGGAGCTTAAAGGGGAGAAAAAGAGGGAAAAATGGGACCCCTTAGACCACCTACCCCCTCCCTACGTACCTGACAGGGAACCGAATGGTCTAAATTTAGAGGAAGAAGCAGCAGAGCAGCAAAGGGACAATAACGGCAGAGCCGGTCCCCCTAAAATGGCAGATCCACATGGTAGTGCTGGTCCCCTAAAATGGCAGATTTGTGTGGTTGGGCTGGTCCCCACAAAATGGTGGGCCCATGTAGTGGGGCTGGTTTTACTGAAGATCTCAAAGCAGGACAGACCAGCTGTCACAGAGGACAAAGACTACAGAGCTAGCACACTTAGAGAGAGATGTCCAAAATTTCCTCTTCCCCCTTTCAAGTACCACCTCAGATGCTAACACAAATATGTCCATGTTTCCCCTGAGAGAGGTACCTATGCATGGAGCACAAGGAAGGGTGGGGTTTGTTAATGTACCTCTAAACAGTATTGAAGGAAGAGAATGTAAAAGTGAAATGAGTACTACATTAGAGGACCCCTTGGGGCTAGGAGAACAACTCAATCAATTCTTAGGCTCAACTATTTACACCTGGGAGGAAATGCAATTTATTTTAGAAGCTCTCTTTACCCCAGAAGAAAGGCAAATTATAAGAATTGCAGGAATAAGAATAGAGAGAGAGAAAATCCACCTGATCAAGGGGTATAGGCGCCGACCACCTCTTGTTGGGAATGCCTTTCCCGGCACCCCTTTTTCACCCATCGGATTTCTTAAGTAAAGATGGGACTATTGTAATTATACACGATTTATTGCTTAAAATAAAAAACAAGGCATCAGTCTCAGAGGCGTGAGATTTAGCAACATATCGCCATAATGAAGAATAGTCAGAAGTTTCAGGGTTACATGGCAACTTATAACTTTCTAATCCAATAAGCAATTAAAACAAAACTTTCTTTTAACCTTATGACCTATCACCTGTAGTACTTTTCACTGCAATGCAGCTGTGTTTGAACCAATAATTTGTCAGGTCACGTACGCACATATACTTCTATTGTAACATCTAAATTCTTAAACTATAAAATCACATTACTATACTTCAAACCCTCCACCATAACACCCGATACATATTCTTACTTATAACTATAGAAGCCTAGGTTTATAATTCTCTTGCTTAAGGTCTAGTATAGCTTTGCCATCACACCAGCCCAAGTTTCTTCCAGGGTTATAAATCAAACTCACCATAACTGCAGAAGTTTTTACTCCCCTGTTTCCCACAAAAGGGGAACACGTGGTGAACAGAAATTTCCCCTAGTAAGACCTAATTGGGATCAGAATACAATCAAGGGAAGGAATAACATGTCTGATTATAGAAGATTGGTGATAAGGGGAATTAAGGAGGCAGCACCAAAAGGACAGAATTTTGAAAAGGCATTTGAAAATAAACGGCAACGTGATGAGCCACCCACTGCCTGGTTACAAAGGCTCAGAAAGAATATGCAGAGTATTCTAGAATAGATCTTGAAAGTGCTGCAGGCCGAGAACTATTAAAAGTAAATTTTGTTACCAAAGCATTGCCAGACATAAAGAAGAAATTAGAAAAAATAGAGGATTGGAGTGCTAAAGAATTAAGCGAATTGTTGAAGGAAACTCAGAAACTTTATGTTAGAAGGGATGATGAAAAACAGAAAAATAAGACCAAGTTAATGGTGGCCACTGTAGAACAAATACTAAAATAATGAACTGGAAATGAGGTTGGGAGAGGCAGAGGAGTGGCCAGGGAAAGCCTTCAGCCTAATGGTAAGAGACTCCAGGGAAGAGGATGGGGGATGACCACCTGGCAGACAGGTCCCAAGAAATGTTTCTATTGTGGAAAAGTGGGATATTTTAAAAGAGAGTGCCCAGAACTACACAGAGTGGTAGTTTCTAATGATGGAATCAGGAGCTTATGCACAAGATTAGGGGTGTCGGGGTCCAAATACCATGAAGAGCCCTTGATAAATTTAAAATTAGGACCCCAGGAACAATATGTGTTTATGGTTGATTCAGGAGCTGAGAGATCAAGTTTAATTAAAATGCCCCGTGGGTGTGTGAAAGGGACTGACCGAACTAGAATAATTGGACTGAAAGGGGAGGGATTTCATGCCCCCATAGTAGAACAAGTGAAAGTTTTGGGAAATGGTAAAGAAATAACCTCTAGTTTTGTAATAATACCAGAGGTTGGCACCAACTTGTTAGGGAGAGATCTTCAAGTGCAATTGGGGATTGGGGTAATTCTAAAGGAGGATAGAAGGGTGGTAAAGCTATTTAAATTGACTATAGAAGATGAGAGGGAAATAAAACTGGTGGTGTGGGTGGCTAAAGATAATAGAGATGGGCTGAATATCTCTCCCCGGAAAAAAAATTGAAGGAAGGGTGCCAACCCATCCATGTGAAACTATCCTATATCTTTGGAAGGAAGAAGGGGATTACAAAATATAATTGAAGAACTTTCAAAGGATGGATTGTTAGAACCCTACATGTCCCCTTATAATACGCCTATTTTACCTGTCAGGAAACCAGATGGGACATACAGACTTGTTCAAGATTTGAGGGAACTAAATAAACTTGAACAAGTATGCCACCCATAGTCCTTAATCCATATACTTTACTAAGCAAGATTCCCCATAATCATGTGTGGTTCCATGTAATTGACTTGAAAAATGCATTTTGGATATGTCCACTGGCAAAATCAGTAGAGATATATTCGCCTTTGAATGGGAGGACCCCACTACTGGGAGAAAGCAACAGTTACGATGGACCTCTTTACCACAGGGATTTACAGAGTCTCCAAATTTGTTTGGGCAAATTCTAGAACAGGTGCTTGAAGAGTTTAATCTAAATCCAGAGGCAAAGTTGTTACAATATGTGGACAATCTGTTAATATCAAGGGAAGAGAAAAAAAAAGTCCAAGATGTCACAATTAAGCTATTGAACTTTTTGGGAGAAAAAGGACTACAGGTGTCTAAGAATAAATTACAATTTGTGGAGAAAGAGGTAAAATATCTTGGGCGTCTGATAAGTGAAGGGTGGAGGAGGATAACCCCAGAACATATTTTTGGTATTGTTTCTATGCTCCTTCCTAAAACCAAACAAGAAATAAGAAAATTCTTAGGTTTGCTTGGATATTGCCGCCTATGGATTGAGAATTATACCCAGCATGTAAAGTTTTTGTATGAAAAACTACAAGAGGAAGGAGAAAAAGTCGAGTCGGATACATATCAGAAACAGCAGTTTGAACACATATAAAAAGAAATTAATTCAAGCACCTGTTTTAGCATTGCCCTCCTTAGAAAAACCTTTTTATCTGTATGTCAGTGTGGAAGACAGGACAGCTTATGAAATATTAACCCAAATGTGGGAGGGCAGAAGAGACCTGTGGCATACCTTTCAAGAATGTTAGATCCAGTATCCCAAGGATGGCCCACCGGTGTTCAAGCTATAGCTGCTACTGCTTTAACAGTAGAAGAGAGCAGAAAATTAACTTTCGGGGGTACTTTAATTGTAGCTACTCTGCATACAGTCAGGACAATTTTAAATCAAAAGTCTGGGAGGTGGCTGACAGATTCTAGAATTCTGAAATATTAAACTATTCTAATGGAGAAGGAGGATTTGACATTAATCACAGACAAAAGTTTAAACCCCTCTCAATTTTTATATGGAAAGGCAGGAATAGAAATCCCTGAACATGACTGCATGGAGATCATTGAATATCAAACAAAGGTTAGAGAGGACCTACAAGAAACCCTCTTAGCTGAAGGAAAATGAATCTTTATTGATGGATCATCTCGGTTTATAAATGGGAAACGTTGTAATGGTTATGCTATTGTGGACGGTGAGCAAAGCAGTCTGTTAGAGAAAAGAAAATTAACTAATAACTGGTCAGCTCGGACGTGTGAATCATATGCCTTAAAACGAGCCTTGGAACTACGCAGAGGAAAAAAGGGAAGTACGTACACTGATTCTAAATATGCTTTTGGGGTAGTATGCACTTTTGGAAAAATATGGAAAGAACGTGGACTAATTTCTTCCAGAGGGAAGGAGCTAGTGCATGAACAATTGGTTTCAGAAGTCCTAGAAACCCTGGGATTACCTGAAGAAATTGCAGTGGTTCATATAATGGGACACCAGAAAGGAGGAACTTTAGAAATAAAGGGCAACTATCTAGCTGACAGACTAGCTAAAGGGGCTGAAGAGGAGGAGGAAACAAAGAAGCAGAGGAGGTAAAACTCCTGGTGTTTACAAAGGAAGAAGAGGAACAGTTACAAAAATTAGGAGATGAAAGAAATCAGGAAGACAAGTAGCTTTTACCGGATGGGAGGCAAATAGTGAATAAAGCAATTACTAGAGAAGTCTTAATCAGATTACATCAGGAAACACACTGGGGAATGCAAGCTTTATGTGATCAGTTTTTAAGAACCTATGGTTGTATTGGAATCTACACAATAGCCAAGCAAGTGACAGAACGATGTGTATGTAATCTGTCAAAGAGTGAACAGAAGAGTAATGAAAAAACACTCTAGTGGGAGAAGAGCCCTAGCCCTTAGATACAAATAGATTACACTGAATTCCCCAAAATACAGTGATGGAAATATCTTCTTGTAATAGTTGATCACCTTACCCACTGGGTAGAAGCATTTCCTACCTCAACTGCAACTACCTCAAATGTGGCTAAGATCCTATCAGAACAAAACATCCCCAGATATGGGATAATTAAAAGAATAGATTCCGATAAGGGAACACACTTTACTTCAAAAATTTTGCATTCTATATGTGTTGCATTAGACATAAATTGGGAATTTCATACCCTGTGGCACCCTCAACGCTCTGTGTCGGAACCCACGACATGTCTCTGTCTAATTTAGGGGACCTGACACCCCGAAATGGGGGTGCCCCAGAGGGCACTGCCTTTGATCTTTGTCCTTGGAGANCTCTGGACGTGTGGGGAGAATGAATGCTATCCTTAAGAACCATATTACCAAATTAATGATTGCAACTAGATTATCATGGATTTAATGGTTACCTCTAGCACTATCACAGATTAGAACTGCTCCATGAAAGGATATAGGAGTTTCTCCCTATGATATGTTATTTGGGCTACCTTATTTGGGAAGGAAGGAGGGGTTGCCAATTGCTGAAACTAACGACTTATATTTAAGAAATTATTTGCAGGCAATCACACTTTGTCTCAGGGATCTTAGAAGAAAAGGGCTGTTACCCCAAACATCACCTCTAGACTTTCACATACACCAGATAAAACCAGGAGATTGGGTTCTAATAAACTCTTAACAACTGAAACAGCTATCAGGACTGCAGAAAAGCAGTGGCCTCATGCCTTTTGAGTTAAAGGACCAGTGGAAGCTCCTCCCCAAACTTGGACAGTGGTACAAGGAAGTGACCCTTTAAAGTTAATCTTCAAAAGATAATTTAATTGTAAACAGTCAAGGGCAAGACTGGACTGACCTCTGTATTTGCCACCAGAGAGACTTTTGCTCCACTGTGGGCTGCAATCCCTCAGGTGTTGAGCAGTGGGAATGTAAGTCATACCAGACCTTGACGGTTACAATCTGAGGTTTGCTTCAAGTGCGAGCAAGCACGGATGGAACTGCTGATGGGAAGCATTGTACTCAAGTATATCTGCAACTTACTTTACTTGAGTTGGAGGATAACTATGTACAGCAATCTGAACTGACAACTCAGGAACTTTTAAACAGACTGGATTTAACACCAACCTAATAAAAGACTGATTACTCTTATTTATGACTACTTTGCAAAAGGAGTCAGTTTGTGCTGGCCAGACACGATAATTAGATTAAGGGCTTCAGCAAAAAAGGATAATAAAAAGAAAGGATGGATTGTGAGAGATGAGGTGATGTTTTGCTGAAGCCAAAAGGTTATTAAGTTAAACAAAGAAAGTTGTTGGTTCTGTCTGTTGTTGTTTGTGGTTTGGATTTGTTCTGGTGAGTTTGTTGGGTGTTGCTGCGAGCTGGGATAGGGGCGGGGTTGAAGACCTAACCAAAAAGGAAGTAGCATGAGCGGGGAGGGGACAGAAAAGTAGGCAGTCAGGAGAGAATGTAAGTTCCCCAGTACCCAGCCAATGGGAAGGGGGATAGGAACCGCCCCAGCCGGGGAAAGGGTATAAAATGTAGCCATTTTGTTGGAGTGAGTGTGTGTTCAGCCCTCGGAAGAGAAAGACACAGTCGGCTCAACTGAATCATTACTAATAAACAGTTTTGTTTTGCTTTGACAACTTTGTCCCCGCTTAATTGTATCTAAAAGTTAGTTCATTTCTAACAGACCAGGTGAGCCACTGTGGTCTTTTCCAGCCTGACCCATCCTGGGATTCTGTGGGAGCAGCAGCCCGGTGGTATCCTCAGCCCCTCAGCTGTGGAACTGTAAGGCCAGTGTGTGGCTGCTGGCCCTGCCCTGAAGGTGCTACAGGGAAGATGTTGCCTAGCAAGCGAAATCGGGCACAAGAAATACTCACTTGCTAAGTTTGCACAGTTTTGTTGCAACTCCGCTGCTTTCAGGCAATTTGATGTGTTTTGTTCTGTGGAAAATATATTGTCACTGATAAAACTGAATGAGGACATCAAAGCAAAACTATTTATTAATATAAACAGGTCAGCAGAGCTGGTTGCATCTCACTGAGGAGGCACACCTCCCCCTAAGATGCACACACTTTTATGCCCTTCCCCAGCCGGTGGGGGTCCCTGTCCCCTTTCCCATTGACTGGGTCCTCAATAACTCACATTCTTTCCAACCGCCTACCACGCTCAAACCAACACCTCCTTTCCTATCCCCTTTCTCTCCCTAGTGACAAGCATTGGTTCACTCGCCTTTTCTTCCCGCCCCATGCTCACGAGGCCTAGCCCCGTGCTAGCTACATCTTTGCCTATGTGACATAAGTGTACATTCTTATGGCTGAAACAATGGCTGAAGCAAAACATTATTTTATCTCTCACAGTTCTAACAACAGAGTCACTTACACAGGCAGGTTGCTGTCGGTCAAGTTCTCTTGCTCATGTCTTCAAAGTCACCTTTAGATTGGAGTTCCTTTGCACACAACATGCCCTGCACACTTTGTCCATTCCAACTGGTGTTGGAGAAAAGTTGATGTGTAGGTTCTGTAACACAGCTTCTGGTAGGTAATAGTTGAAACACGTCCTGCTATGTTAGTAAAGTTACAAATACCTACTTTCGAGTGATTGGCAAGCTGGATGTGTTATCTGCTGTTGTCACAGGGGGTTCTGAAACACAAACATCCTTGTCTTATATACTTATAATTCATGCTTATATACCAGCATGAATTCAGGATCGTTTTTGGAGTACATTTCAATGTGACAGACCCTTTGTTCTGGGCTTTCAGCGGGTTACTTTCACATATAAATCCCTCTCTCACCATGCAGGCATCTACATCAACTGTTTGCCACATGTGTGTGTGATTTTTTCTTAAAGCCTATGCATTGTCCCAAATTATCTTTCAAATTTCAATGAGTAAAAATTCATTTTCTCCTTCTCTGATAATCATGGCACTGGCAGACTGTAGCCATGACTGAGCTCGGATACAGTTAGTGCTGGAGACAGAGTGCTTGGAGCAATTCCCAAAGCATCAGCCAGTCACTGGTGATTAGCACCCTGCTATTTTCCTGAGACAGAAAAGAAAGTTGAAGCAGACCACTGAATGTTTCCTGAAGTGCATCAGGAGGTCTTTAAAGGTTGCTCTGTACTACTCAAATCACTAATGTCTGTGCCTAATTTATTAGCCGGGGTTTCAAAATCAGTGGTGTTTAATATCCCCTTCCAGGTTCTTAATGTACCAGTTACATCCCTTTCTAAGGTGAGGTTGTGTCCTCTCATTCTGCCAGGAACACCCTCCAGGAAAAGAGGTACCTATGAAAAGCAAACACTTTGGTCTGGTAGCTGTCACCTTGGTTTGCATAGACATTTCTACTCTCTTTAAGGACCAAGTGGTATTAGATAATATTTGTTGTTGTCCAACCAATTTGACTACCTAGGGTCCAACCAGTGAGATGTCTGGGGGCAATTTTACAGTGTTTTTGATAGTTATTTATTTTGAATAGTTAGTTTAGACAGCTGATTTAGATAGGGGTATGCTAGGCACCCTTGCACACTCCAGGACACACTCACAAGGTCACAAGGTGTTTTAACTGGTTTTTGTAATTTTTGATTTACAGTGGTTTAGGTTCAGGTGAGACCAGTGATGTTCCATGTTTTGTGTTTCTGTTTTGGTTGTGTTTTCCGTAGGCTTCTGAAGGACTTCTGCCTGATGCAGGACCATCTACCAGCTGCAGAAAAGGGCATCCTTGTAGACAGTTACAGACTGGCCCATGAGACCTGTTGGGCTCACAAGCCCACACTTAGGATGGTCTCCGAGGCATTTGAAGGATACTGCTATCCATGGCAGAGTTTCAGGTGTTACCATCAGCATGATGACCAACAGCAGTCATTGACCTCTAAAATAAACTAAGGTATCTTGGCAGATGCACCAGAGAGATTGGTTCACTTTCAGAAATTACAACATAGGCAATATCCATCTGGAACTGATTCTGTGTTGGTGGCCATTAGGGTCAGTAGCCACCCGGGAGAGTGGTCCTTGGACAGCTGTTAGAGTCATAGGTACAATCAGAATTTGGGGTAATTTGACCATGACTGGCTGGCCCACCTTCAGATTGTCCTGAAAGGATTCACTTTTATTCTTTGGATCTGATTTGAAAGACTTGGAGCCCAGGAAACCCCGAGATACAGGCCTGCCCATCGGTCCCTATCATTGTTTATCTGATACAGGAGGTAACCTTTCATTCCATCCAGATTTGTGTGCTTTCAGACAGGCGCACTCCACCACCACATTTCCCTCGGGATAGTAGAGTGTGTGAAAAACCCACTCAATATCCTCCTTTCTGGCCCAATCCACTACCAGGACACTGGTGATGTGTTATCCATTATCGCTTTCTGTGTAATCTGAAACAGGAGAACAAGACACCTGACTGCAGAGCCCTGACACAGCAGCTGGCATGTTCTGGCACCCAGGTGGAGCCCAGGTACTGCTTCCCCTTCAGTCAGTACATGCTGACACCTTCTCGGGGTCCTCAGAGCCCATGGGAGGCCACCTAACAGGCTGAGTGGCAGCCGCAGCCTCAGAAACCTTCTTGCCCACATCCACAGAGGAGCAAAGATACCCCCCTGAAATCAGGGAGATCCAGAAGAGGGGAAAATAGCTTTGTATGAGGGCCAAACCTACTCCAGAGCTGAGCTGGGCCAGGACGATGCCAGCAGTGCCGCTGACTCCCAGAGGAAGCTGGACAACACTGCTGATGGCCCCTTTAAAGCTGTCTTTGAGCGGCTGACTGCAGCAGAAGCCCAGAAGCTCCAAGAGCTGGTTGAGGCCATTGTGCACAAAGTGTTTGCGAGACTGAAGGTCCCTCGGGATCAGTGTGTCAACTTTTTAAGGAACGCTGCCCAGGGGATCAGAGGAACAGTTTTTGGCAGCTGCGTGAGAACAGAACCTGCAGAAAAACCTCTAGACCACCATCAGGAAATGGAAATGGTGGCCAAGGAGCTTCTAGCAATGGTGTTGGAGAGCTTGGGGAACCGTCTGGAGTCCAAAGCTTCTGAGCCAGGGAGGGCAGCCAGGCAGAAGGAGCTCCCTGTTGATGGAGGAACCACCCGAGCAGCCAAATCCAAGGAAGCTGAAACAGCCTCCTCAGACAGAGCACGTTTACACGCTCGCTTTGACAAACTCACCAGACAAGTTGTTAAAAGTGTTTGCTGCCTCTTGAAATCCATGGTAGCTTCTCAGTTTGAAGGAGACTCCAGCTGCGAGTACACCGAAATCCTGGGGCTTCCCAAGGGTAAGGTCTCCAACCGACAGATGCAGCCAGGATTCCCTGGAGCATCCAAACAGCAAAGCCAGGAATCAAGCACAGGAGTAAAGCTGACCGCCTTAGGACCACAGCTCCATGCAGATGCCAAAACCATGGAGCCTGAGGATCCTGCAGTGTTGAAGACCTTGGTGAGAGAAGGGAATCCAGCAGCCTCAGGCGAACTTTGGATATAAGGACCATGACAAAAAGGATGATTCACTCTGAGCGCCTGCAGTTCTGCTCTGTAAACTTCACTGCACTTCCCTGCAGGGATGTCTACATGTTCGCAAAATCACAGTTTATGCCAGCTGACGTGGAGCTGTCAGATCCATCTCGGGATCTTTACTGCAACCGCAACACACTACGAGGATGAACTAGGAGGGAAGATAGCTGGAGAAGGACTTTAGGCAAGGGTTTCTCTAGCTTCAGTGAAATATTTTCATGGAAAGCCTTGAACGACTGACACTGCAGATTTCCCTTAAATGCAGCTCCAGGCCAAAAGTTGGGCATGGGGAGCTGCTTCACCCGCGCCCACGCAAGGGGAGCCAACACAGTCTGGTTGGGATTTGGTGTGCAAAGGAATCAAGCAGGTGAACAGAGTGATGAACTGAACCAAGCAGAGTTTTGTACCGAGGGCTGAAGAGCAGCTGCACTGCTGGTGCTTCGAGGATGCTTCCCGAGATGGAGATTTCTGAGGTACAACTTTTGAAAAGAAATGGAATCATCTTCTCTCTGAATACCCAGCAGGCTGTTGGTGCAGAAGAGGGGCAGTTGTCAACTGTCTTAGAGACCATCCTGGAATTTCAGCCACTGTTTGGCAGACCAGAAAAAGAGAAGACACAGAGGCCTAAAGGCAATGCCGAACCCAGGACTCAGGAGCAGGTAAAATGGGCTTTCACTGCCTCTGCAAAACCTTGGGCTCCTCTGGAACATGACACGTTTGCCCAGACAGCACTTTGGAGTCCTCTGCTTGTTTCCTTGCCTCTCCTTATCCCTGCTGTGGGTACACCCTCTTGTTTGTTCTGTCTCTCGTCGCACTGCATAGCTTTCACTCCACTGCCTCCCTCCCTGGTCCCCCATCCCGCCCAGCCAATGACTGAGGGTAGTTTGGCTGATGCAGGAACAGCTCACGCCCCGCCCCCTGTTCTGCCCAGCCAATGACTGAGGGTCCTTTTCCCCACCCGCGGGTTGGGCGGGAGCCACCCCACTTGTCAATCAATGAGGGG
>VXAD01006446.1:0-37086 GCA_013399195.1 Dicrurus megarhynchus
AGTACCAGCCGCCGCCCCAACAATGAATAATGGGCAGATGGGATCATGGGTTCATTGTAATCTTAGTTGCTTGGTAAATTTCATGTAACATGCCTTGTTATAGGACTGAATGTGAAATGAAGGCAAGATGAGCCAGTGTGGTCCATGGCTGCATGTACAGCATCCAGGACAGGAATGGGAAGGCTTTTCTGTCCTGTGAGTCACTCACCCCACCACCCTTGAGCCTGCCCTGTGCCCTGCTGGTTCAGTGGGAAGCTGGAAACCAGAGAGAGCTGAGCAGAGTCAGGAGGGTTGCCTTGAGAACTGGCAAGGGTTGCCTTAAAAGGCTCAAGCAGCTCAGGCTTGCTTTAATACAGGAGAATTTGAAGAGTGACTTGGTAAGAGTCTGTATCTTTATCTAAGGGAACAGGTATTTAACAGTGCAGCAGATAAGACTTGGCTTTTTTCCTACTGGATGAATAATTAAGATTTGGGACAACTTGCTCTTCACTATAGAGGATTTTCTGACACTGTTTATTTTAGAAACTAACTGGCCTGTTTTTCTACAAGATGTGATTTTAATGCAAACAGGATTTAACTTTGGAAAATCCCATGTGCAGCATATCAGATGGAAATACCATGCTGTTTCCTTCCAGCTTCATAACTTGAAGGTATTAGACTGGGAAGCTCACCTGGATAGGTGTCTCAGCCAAGACATGTATTTTTAAGTTAGACAGGAGCTCAGAACTTTGCTTAGGGAAGACATGGATGAATGGTGGGGTGCATTCACTCATTTGGTGCATTCGCTAACACAGAAGTCTGGATACTGTGCTGCAGACTTGTGTGCCTGAGCTAAGTGGTTTCCAGTTGTACAGACTAATGGGATGCTAGCAATGAAACAAAAGTGGTAAAGAACACTTACAGCTCTTTCTACTCTTGGGCAGCATAGCTTTCTATTAAAGTTAGGTGTTACAAATTTTTGTGAAATTTGTTTGCACATTTCTATGTGAGCTTCTTTATTCCGAAGTGCTCACAACAGGGAGAAAAGGAATCGCTCTTGGCATTGCTGCAGCCATGAAAAATGTGGCATCCCAGACTTTCTTTGTTTCTGAAAGGACTTATCTGCAAGTCTGAACATGGCAGTGTAAACTAGAAACTATTTATCCCCCAGAAAAGCAGAACTGACTTGTGACATTGAGTTAACTCCCCTTTCGGTCCTCTACCTTTCATCTTGTGGATTCAAACTTCTGAAGTTTGAATGAAACTACTGAAACTACTCAAGTGTGTCATCAATTCTCAAGGCAACTCAAAAATGCTTCAAAACCATGGTTGTTCATGCAGAAAAGGTCTGTAAATCTTAAGTAACACGTAATTCAGTTGTGCCATGAATAGCAGTGCAGTGGTGTTTGAAAGATGGAGTCTGACTTTAAACAAGTCCTTCAATTTCTTTTTTTCTTTTAATTGGTTCTTTCTTGTTCTTACTCCCCCATGCCCTTCCTTCCTGCGGTGTCTCCCAGCTGTCTTTTCCCTGTGTCTCACTTCACCTCTTCTTAAAAACTGTGCAAGTTAAAGATCACAGAATCGCAGAATGAACTCGGTTGGGAAAGACCTTTGAGCTATGACCTAACACCTCCTCATCAATTAAACCATGGCACTCAGTGCCTCGTCCAGTCTTTTTTTAAACATGTCCAGGGATGGTAATTCCACCACCTCCCTGGGCAGATTCCAGTGCCCAATCACTCTTTCAGTGAAGAATTTTTTCCTGATGTCCAACCTAAACTTCCCCTGGCGCAGCTTAAGGCTGTGTCCTCTTGTTCTGTCAGTTGTTGCCTGGGAGAAGAGCCCGACCCCCACCTGGCTACAACCTCCTTTCAGGAGTGATAAGGTCACCTCTGAGCCTCCTTTTCTGCAGGCTGAACAACCCCAGCTCCCTCAGTTGTTCCTCACAGGGCTTGTGCTCCAGGCCCCTCCCCAGCCCCGCTGCCCTCCTCTGGACACGCTCCAGCGTCTCCACGTCCTTCCTGAGCTGAGGGGCCCAGAACCGGACACAGCACTCGAGGTGTGGCCTCACCAGTGCCGAGTACAGGGGAAGAGTGACTTCCCTGCTCCTGCTGGCCACACCATTCCTGGTCCAGGCCAGGAGCCATTGGCCTTCTGGGCCACCTGGGCACGCTGCTGGCTCACATTCAGTCGGCTGTCGACCAGCACTCCTAGATGTAAAAGGACACCAAAGTGTACTTAGGCCAATAAGCCTCTTAGAAAAATGAGAATATAATGTCCTTTCTTGCAGCATTTGAAACAATTAGGACAGAAAATGTAAATGTTGGGACTTCAACAGCTTTTTCTCTTGAGACTTTCCTGGTGCCTGATGGCTGATATAATCACGACACTTTCCCTGCAGTCCCAAGTGTTTCCTATGTTTTATTTTACAGCCCCCAAAATAGTATTAGTACACAAAGAAGCCACAGAATTTTTGAAGCATTAGCAAGTGATTCAGGGTTATGGTTGCCTTGCAGAGCAGTGTCAAACTGAAGTGAGCTCTTGGAAATGTTTCCTACAAGTTCTCCTGAGTTCCTATTTTGGAGCTCCTTGTACACTGCTGTTGTGGATCCTGAAAAGAGCAGTGAGAATTACAAGCAAGGCTTGCTTTGGCTGTACTGGGGCAGCGTGACACACTGTTATCTCTTTTCAGTGCTCTTCAGTGCCTGTGCAGACACAGCCTGAATTTGATTAGCTTATTTTCATCTTTACGGTATGCAACGCTGCAAAGGCACAAATAATTGTTGTCTGCTCTGTACTGAGATAGTCTTGATTCTGGTGAAGTTCATGCTTATTTCAGAGAAGCTGCGTTTCTGCATCTTTCCAGTGATGGCTTTATTTGATTTCAGGCAATGTTTCTGTTGTTAAGTCTTTCACCCTTCTCTGACTAGCCTTGCAGTGCCTAGTAATTTTGCATTAAGTTCTATTACTTTATGTCTCTTTTAGCTGATTAATTAGGATTGTAAAAAAATACCTTTAACATTCCTCTTTTCCTGCACTCTTCATGTATTATATTTATTTGTAGTTTTCTACGTAGCTTTCAGCCTGTAGTGCCTTTTCATTCCCATCAACTTGAATTAATTTTCAAGCATTATTTCTCAAGATTACTCAGTGTAGCTGTGATAGTTGCTTCTTTCCCCTCACCCTTTAGTTTTATAATACTATTAAATAAAATGTTATCTGGCAGGAGTAATTCTTTGAGTCTCTGCTGCTTCTTGTTGATTCTATTACTTTGTAGATGCGTACAGGTGTGCTTGCTTTTGGGCTTACTTTATTTTCCTTTAATTTGAAGGTGCAAGTTTAGGGTGCAAGAAAAGGATCAAACCAGCTGCTTTTGCAGGTACAGTCCATCCTTGGAGTCCCCCAATGCTTTGGGGGATCCAGAGGTAACCTGCAACCTGGGGCAAATGGGCTGCCAGGAGAGGTGGGGGCCCACCAGTCACACATGGATTAAATACATGAAAATTGACAATCATGCCTTGAAATTTACTTAAATACTCAATTCTGATTATATTCTGGATTCTCCATATGCAAACACAGAGACAAAGAAAATTGAAAAGTTTAGTAGTAACAGAGGCACATTTTGTAAAATTATTTCATTGAAACAACAAAACAATGCAACTACTTGAAAATCTAAGCATATTTAAACACCAAGCATGGTTTGTTCAAACATACTTTTCTGAGGAGCCGATTACTTGGGACAACTCCAGTAAATTTTACTCAGCCAGCTAAAGAAGTAAGTAACTTCACCTCTTCAGCAGGCTTGGCCTTTGCTGTATCTTTTGAATGTTTTTCTTCCATTTAAGCCATCAGCTTCTCTATAATTTCAGTGGCCTCCTGATAATGTGACTGAGTTTGCAGTGATACAAGTAGGAAGTGTCAGTTTTAAACTTGTAATTTTGCTATCCTGCTGCAAAAATGAGTGATTGCAGAAGGAGGTTTATTTTCACCCGCTTCTTAACCCCCTTGCCCACCTTAGGCAGCTCCCCATACACATGCCTTGTTCTATGCACAGAGGTTCCACACCTGGGGAGCTTTTTATAACTTTAAACTCTTCTGACATGTCAGAAAATCCCATTTCCTCTCAGCTATTTTTTACTTTATGCCTAGTCAGAGTGGGATTACTGTTTCCAGTGTCTGGGAGAGGGAAAATGTGAATGGCATTCTGGATCACCTGCTAAATAGAAAATGCTGATGATTCCTTGACCTCAGCTTTATGCCTTAGGACAGTTAAAACTGCAAGAAGTCCTTGCATCTTTTTCCTTTATTTCTTGGTTGTGTTTTTGTTGCTAGTCATGACATTCCAAAACTTCAAATTCTTGGCATAACCAGGGGTTTCCAGCAATCAGATTGTTCTAGTGATGCAGAGAAGCATTTTCAAGCCGAGGTTGCAGCCCTGACTGTTGTCTTGGCTACTGGTGGTTTTTGTAAGAAACATAAAGCTTAACTTCTGGGAGACTTGAACTGTCTCTAACCGCAAGGGCAGATGCTTGCTGGGCAGGTGGGACTGGGAAGTAATCTAAGAGAGGAAGCCAAAAGGACGTGTGGGGAAAAGGTGCTGGGAGGTGGCAGACTAAATCTCACAGACCTGCATGTATGATTCCTGCTGCAACTGGCAGAATTTCAGGAATGTTATAAATCTGGCAATTATAAGTTTAAAAGTGAACAAAAAAGAAAGCTGAAGTAATAATATGCATTTTTAAAATTAGGTTTATTAGGACTTGAAGTTCAGAAGTTGATGTTCTTGCTAGGCTAGTGAGAAGACAGAATCAAGAGTCGGAGTCAATAAATCTAATTGAACAGATTAATCTGAGGTTCAAATCCCTGTGTCTTAGTGATTGAGCTTGTTTTAACACCAATAAACAGGTACGTTGAGAAAGAATTCATTAATTTTTGGAAGATGAAAACACACCATATGTCTCTGTTTTCTAAGCTTTCCAGTGTGTAATGCTGAAACAATTTTATTCAGGATGTTAGGAGAGAGGGATGCTCAATACAAAATTGTGGAGATATGAGTAAGTGGTACTTGTTCATGTGTGGAAGACTTTGTGTATATCCCTAAAATGTTAACTGGTTCACTGAAATCCTGTGCCTGTTTTATTTTAATTGTATTTTGACTTCCATTAATATGAAAGTAACAATCCTGTTTTTACCAGACACAGGCTGGATTGCTGCCATGAAGATGGGGAGATCCTGACTGCATGAAGATAATGCAGCTCTCATATCCTGACCTGAAGCACACAGATAAATTACCTGACATGCTACTAAGCATTTGTCTATATAAACTATTCTTTAAGCAGAAAAACAGACAATTAAAACCAACACAAAGAAAACCCATGCCTAAAACACCCCTGGTAAACATATGGTCAGTTTGTGCTGTGCGTCCTTTCTGCTCTTCTATGAGTAAAGAGTCCATAAGGGGTCTATTTGGAGAGGCTGTAGCATTTGTAACTTGGTCAGTGCCAGCTAGGTATTCAGAGAAGGGATGCAAACCATGACTGTGTTGTCCCAGTCAGTAACCTATTGCTTTTTTGGGGTATAAGCCTCTAAATCTCTCCTGTAGGTGCTCAGCTGTAAGAGAAGCTCCAGCAGCTGCTGGGATGAAACTGGAATGGGTGATTGCCCTGTTCTAGACAAGCAGGTAAGGATGGGACTTTTGAATTGGCCTCTCTTCCCAATATGTAGGTGTGAGATTCTGCAGTGGAGAAGAGCTGCAATGTCTTCAGGATGAGTTGCAGATGATGAGCTTTTAGGGTAGAAGCACCCAGCCCCATGCTGCCAGGAGGGCATTGCCAGTCTGGTCTGGGGGGTGTAGGAAAGGAAAGGGCTGGATTGGTTGGTGACTGTCCTGGTGCACCTTTGACCCAGCTAAGTGGGGAGCTTGCTGAAGGTTCCTCAGAAAAAGCCTAAAACCAGCAGCCTCTCCTAGGCAGAGGAAAGGCTGGCCTTTCCCCATTTTCACTGCCTGGGGTGGTTTATCCCTGTGAGTTTTCTGGGAGGGCGCACACATTGAATTCTCAGTAATGCTTTGTACAATGCTTCTGGAAAGTTACAGGAGTTGGAGGGGCCCTGAGCCTGATAGTAACAGTGCAAAAGTGGTTAGTAGGAGGTGGCTGGAGGATAAAGATTCTGTACATGTCTGGTGGGTAGTGGGGAGAAAAGAGTTACTGGTGTTGGAAGTGGTGGCCAGGCAAGGTTAAGACCTTGAAACAGGAGGAAGAGGACACACAACTGCTAGTTTTCATTACTTCCTTCCCCTTCAGCTTCTGGGAAAGGAGGTGGAGAAGGTAGGGCCATTATAACAGAGGCAAGAAGGTTAAGGAGATAGAAGATTAAGGTTCCTCAGTTTTTCCTACTGGTGAGACCACCTAATGGTGTCTTTACTACATTGTTCTAGGAAAGTAGCATCTTTTTTCTTAAACTTATGTTGATACCAAGTAAACCAGTTTATTCTTCTGTGGGTGTGGCAACCACAGATTTTACTAAATTTCAAAAACTATTATTGCAATGTGAAAAATAGTTAAAATAACTTATAGTGCTTGGATGCTATGGTTTCCCTCTAGCATAAATAGGAGTCACAGAGTGTACAGATTAATAGCCATATGTTCTACGTAGGAATAAATATGTTCTGGGCTATGTGAAACAGCTCAGGGTTGATGGGTTTAGTTCAGATGGACACAGAATAAAGAGCCTTGGGAATGGTGTGCTGACAACTTTCTCTCTTTTGGGTTTTTCTGTATCATTCTTTGCTGTCACAAAAGCTATCAAAATCAACTTGAAACTTGGATGAAATAAAAAAAGAGTACAACCTGCTTTCATTAACTTCAGCAGGGAAAAAATTGCATTTCAGTGTAATTTTAGCTACAGCATGGAACTGCTGCGGAGTGGGCTGCCTAGAGCGAAGGAGCAAGTTTCTGAATCTGTTGAGGGCAGAGACTGTTAAACATGTTACATAAGACACAAGTTTTAAAAATAAATTAATTAATAACACCCCTGCTCTCCAAAACTACAGCCCAGAAATCTGAATCTGATCCAGAAACCACCAAGTAACCATGAATAAATAATAGAATTGCAAGCATATGTTAAGGCCAAATATAATTTCAAATGCCTCTTAGGTTTAATAAAACATGATAAAATTTTTCCTTAGTATGGCATCCTTGATTTGTATTTTTCAGATTCCTAAATAGAAGGAAGATGTGTGTGACTTCTAGTGCATTTTAATGACTTTTCTCTGCAAGTACTGTAGCTAAAATGTGATGTATTTTGATTGTCATAAACCTGTGAAATTATAATTATACCTTTTATTATCTTTGATTAAATGGCAAAAGGTTCAAATGCATTTTCATTCCAATCACATTGTTTGTAGTTGCCTTTGTTGCTCTAGGGTAAAAAGAAAATAATATGAAACCCTCTACCCACCCAACACAGTATTAAATCTATCTGAAAACATCGAGTATTCATCTTGTTTATATGTGTGTCACTGATCTAACTATGGCTGCTGTGGCTTTTGAGAAGCAGGCAGTGGCCTAAGATTTAAAGCTTGTTTAATTCTTCTTCTTTTCATGATGACCAAATGCCACTGAGAAATCAAGGGAACACAAAATAACCAGACAATGGTTAGGTTTGAATGTTGTTTTTCTGGTTATTAAACAGTCAAGCTGCTTATTAAAAATCCCATTTCAGTCTAATCTGGAACTAGTGGGTTTTGAAATGATTCCTACGCAGACGAGTCTCCTGGAACCGTCGCACCTTTGTGCAATAAATATGCCAGTAATGTGAAACGAGCTCCTCCAAAGCCCATGGCTTCTTAGAAGCTCTCTGACAAAGAATATTAAATCTTTTAAATTGTGTAATTTTATTTTGTTTGGCCTGATTGCTTCTGCTTCTGTATGATAAGGACCTGGCATACAGTGTGTACAGCAACAGTTAAAGCCATCACAGCACTGGAAGTTTATTGCTGACTTTCTGCACTGAAGGAAACCTCAGTGTTATCCTTGGAGAAGCCATTAATGAAGCACCTTGTGTAGTTAAATCGTGTTATTCTTTATTCACCTTGAAATCTGAAGAAAGAAGAAAAAGCATGAGTTGCAAGATGAGTATCAGTTCATGTTTTGAGTTTGTAATCATTGCCTCTTCTTGGTAACAGCTCATAAAGACAGAGGAGCCAGAAGAAAGCAGCTGGCTTTGGAAATGCTGGCATCTAATTCATGACAACATTACTATGTCCAGGAAGCTTGTCTTTGAAAAAACAGTGATATGGCAAATAAAAGAGGTCTAGATGCTTCTTAATTTCGATTCAGAATACATACTTCCTGTCATTACAGGAACATGCACATTTTAAAACATCTTGTACTGTCAGCTTCTTGATGTGACACAGAGCCCCACCAAGGTTTACCTTTCAGTTCAGTAGCTTTGTTACAACTTGACCTTTTAGAATCCTCTTCCTTGGTCTCTTTCGAAGTCTGAGGAGCATTTGGGATCCCACTGCTCTCCTGAGTCCCTTGCATTACAAATTGAGAGGAACCAATTTAATTTTTATTTATGCCTCAATATTATCTGGATTTTAATTACTATAGGGGCTGTACACATGCTAGGAGCCTTAGCACTTTGCCACATCAAGGCAGCAGCTAGGGCACGTGAGGGGGGAGAAGCCTGCCGAAGCAGACAGCCTGTTTAGAAAATGGAAGGCAGCTCTGTCTCTGGGGGAACTTTGCTGACAGCCAGGCAGGGGAGAAACCTCCCTAAAATTAATTTGTAATAGAAATGAATTCAGTTGTCTAATCTTGGCTACAATTTGTCTTTAAGAGAATAAAAATAATGATGCAAAGCTCCTTCTGCAGGTCACTTGGGCTGTTTTTTCTTAAACATAATTACTGGAAATATTAAGAAGTGTACAATTGAAAACCAATACAGATGTGCTGATATCAGTACATATAACCAGTGAAATTACTGAGGGATAAAGCAGAATGCCAGAGGGTTTTTTAACCCCTATTTGGTGCAATGCCCAATTACTGTAACACAAAGTTTGTCCTTGTAGTGGGGATTTTTTTTATCCCATACCATCTGTGTTTTTGTTTTGTGTCTGGGGTAGTCGCTGCCCCCTCCCTTCTCCCCCCCGGCTCTGGGAGTATGGCAGTGGGTGAGAGCCAGCCAGGATTTCATGGGAGAGTTGCAGGGAGGGACGGTGCTCTCTTCCGGTGGGGTGATCGGCTCAAGGGCCACGCAGCACGGTGTCTCTGACCAGAGACGCTGTTGCCTTGTGGGTTTTGCGTGTTCCTTTTTGTTCTTTTCCTTCGGCGCTGTGACTGGGCCGACTGGCTTGCTTCTTTACTTCCCTGCTGCTTGGGAGGCCAAAGCCAGTGTGTGCCGTGCTGGGACCCGGGACCGGGAGCACTCCGTCCCCTGCCAGGGGCCACCCCCTCTGCACAGCCTGACCCAGGGACCAGCCATCGCTGGTGAGCTACCCAGGGGAGTGATTCCCCACTCAGCCCTGCTGTTCTCTGCCGCTGCTTCAGGGCTTCTTGCGCCNGCTCTGCTTCTGTTTGTTGTGGCTGCCGTTGTTGTTGTTTGTGTGCCTTGTTACACACACACATACTAGTAATGAACTGTTATTCCTTTCCCCATATATTTGCCTGAAAACCCCTTAATTTCAAAGTTAAAATAATTTGGGGGGAAGGGGATCGTATTTTTCATTCCAAGGGAGGTTCCTGCCTTCCTTGGCAGACACCTGTCTTTGAAACCAAGACAGTCCTAAATAAGCTGCAAAAGTTATGAATGCTGCCAGGATTTGGGATGAGAGCTTTTAGATGACTTGAAGATGTAAAGATAGGAATTCAACCTGGGTCTCAACTCAGGGGAATGGACAGGAGCTGAACCCAAATGTAGATATGCCAAAGGCCAGTTTGAGAGGGCCTTGGCAGTTTGGGATTGTGGCCAAACTAGCAGTTAAACACCTGCTTGGGAAAGGCAATTTTATTATACTTGTAGATTTGTGCATTATTTCCTGGCATCAATAATACCAAGTCTGTGCAGCTTCAACAGCTGTGCTCAGTGTACAAATTTTCTGCAGGGGGAACAAAAGAAAAAGGAAGATGTAGTGATGAAGAGAAGAATTAAAATGCAAAAAGCACTGATTATCTCTCCAAATAGATAAATGTCTACTCTGTGTTGGGCTTTTCCCTGTATTCTGGGGAAATTGTCCTCTGGTGTTAAAAGCACTTCTTTTTAGCATTAACTGTCCAGATATTTATAAAACGTAGAAAACCCACATCACCTTCTTCACACAGATGAAACATAACTCACTTCTTGCTTTGTTACAATACAGACAGGCAGATTAATAATTTGATCTGATACCTCTGACAATACGCTTCTTTTTTTGCTGCTTGAAGTTTAACATTTGATTATAACACTGAAGACCACAATATTATCCTATTTTTCAAGGAGCTCTTTTGAGTTTTTCAAATCCCTTAAATACCTATCAGATGTCCCCACAGTGAAAACAGAATGCAATACCAACTTCAGCACAAAATGCCAGTATCTGGTATAATGTTGGAATTTTTCCAACTGAAGAGTGTTTTTGTGCTTTTTGTTAACATTCTGTTAAGTAATTGACTTCAGGGTCTGCCTCTGTTTTCCCTCACTTCCACTGATGTGGGTAATCAGGAGCCCTTTGCCAGGTTTCCCAGTGACTGTATGTAACAAAACTGTTTTCATTAGCCACGTGGAAGGGGTAAATCCAGCTCAGATGATGAGCACTGCTTTCGTATGAAAAACTTGCAGTTAAATTCATTATGTGATGACAATGTGTGTGCAGGTTTGAAAAAGGCAAGATGTCATGTTTATTTTCTCCTTCCTCTATTTTCTTTGTTACCAGAATATTTTTCCTTTATTTGCCTGGTTAACCAACTTTGTACTTTAGTAACCGAGCATTTTATGTAAAGTACAGTTTTTCTTTCTAAAGACCATTGAACATAACTACAGATAAAATAGATTTTTCTCAGGTTTTATCTGCAGGTAGAGAAATTCTGTGAAAACCCAAACAAGCAATAGTCCATTGTCAGTGCAGATGTAGGCCAGAGTCTGATCTCAGTGTCCCACTGTCCATGGGGGTTTGCAGAAGCTGTTTAAAAAGAGGAGCTGCTAATATCCCAAGTGTTTTGCTGTATCAGTTTTGCTGTATGTAGTTCAGCCAGAGTTACCAGCAATGGGAGGAATTATGCTGTGGAATTCCTATGTGAAGTAAAATTTGATGTTAGCATGTTTTTGGGGATCTTCTGATATTACGATAAAGTCATGTGTTGTGTCCACTTCCCCCTTTCCCCCTGCACTGTTTTTTTTCTTTTTATGAACTGATTGCTGCTTGGATACTACCCAAGCAATTGAACTGTGGATTATAGAAGATTTTAGACTGAAAGGACATCACAGTTTCAGCTGTGACTCTCTAGATGTTCTTGTACTTTGATAATAAGGAAGTGTCCTTTTAACACACAAATCCCTAGGCTGCATGCTGCTCCTGCTAAAGAAAATGCAAACTGGGAACCCAAAAACTTAGGGAATTGCCCCCAAGATACAAGACTCCCACACTGGGGACTTAAAAAGAATTAAATTAAAAAATTTAGGCATGGCATAATGAGCAGATAAAGAGTAATGTGGTATAGGTAAGCAAAGAGCAGTCTTCAAGGAAGTACTTTTCTCTATCTCTGGCTGAGATTCGGCTCCTCTGTCCTAGGTTACCATGTAAGATGTAGCCAATAGTATGTATTCTATTATCATCTTCATGAGCTTTTAAAGCAGCTGGGGCAGTGCTCGTTATCTCCCACCATGACTCATCCCTGGTAACTCCCTCCGTGGGCTCTGTTTAATGGGCAAATCAAGGACCCACAGCATGACTGATAGAATTACATCATCCCGTTATGAGATGCTCTGCCCAGGGGGAGGAGCCAAGCATTCCCACCTGGATACAATCTGGGGTTTGGAACAGCACGAGCAGCCCTGACCTACTGGATTCCCAGAGGACAAGAGCTACCACTGGACCTTCAGGTGAAGACCAGACCCTTTTCTACAGGATCACTGCTTCAACAGGACCACTTCATCTGGATTGCTACCACCACCCTAAGAGGGTGTCAGGTTGTTTCCTGACTCTGTCAGTGTTCTTGTACTATTGCATTTATTTTAATTTTCCTATGAAATTATAATTCTGACATGCAATCTCCCACTGGTTTATTTTCAAACTAGTACACCCTCACTTCAAAGGAAGTTTTTGGTGATCTGTCAGTGGGAACTTGAATGTGAAAATCAAGTCAGTGTGAAGGGGCGTCCTACGTCAGAACAGTTTTATCTTGCATCTCTATTGGACAAGTACTTCTGGTTTTTGCTAACCTCTGCTGGTAAAAGTGCTCCTTTGTGTGTCTCTGGAACTGCTCATGTTTGCAGCTTACACTTGTGCTGTGTTCTGTTTATTCTGTTTCATATTAGCCTTATGTAGCATGTCTGAAATCAAGTTAGACGTGAGCTGTTTGTTACTCCTCCAGTCAGGCACTTCTAAGCCTTCCTCCACATTGTCTTAAATAATTTAAAATGTTATCTTTCTCACAAGTCTCTAGCCCTGAGCAAACTGAGCCTTGCTGTGTTTAGACCCACATATAAATGACCTGTTAGCTGAGCTGGGTGTTTGATAACCTGAAAAAATGACATGCTGCTCTTGGAGCTTGCACTGCAGAGCCTACACTCCATAGCCATAGGCTGTAACAATTCACAGCACAAGGGGATTGGGACAGTACCGTCTGCAACACGCATACGTGCTCGAGTGAGTTATAGTCAGCATTTGCTTTTTGCCCTGAGCAGAGCTGTGTTTTGTGTACTCGCTGTCAAGTCCTACACATGTCAATGTCCTCTGCTTGGAATACAAAAATAACTTAAGGGGGACTGTGCTGGCTCCGACCAAAAGTCTTCCTAACCTCATGTCCTGCTTCTGATGGTGATCAGGAATAACTGGGAGCTGGTGGACTTCCAGGATTACAGGAATTGTTGAGTTCCTGCTGGCAGGTGCTGCAGTTCTTTGGTGGAAGGAGAATCTTTCCCTTTTGAGGGAACTGAGTTATTATCTGTATTTATTTTTGAGTTGAAAAGGAGTTGAGAATATACAAAATTATGAGACCAGGAGAGTTGCTCTTGCCTACAAAAGCCGTTTCAGCTTTCTCACAAGAGTGCTTCCATTAATCCAAGAATCTTGTGTTTGCGTATGTGCTTCTCTCTGTGTGACAGTTTAGATATCTTGGACTTCAAATTGTTAAAAAGAAGTAAGTTATTGGATATGCATAAGACTAAAAACTATGACAGTCTCTTACACCCCATGAGATGAAATTACAGAATGTTCCCCCCCTGCCAATCCCATGACTTTTTCAGTAGAATGATCCTTCCCACAAACCAGAGAGGGGAAAGAGCCCTCTTGCCCACTTGTTCTGTAGGTTGATGTTAGTGCTGGTTTACTTCTTTGAGGAGTGGTCCCCAAGTGCTTTCACACCAGTAGCTCTCAGCACCCCTTGTTCCATCCTAAAGAGTGAGAAGCAGAGTGGTCTATTTATAGTCACTTCACACCCCTCAATTTGGAGAGGATCTAATTTCTTTGATTTCAGTTGGCTTTGTGCCAAGTTGATGTGTTACTATTGAATGTTATACCCATCAGTGCATCTGATACATGGTAGGTGCTCTATGTATATGGCCTAATTTAGTTTAAGTTTTAAACTTGTCTAAGCATTATAGGTGTTATAAATTAGTATCCTTGGGCCAAAGTTGAATCTAAGACTGAAAGTCACTACTGGAGCTGAGCTGGCATGAATAAGTCTACCAAACCTTTGATTTTGGAGTGTTTTAGAAGCCTGTGATTAAATAACAGTTTTTGTAATGGCCATCTGTGAAAATATTATTTTATATGCTACTGGAAGTGTAACAAGAATGATCATCCTTGTGCTTTTTATGGTAAACCAGAGTGTATTACAGCTCAGCCAGAATTTAGCCACCCAGGGATGTGCATTTTCTCAGTCTCCTGCAGTTTGGACTTTCTGGTCTCTTTGAAGTGAATTATTTCTTGGTATCCACTTCAGAATTTTTCATTGCTTTTATTGTTGAAGACCTGGTTGTGAGGCAATGTCTTTTGCTTGGGAAATGCAAGAGCCCTGAGCACCCTCCTCCCCTCAGGGAATGTGGGAGGACTCTTTGGGAGCTGCAGGTTTGCTGCTGTTCTAAACAGCAAACGCACTCTGGGGCCAGATAAGAGGAATTGGGTGGTTTCATTTCAGTTCAGTGCTTTGGGGGAAACAGTATTTCAAGTTATGCTGAGAAGGATGACCGTGTCCACAGACAAATATTGTATTATGTACCACTCTTCATTTTGGAGCTCATTAAATCCCTTTTTGCAGGCTATTATGCTGACAACTACATTCTTGTGTGCTGGGATACAGTGTGAGTGTATTTCTGCATACAAAAGTTGAATAATTCTGTAAGCTACTCTTTTAATAAAGAATTCAATCAGCATTTCACCTCTCATATCTACTTTTGGTCTTCTTGATGTGGATTGCTTTGGCTGAACACCATATTGTGCTAGTAATGATGGTGGAATCTGGTGTAAGGATAAAGTTGCATGAAAGGCTTGGTAGTAGAATCTGTGGCAAAAAGTCTGCTGGCTTTGGTGTGGTTTTTTTGCATGTCTGTTTGTTTGTTTTTTAAATAAAACATTTCAGTATCAGGAGTGTAAAATACCTCTATTTGATATTTTTGTCTCCTACTTTGTTTTGTCACCTCAGCAGTCCGTAATGAAAATGTTTGCCTGTTGTAAGATGTGGTTATGTATTCCTTCCCTCCTCTTAATGTCTCCTACTCTCTTATCTGTCAAAAAAGGAAACATTTGTCTTATCCATGTCCCCTAATTCCCTGTGAATCCTTAGGACAGAAGTTACCTTCGGTTGTATCCCAAAAACCCTGGAGTAGTAGGAACTATACATCGTTATCAATAGATAAATCCTCGCCAAATTTCCATTATTTTAAAGAATAGTTCATCTTGAAGTGGGTCTTTGTATGGGAAATGATCTTTTGCATGTGGTTTTTGGTATGACCTCAAAACAAAATTCAGGGTTTCTTGTATCATCTCATATGAGTGATGCCAAACTCTGGGGTCTGTTTTGATTTACAAGATGCTGAATAGTAAAGCAGTTCAGATCTTCTCTTGGAAGTGATGATTGTAGTAAAACTAGGACTGTGTTAAAAATACATATTAATTAATTTGATATCTTTAAAAAATATTTGCTGTTTTCAGCTTTTGAATTTTTCAAGTCTTCATCTATCCATTAACACTTGCTGGGTAGTTTTAGTGTTTATTTGAATTTTTCCATTTCCTATTTTTTCCTTCAGTAGTAAAACTAAGTTACTGTCACAGTATAAGGTGGGGTTCTTATCCTGGCTTTATATCATGTAACTGTAAACCATCCTGTTGATAAAAGTAACTTCCTTTAGCCATAGCAAACTGCAGTATCGCTTTTAAGCAGGTCAACTATGCAAGTGAGAGTCCTATGGCAGAACAAGATGTATGAAGCAATAAATTCATCCCTGTTTCATAAAGATGGATACCTTTAACTCTCTGCTTGTGCCTCGGGAAGACCTTTACTCATCTATGGTATGACAACTTCTTTGGGAACAGTCTCATGACTAAGGGAAATAATTTGTGATTAATATTTCAGGCTTACTTTTTATTTAATTCTGACATAGGGAGGAAAGAGCAGGCAGCACAGCACAGCAGAAAGGCTTGAACTGCAGATGCCCTCTGAGAATCTCACTGCAGGATTAGAAGTTCTTTGCAGGAAAGGGAGGACAGCATGGTTGAATGCTCAGTGTCCCTCCTTGCTAAAACTCTTGAGTTTCAGATGCTGCTGTCAATACCTGCTCCATTTGGGTTAGATTGTAAAGAAGCAGGCAATTTGTACAGAAAACAAACCGTAAAACTGCACCATGGAATAATTTTTATTCCTAAATAATTTATATTTAGGTGTGTTATTTTTCTCTTTTTTTTTTTTTTTTCTTTTAAATGCAGACAGCTGTAGTACGGCCATTTTTTGAACTTAAGAAGCTCAACGTTTGTCTTGCAGCTGCAGACTTCTCTTGCCTTAGCCACAAGTGTGCCAGTATTTAGTGTTATCCAAATCAATAAAAGATACGTAGAAATTTGCAGTTCATTAAATCAAGTGGCTCAGGAGGACTGGTTCCTGTGGTTTCTGCAGAGCAAGATAGATTACACTGAGATGAGATGAATATTTGACAGCACTAGATTGGAGGGGGGAGGTTATCTGGCCAGCTAGCAGAGGAAGAGGCTGTGTGCTTGGTCAGGACCAGCAGCCTTTCCTGGGCTCCCATCTGTCTGGGAGGTAGCTGTGGGTTGAAAAAGCACTTTAAAATATGTGCATTGCCAAACTGGGCTTGTCACCAGGGGTGGCCCTGCTGTCCCATTCCCAGTGGCCTAAATGGAAATTCTGAAATGTTGCATCAGAAACTGTTCAGCACTGCAGAGGTGTGCTTCAGCAATAAGGAAGGGAATCGTGGAAACCATGGGCTTATTGAGCCCCAGCATGACACTTCATCCACTGGAGGTTATTCCTGTGAGCACTGCTTAATGCTGTTTTAGCACTTGGTTTGTAAACTATACCTGCAGCTTCCTCAGGCATCTAAATAGGGGATTTATGATTGTTTAAAGTACCTGTGTCTGAGTGTCCTAATTCAACGTCTGATTTCTGAAGTCACCAGACATATTGGTAGCGCTCACTGTAGCAGCTCTATAGCAGCTGAAAGGCTTTAAAGCTTTCAAAAAATGTCTTTAATGTTGAAGATATTTATAGCAATTGGTTCTCTGATAGCACAGTTTAAGTCCTGTTGTGCGGCACTGGTAATTTCAGGGAGTGTGATCCCATTATTAGTGGAAGCTTAGGCTGGTGACCCACCAGATCCCCTTTGGTGGGTGTTTGCCCTTTGAAGACGGGGTAAATGCACCTACTAATGAGACCCAGTTATTCTGTGCCCTCACAGGCACAATTGTGATTGGATTGAATAATGTCATTATGCAATTGGATTTCCTGTGGATCATGCAAAGAGATAAATGGTGTACAAGCCACGTTGTTATTGATTCATGCACCATTTGCATCTTAGCTCACTCACAGAAACACAATTACTGCTGTTATACTTCATTTAAAAGAATTGCAACTTTTCAGCAGTGCAAACAGCTATTGTGTCTGAATTGATATTCTTCCTAAGCCAAACCTTAATGTGCTGGTTTATGTTTTCCTGATTGCAACCAAACCAAACTCAAGAGGGTTATAAAGCTATTTCTTTCCCATTATTTGTCCTCCCTCTGCTGCCCTGCAAAACTACAGAGCATTTTCCAAACTCAAAGCAAAGCATATGCATTTCCATAATTTATATTATGCATTTTTTTAATAATTGTATAAATGATAGTATTGAATGCAGTGTTTTGCTGAATTAAGGCTACAGATGGAATTTAGGCTCTGTGCACACATTTGTGATTTCCAGCATAGCAAGCAGGTAGTAATTTCTAGATTCTAACACATATGCATGAAAGTGTAAGTTTAAGCCTCACAAACTTTGTTGGGCCAAAGAGTTTGATTAGAAATACTGGCTATCGCACATTTTAGTGACTTTAAGTGGTAGCAAGTGTTTCAACTGAGAATGCCTAGATGAAAGCATGTGGTAGTGCCCCTCTCCAGGTACATGCAAGGAACAACACTGATGGTAGCCCTGGAGAAGTGCCAGCTTGTGTGTGGGGCTGTTGAGTGCTCTCAGTCTTGCCCTGGTTTTGCTGGAGCTGATTAAACACATGTTGTTGCCTTAAACTGAAGGAAGAGGGACGCTAGCAAAGATCCTGTTTTTGTTGCTGTTGGTCAAGTTGAATAAGTAATGGTCTCTTCTGGAGTAATTTATATTATATCTGAAGTGCCATAGTATTACTTAGTGTATTAAGAATGTCACAATAATAGGTTTGCTCTGAAGTCTGTGTTTTCAAATAATTTTCACTGACAAAGTAATTCAAGGGTTATTTGTATCCTGTATTGTGTGTATTAAGTGTGCATCTGTGATGGCTTATCCCGGAAGAGCTGGTCTCCCTGGGAAAGCATATCCATGTCCAAGATGATTCTGAGCAGCAAGAGCTGTGAGTGGTCTTTTCTGCCACTCTTTGCAATTCCAGGTTTTCCAAAAGGTCCTGCACCGGACATGGGTTGTTTAAGCTTCCTTTTCAGTGTTGAGTCCAAATGGCACTATAGAAATTGAAAAAGCAGCACTTTGGGACCAGCCGTAGGAGCTTTCCTTCAGACTGCAGCAACATTAGCAGAGATGGGCCTCAGAGGTATCTTTTGGCATTAATATCAAACTTAATCCTTGAGGGATCACTGGGCTGCAGATCATAATGCACTAGATTTTGATAGCAAGTTCTCCTCTCTGAATATGAGTCATACTTGAAAATATGTTTTGTAATCAGGGAGAGAAACAGTTTTGTTCAGAAATGTTGTTCCTCTCAAATAGCAGCCACCAGGGAGAGTTTGTTTTATGCTACAGTAATTTCTCCGCTGTATTTTGTTCGGTTTAATTTACCCTCTTGAAAGAAATTTTTAAGGTGACTCATCATAGTAATAAGGATTATGCAAGCAGGAGCTTTCTCTTCCTTGCAACTTGGCACGTTTATCATCTTTAGTGGGGTTTCTCTGACATAAATGAGGAAAAAGCTGCCCTCTAGGTGAGCAGTGCTGGGGAGTACTGATGCTGCTGGAGGAGCTGGAACAGGGCTTGGGTCACCTGGGGTTTTGTCTCCTGAAGCTCTTTCGTCCTAGTGTCATTGAGAGAAAAGGGTAGTGGATTGCTTTTCATCTTTTTATTTATTTTAAATAAATAAAGGGGGTAAAAGGCTAAAACAAACTCAGCGCACAGTTTCTGTTTTGGCTGAGAGTCCTTCCCAATAAAATTGCGTGTTAAAAGGCAGGATATACAGAGATGCTCTGCATTGGTAGAGGGCAGCGGAATTTCACCAAGGACTTTGAAAGAAGTAGAGCTGCAGTTAGGCTAAGTGTTTGGCTCCATTTTGACACACCCAGATGCCTCATTTTTATTATTTATAGTCAAGGTAAAAGCCATCTACCAAGCTGTTTTCTCAAAATATTTCCACTTGACAAGATAATATTTTATGAGAAAATATCTCTGTAAAACTTGTGAAAGTTTTACAGTCTGCCAAACCTGTAGCCTAATTTTTGGCTTTGTTTTACCCTTGCTGATATTTTAAGACATTGAACACAGTTACAAGTCTGTATATCTTCATAGATTTGAAAATCAGGTAAGTCCAGACCAAATTAACTGGAGCTCTTTCCCCACAGCCCTCTCCCAGCACTAGTCCTGTCAGGTCAGTCTCCATCTGCCCTTTTCCTAGACAGATAAAATGATGTAATTTATAAATCCAAACAGTTGCTGCTTTAGCTAAGGAGTCTCCAAAGGACTTCACTCTAGAGTATCTTGGAATACAGCTGATACATACAGAGTATATGTATACATGAAATATATGTATATATGTATGTATATATGAGATGTACAGTTCTTACTCATTGAAAGCTAAGTAAGTGTTATCTGAGCCCTATCTCCACAGAAGGGGTACAGAGATAACTGTGCAGGCTATAGGGAAAACTGATGCAGCAGTAGAAGGTCTAAGAAGAGTGGTTTAGCTTTTGGGGATGGCTTTAGGAGAGGAGTGAGGGCAAGAAGACTGAAAGGTACTTTTGATTTTGGTTACGGGGCTAACTCCTCTGAAGCAGAGTGAAATTTCCTCTAAACACAGCCAAAAAAGAGCTGTTCCATTGATTGGCTGAAAATGAGAAATTAAACTTGCAGTGGTGCCACTCCTTGTGTTTGCTGTGAAGACAGGTAAGTGTGTGGAATGGGAAGGGTAAGGCTCATGTGAAGAAGTTTTCCAGTGCTGCATACCAGTGTTGAAAACTAAGTTTCATGGTGCCAACAGAAACCTTGGATGGTGTCTCCGAGGCACACCGTGTGCTGCCAGCTGTGAGAGAGTTTGAGGCATGAGCCAGGCATGTGACACCCCAGTCCTGGCCCTCTCGTGTTACCAATTTTAACAGAGCAGGTTCTGTGTAACTGGAGACCTGTTCTGTACCAGTGTTCCCCTGCCTGCCTGTGGGTCTTGCTGTGCTCCCTGTGCTTGTGGCAGCAGCTGAGATCCAAAGTGCTGGGGTGTCTGTTCCCTGTCTGACCCTTTTACTAAAGGGTAGTGAAATGGCTGCAGACACCTCTGTCCAAGTGACGTTTGCTTTTTATTCTGAGCTGTGAAATACTGTCTGGGCCATAGTTATTTCTGTGAGCATGTTATTCTTGTGTAAAGAGTGATGACTACCCCCAAATGTCACACCTTCAGTGTATTAACAGGCCCTCCAGTGAAACTGCAGGTAGTGCCCAGGGGAGTCAAACAAGTAAGTGCAGGAGTGTTTTATTTCCAAAGCTTCTTTTACAAGCCCTGGTGCTTGTTAGTAAAGAGCTTTCAATTGTTCTGGAGCATTGATGCTCCTGGTGACTGACAGAATTTGCTCTTCCTTCCACTTTATTTCTTTATGTTCATAACAGTGTCCCATTCTTGTGTGTTTGAGGAAGTTCAAGAGGCAGCAGAATGTGGTGAACAGCAGTCACAGCCACGAGATGGCATGAGGAGCCTGCAAAGACTGAGAAGACACTGAGCTGCTCTGCAGGTCACTTACCCAGCTGAACCCAAGGATGGAAGCACAGATCCAGTTACAGGGTTGCAGGGCTCAAGGGTTGCACATACACCTTGTTTCTGGTTCGTCTTTCCTGATTGCTTTGTGGTTTTGCTGTTTAAAAAAAACTAAGCTGTTTTTTCATTCAAAAGAAATCATGACGGGCAGCTCACTGTAAGGAGATAGTTTAAGGATAGCCATCTCAAAGCCTGGAGCAAGTCAGGATCCTGCCACAGTATTTTGTTCCTCTTGTATTTACAGATAGCTCTTGGGATGCACTGATTTGAGACCAGTCTCAGCCTCCTGGGTAATTCTTTTATTGGCTTGGGGAAGAAATTATGATCTGTATGCAATTGGTAGCATGCTAATACAAACTCCAGTAATTGGACCCAAGTATTATCTTGGAATGATGCAAAAAGGATGTGAAACTGCGAGGCTGGTGTAGCATTGCAGCATGGCTGGATACTGATGCTTAATTAGATATGTGTGCTCTGAGGCCTAAAAATTATGTAGAGCATTTAAAAAAGGTACCCTCTTGGTCATTCACATTATGCAGAATTTTTCTGTTATCTTGAATAATTGATCAGGAAAAATCACTGTGAAGGTTCTATTTTAAAACTATAGAGGTAAGAGAAGTTCATTTGTTGAGAGGCAGAAAAGTGTCTGTCAACATGTGAAGTTAACAGATAACATTAAGGTGCCTTCCCTGAAGTTGCTGTTAGCATGAAAGACTGATATCCCCCTGGGCTAACTGTTATTGACTTACCATTCAGATCAGCTCAGGGTGATGGACTGGGAGGGCTTTTTGATCTCTTCCAGTCTCATCTGTGATACAATCTCAACCCATAGAGGAGGATGTGTGTCTCAAAAATGCCTATGCTATCAGTGGGGTCACATTTCCGAGTGAGGGCCCGTGATCTGAGTAACTTCCTGCACACAATATCTGAGAAAAATTTCTTCCTATCTTACAAGCAGTGGAAATGAGGGATTCTGCTGGCCTTAGCAGCAAATGCGAATGCAAACCATGTTCTGCCAAGAAATAGCCTTTGGCGGTTTATAGTTGTAACTGGTTTTAATATTTGTATGCTGCAGATAAGTGAACCAGAATAAGTAGCAGAGAAATATTTATTTTCTGCCCCTTGAATTTATGCAAGTGAAATCAACACAAATTGATATGGGGGATATAGTGAATTTAAAACTGCTGTCCAGTCCAGAAATTATCCTCAATATCAGGTGACCCACAAATAACATGTGTTTGGTTCTTGTGCCCAGTAGCCTGGCTTTGCTTCCAAAGCCTGAGCCACTTGCCAGGTTCATTGCCCAGGATTGATGATATTTTATCCCATTTGCCTCACTGACTGAATTGGTTGCATTCAATTCTTTTCACTGAAATGTACGTAGGAACACTACATTTGCATAATGTACAGGCTATATAGATATATGTCCTGCCTGAAAATGCAAATTAGACATTAATGGGGATTAGAAGAGCATTGGAGATTGTGGTCAATGCCAAACTGGCACCAGGAGAGAGATGGGTGCTGTGCATCAGCAGAGTCTGCTGGGCTCAAAGGGCTAAATGTCTACTAAACTCCTGGAGTGCTAAATGCAACACTCTAGCTTTCCTGCCAAATCTGTGGGCCTGCCTAGCTCTTCCCTCTCCTCCTGCCTCCTCTGTGGTGTAGGTTTTGCTGTTGTGAGCAGCCTGTGCTGGCCCTGACATCTCTGTGCCTTGATGGTTATTGGAAGGTGGAGCTCACACTGTCTTTGCCAAGCGTGCACACCCCTGTGTTAAGGAAAAGGTCTGTGCAAAGGTGTACATCACTTATGTGCCATGCCTAAATTAGTGCAAAATTCCCCCAAAGAGGTGATCAGCCTTGATTTACTATGCATGCTTGGTATATATGCTATATTCTGTCTCTTGGAACGTCTGCAGTGTCTGTTGGGGAATTACGTGTCCATTTTAGACTCCTTTGGACAGTCCCTGGAGCATTTTTGTGTGAGGAGGAGACAGTTTCTAAAGCGGATATTCTCTGGAAAATGCTGGGCTGTGCCTGCTCTGTCTGGCAGCAGTGCTGCCCCCTTCATGCGGAGAGCTACACAAAAGCACTATTTGTAGTGCTTGTTTTTGTTTGCCTTTTGTAGCACAAAAGGCAGCCCCAGTGCTTTTGAGCTGTGGGATCTTGCTGTTGTAAGCTCTTGGAAACACTGGGGGAGAGGCAGCTTGCTTTTTGTCTGCGAGCTTTGGCAGCCTTTATCTGGAGGCCTAGTGCTGCTGTGAGGTGTCAGCCTGCTCTCTTTACCATCGGAGTTTCTAGCTTGCAGTATGCAGCTTCCAAATTGTCATGGTACCACTATCATTCATTTACAACCCATGTCATCCGTGTGGTCACAGTTTAAGGATTTTTTAA
Organism: Dicrurus megarhynchus; assembly: GCA_013399195.1. Taxonomy (NCBI): domain Eukaryota; kingdom Metazoa; phylum Chordata; class Aves; order Passeriformes; family Dicruridae; genus Dicrurus; species Dicrurus megarhynchus. The sequence continues at coordinate 23,225 of VXAD01006446.1, forward strand.
AAATTATTTCCCTGTGAAATGCTGTGGGCTAAAATGCAACACAAGCTATTTATATATTTGAAACTAGCAGAGGAATCAATGAATTTACTTGAGAGAGGTATAGTAAGGACATAACCTTGAAAATATTTCCCTTCTGCTTTAGGTATTTGTGATGGTGTCAGCTCTTTGGTAGAAAAGGTGATCATTCTTCTCATGAATGGGGACAAAATAGGAGAGACAAAGGATAAACTTACTGATGGCTTATATCCAAAATAAAGACCAGAAAACTTCCACTGATGTTCTTCCTTCTCTGGTTTCAAATATGCCAGTGATTTCTGCAGTAATTGAAAGTTTACACAAATTTGAGAGCCACATGGCCAATTATTTTAGTATCCTCCTCCCTGTGGGAAGAAATGGAATAAAATTGATTTACAAGCTGTAAAACCTGCCTGCAGGGGCACAGGGCAGCACAAAGGAGCACCTGGCGGCACAGAGAGGTTTGTCTGCACCGGACCCTGGGGGAGGAGGTGTCCCACGGCAGACCCCTAGGGAGAGGAGCTGCCGGGAGCTGCCGGTGAACAGCGAGCGATCATCCCAGAGAAGGAAGCGTGTTGCTGATGTGCCAACACGGGACAGGCCACGTAGTGAGGATTACCAATCTAAGGAAATACCGTGCCTTAGAAAAGTGTGTAAAACCAGCTCATTCCTTTGAATAAATGACTCAGATTCCCTGCCGGTCTGGGTCCCTGCATGAATCACTGACAAATGGTGCCCCGTGTGAGAAATTTATTATACGTCTAACCGTGTGTCCGTCGGTGAGCCCCGTGGGATTTGAAGTGCTGCTGAAAGAAGCAGAAAAGCTGGCCAGCGATTGATCCCTACAAGTTGTAGGCGAGCCACGGGGAACGATAGGGGATGGTGTATCCCAAGAACAGAACATCGCAGAGACGTTGGAATGGATTTTAAAGAAACACGGCAGGAAAGTTGAGTCTACAGATTTGAACAGACTCTTGTTCTGGGCAAAAGACTGTGACTCAACTTCAGGTAGTACCAATGATCCTCAGACATGGGACGCTTTAGAAGACGTGTTGTGGGACTGAGCTGCGCAAGGCGATGCAGCACCGACAAGGCTTTTGTGTCCATGGAGGACAGCGTGTGAGGCGCTCCCAGTGCATGCGGCACCCAGAGACCAGACAAAGAAAGATGCTTGTGCCCTCGCGGCAGCTGTGCTGACCCATTCTGTGCCGCCAGCGATCCATAAGTCTGTCGGGGCTGTGGGNTGGGATTTGAAGTGCTGCTGAAAGAAGCAGAAAAGCTGGCCAGCGATTGATCCCTACAAGTTGTAGGCGAGCCACGGGGAACGATAGGGGATGGTGTATCCCAAGAACAGAACATCGCAGAGACGTTGGAATGGATTTTAAAGAAACACGGCAGGAAAGTTGAGTCTACAGATTTGAACAGACTCTTGTTCTGGGCAAAAGACTGTGACTCAACTTCAGGTAGTACCAATGATCCTCAGACATGGGACGCTTTAGAAGACGTGTTGTGGGACTGAGCTGCGCAAGGCGATGCAGCACCGACAAGGCTTTTGTGTCCATGGAGGACAGCGTGTGAGGCGCTCCCAGTGCATGCGGCACCCAGAGACCAGACAAAGAAAGATGCTTGTGCCCTCGCGGCAGCTGTGCTGACCCATTCTGTGCCGCCAGCGATCCATAAGTCTGTCGGGGCTGTGGGAGAAGAACCAGAAGATGGCCCCTCATCCCCCGAGCCGTTTGACCCTGGAGGGGAACCAGACAGTATCCTAGAAGAGCTTGTGCTGCCCCATGGCATGTGGCATCAGCTGGAGCCATGTCACGGCGAGTGGCTGGAGCCAGGGGGTCCTGTCCTGGTAGCGTCTTCCCTCTCCGTTTGCCCCCTGCGAGAGTGCAGTGGTGGCAGCAGAAACGGTGGGGGGAGACCATACGGGGGCACGGCGCGTAGCAGTGGCGGCGAGCCCAGGGCGGTGAGCCCAGGGCAGTGAGCACAGGGCGGCGAGCACACGGCAGTGAGCACACGGCAGTGAGCCCACGGCAGTGAGCCCATGGTGGCGAGCACAGGGCGGCGAGCCCACGGCAGTGAGCCCACGGCAGTGAGCATACAGCAGTGAGCACAGGGCGGCGAACACACGGCAGTGAGCCTATGGCAGAGAGCACAGGGCAGTGAGCCCATGGCGGTGAGCACAGGGTGGCGAGCACACGGCAGTGAGCACGCGGCAGTGAGCCCACGGCAGAAAGCACATAGCAGTGAGCCCATGGCAGAGAGCACAGGGCAGTGAGCCCATGGCAGTGAGCCCATGGCAGTGAGCCCATGGCAGTGAGCCCATGGCAGTGAGCCCATGGCAGTGAGCCCATGGCAGTGAGCCCATGGCAGTGAGCCCATGGCAGTGAGCCCATGGCAGTGAGCCCATGGCAGTGAGCCCATGGCAGTGAGCCCATGGCAGTGAGCCCATGGCAGTGAGCCCATGGCAGTGAGCCCATGGCAGAGAGCACAGGGCGGTGAGCCCACGGCAGAGCGCCCACGGCAGAGCCGTGCCCTGGCCGCGCCCGGCGGCTAGCCGCACACTGCAGGCGGGTGGGCCGGATCAGCAGCGCTGGGAGCGGGCAGGGCTGCAGCTCCGCTCAGCGCACGGCGGAGGCCGCGAGTGGCTCTGTGCGTGGGGAAGTGAGCAGAGGAGCCGGCGGGAGCCGCGTGGCCGGCCAGACCCGCGCCGCTGCAGCCAGGCTCCCGTCTCCTGCCCCTTCTTCAGGGGTGGGGGGGCTGCAGTATGCAGCATTTGCACCGGCTTGTGCGGGAATGGCTGCAGGCGAGGCATTCCTGCAGCTGGTCCATAGAACTCTTCTGTTTTCATTATTTAAAGTGTTGCCACAATCCTGGACCCTATCCCAAAGACTGCTTTTTTTACCACACCACCTTGTGACACCCTGCATGGTTCTAATTGCTTTTTGTTAGAGATGCTCCTGTAATAATCGTAATTTGTAAGCTATCTTTTCAAGAAGAAATTAACTGATACGTTTTTTTGAAGTACTCTTTTCTGTGAAATGGTGAAGTATTTAAGCAGTTGAAGATAATTACCTTGCTTATTTTTGTTTGGTGAGTGCTCGTTGTTCTGTTAGATGTATTATTTTACTGTTCATAGTAAGAAAACTGCATGTTATGTTACACATTTTCTTGAATTTGGTAAATTGAAAGATGTTCGTGTTACATATTGTTAGAACAGAAAAGGGGGGGTGTAGGGATGCGGTGTGCCCCCCACGAAAGACTGCAAAAAAGTTTATATGTTCTTAATTTTTTGATTGCATTCAGAATGATCACAAGTTCACTTAGAAAAAGCTAAGGTACTTGTTAGGAATCTTGAAAGTGCAAAATGGGAATGCCCCTTTCCGTTAATAACCTAGGGGTGAGAATATGCTTGTATTTCCACAGATTCCAGCCCAAGATGGGTACCTGTCGCTGTTCTCGCCACTGAACGGAGAAACGACACGGAGTCCAAGCTCAGGGTAAAAGGAGGCCAAAGCGGTTTAATAACTTCTTAGAGGTTTTTATATGTTGGTTCGCAAAAAGTGTGTGAAATGGCATAAGGTAATTGGTTCTTTCGGCCATCCACCCCTTAAGGTGATTGGCCAAGTTCTAAGACACCCATCTCTAAATGTTTTTCTATTTGGAACCATAACAATGGTGCAAAACAACCTGCAGGTGCAGAAGTTTACAGAACTATAACATTGTTTAGAATTACTTGCATAGGAAAGACAGAGCTCTCACAAAATGCTACTGAGAGCTGAAGAAATTCCTTGCTGAAGCTTTTTCAGCATCCATAGGTACCTGCAAGAATGGTCCGACCAGCCTTGGATACTCCACCTTCATAATCAGCTTGTGAGGAAAAGAAACTCTTCTGAAGTCATGTTCCTAACTGATACTAATAAAGTTATTAGCAATTTGGTAAGTATTTTAGGGAAACCCTCTCAGTCAAGGCTTGAGGCTCTGGATGGTTCAGGTTGGAAGAAACCTTTAAAAAGATCTCATTCCCACCCCCTGCCATGGACAGGCACACATTCCACTAGGTTTCTTCAAGCCCCGTCCATGGTGGATTTTAGAGAATGTGGAAAATGCTGACAATATGAAGGTGTCTCTCTTGGTTGAAAGGAATTTCCAAGCAGATTCACTTCAGTTGTTTAAAGCTGTGTGTAGTTGTTGCATGTCCCTTTTCTTGCTATACATCCAAATAATGTACAAACAACTGATGGGTCACCAAGTTAACGTTGTGCAAGTCTGGATGACAATGTGCAAAAGCATTTATTCACACACCATTTCCACATATTGAATGCTATACACATATATACATAGACATAGATTAGAAAAGAATCTTTTGTGCTCTATGTCATACTTTTCTAGCTCTGTACTTTATTTACTTGGAAATGCCTCTAAGCAAATGTATTTGAATGCCTGCCTAAATTGCTGGTGTGATTACAGTAATGCTAAATCCAAATCAGTTCACACATCCTTTTAAAAATTGTAATTATTTTCCTACTAATTTTAACAAGTCTTCTAGTTTTATTGGGTTTGGGGGAAAAAAACCCCAGAACTCCACTAAATTCCAAAGCAGCAAACACCCCCACAACTTACTGGAGTGTGTTGGTAGAGGCCCAAAGCACTTGTGTGTGTCACTGGCTTTTTTTAAAATTTACTTAGAGGAAAGATCAGATTAATGTAATTCCAAAATGGATTTCTACCAGTGTGCAGCAGTATGACACATCTCTCTGCATTAACAAGAGAAAGCCCCAAAATATTACTGTGCTTTTAACAGCATCAATCCTGCAATTGCTTGTTAAGGCTGCGTGTTCTCTTACACCTTATTTGCAGGAGCTGGTGCAAGCGCCCAGGCTCTGAAGTCTGACTTGATACTCAGTGCCAAACTGAGGTGCTTGGGGAAGAAAAATCCAGAGCCTGTGTTACTGATGGTAGGTGCATAGAAATGGGAATCCAGCCATGATGCATGAGCTCCCCCAGATGCCAGGAATGGATGCCAGAATGTTCTCAGTGGCACAGGCTTTTCTTGGCTCTTGCTTCTTCTCCTGCTATGCCAATGTATTTAGCTCATGCCAATGTTGGTAACTCCCAAGAAGAACAAGGGATTTTTGTGGACCTCCTATGAATTTTCTCATAGTAAAAATGCTATACAAATGTGAAAAGAAACAAATTGATATTTTTCTAAGGAATCTCTGAATAAATAACAGAGGGCTGGTATGTGGAGTTATATGTTTACCATCTGCATGGTAACAACGGCCCCAAGCAAATTGTAGCACATGGTCAGTCTGGTGAGTAAATGTGGATTTGCTGCAATAGGCAGGTATTGAACTGGTCCAGCACTGAGCAGAAGTGTGGAAAATGATGAGCCATATACTGGAGAGGTTTTGATGCAAGTTTCTCACGTTGGGAGAAGAAACCTAATGAAAGCAATGAATTCTTTAGAAAAAAATTAATGGGCTACTATAAAAAAAGTCTTTAAAATCTATGTTGGTTGTCCTGGTGATGCCTTTTCCTGGTCTTAAGAGTCAAACACGGTTAGAAGGGAAAAAGGGATTTTACCTTGGCATTTATTTTAAGGATCCTTAGGTGCACCACGTCCAGGTCGAATGCACCTCCATGCACACCGCCTACTGCCATTGCTGGGGGTGGGGGAAAGGGACTGTCTTCTGAGGAGAAAGGGTTCTGGTTGAGAGAAAGCAGTGGGTGAGCCCTCTGGTAGTGTTTATTGTCAGGGCATTTTGGCATGTGAATCACTCTCTCTTTTGTACACTTTTGTTATTAATGTTGTTGTTCCCACTGTTCATTTGCTTATCTCATTGCTGTTTCCAGTAAATTGTTCTTATCTCAAGCCGTGATCTTTACCTTTTTTGCCTCCCATTGGAGGGAGCAGAGGAGGAGCAGTGTGAGTTTTTTTTAGTGAGAGTATTAAATTGGAGAATACCATTCCTAAACCATGACATTGGTTTATCTTACCTCATTCTTTTCTGTTGAGGTGCATACTTTTCTATTCAAGATGTGCTTTTTTTTATTCTGTAGGGTCTGTACAGACCATCCTATGGGAATGGCACAATGTACTGTTTGTAAGTTCTCTGAGGATGCTTGTTGGAGGTTTGTTTCTCCAGGAAACAAAATGAAGTCACCATTGCTAAAATGTATATGCTTTTTATTTTATTGAGTTAAGAAGTGACTTTTCAATCCTAACTGACAGTTCCAGCTGAGAGCAGTTGGGAAGTTGATGTGGCTGTTGTCTCTGCACCATGACTGACAACAGGAGGGAAGTATTATGAATTGGAAGAAGAGACAATTAGACAGGTGTGAGTGCAGGTAAGAAAAGCCCAGGATGGGGATGAAAGGAGTATGAGTAATGTGTGTATCATTTGACTGGGAGAATAAGTTGTGTGAGGGGTTGAGGAAAAAACATCTTGATATTGTTTGGGGAGAGGTTTGCTGCCTTGGGAGCAGCAATGTGTATAAGCTATATAGGTAACTCCAGTTTCTCAAAATGAAACACTGGAAAATGTTTTTTCTCATTTAGTTGTTTGACAGTACTAGCAAGATACAGCCTGCAGTGTGTTAAGTGCAGATGTGTGTGGTGAGATCAAGTCTGGAAAACTCTTAATGCAATTTTACAGGACAAGGAATTGAATACATTGTAAATGTGGTAGAAAACAACTTGTAGTGGTGGTAATAATAGGAAAGGAAACAGGCTGGGGAGGGGATTTTTATTGGAAGCAGGATCTTTTTCCACAAAGCAACAATTATTGATTCATAAACCAGAATTTTCATTTTAGTTTGTGGTTTTGTTGTTGTTGTTTTTGGTTTTTTGTTTGTTTTGTTGGATTTTTTTTTACCTCCATGAAAAAAGACAAAGCAGACACACTCTAATGAGCTCTCCAGTGGCATTGTTAACCTGGTTGGGTTTGGGTTTGTTTTTTTTTTCCTTGACTGCTCATGAAAGGTGCTGAGTTGCTGGCAGCCAGTTGACTGAACTGGAGTCAACTTTGCCATTAGTACACCCTCAGGTCATTTCCAGAATATTCTTAACTGGCCAGCTGCTGCCTTGGACTATTAAAACCTGATACTTTTTTGGTATTTAGCTTCTCTGAGAAGTCTTTTAACAAGCATATCTGTTAGTAAGAATTTTCTGAGCTCCTGGCTCCTTGGCTGCTGATATTTACCATGTTTGGGATATCTCACCACTACCAGAACGAGTTATTGACTGATTTTCAGCTTAAGTGGGAATTTGACTGAAACTTTTTATCAGTGTTTTTGTTTGGATATCAAATATGTTATTTACAGAAAGAAGTATATTAAAGGATGGGTTAGCTTTTGCTGTAGATAGCATCTGATAAGACTGCTTGTAACTTTCTGATGAACTGTGATGAACTACTGTCTATTTGTGACACCTTTTGCTGCTAATACAAAAAATGCTTCCAGTTCTAAAGAGTTCAAAATCCCCTTTCTCATTAATAGAGATTTTCTCTTTGAAAAATATAGCTGCTATACTGGGGACAGAATGTTCTGTGCTTGTTAAAATGAGACTTTCCTTTCAGAAGAGAGTTTATCCTTTCATCTACCAGTTTACTGTCTTTAAAAATGAGTATGTCCCTTTGTGTGAAGGAGAGCAGCAGCACAGAAGGGGAAATGGCTTGTTCAGTGTCCAGCAAGATGTCTTGGGCAGCAGCAGTAGGAACTAAACTGTATTTCTAGAGTCCAAGTAAGTTTCTTTAAGTTTTTCCCTTTTTTGTTGTAGTCTGCCTTTCAGATACAGCTTTCCTGTGACTGTCAGTGAGAGTTTAAGTGGCTTCTTTGCCCTGGTTAAACTAAAAGTGATGCTGAATGTCAGATGCTATTTATCCCAAAAGGGAAAATATAGAGTCTTTCTAGCAAATCCAATTTTTCTTGAATGTATCATTTCATAGAATCTCTGCAGTGAGCAAGTGTTTCATAACACACTATTGATTTATTGTTCAAATGCCACAATCTTCCACAAGGAGGTCAAATGATAAAATTTATGGAGAATTTATGGCTTAGAATGAAGAACATAGATATATCTCTAAAATGACTGACAGTTAAGTTATAGGATTTTCTTTTTTTTTATTGCATTGGGAAAAGTGGTATTTCATCAGGTACACTTGGGCTGATGTCCTGCACACTCTACCTGTTGTTTTCTAAACTAAAACTCTGAAAACATACTAAAAGCTGACACCTAACACACTTGCTGTAATGTGTGCAGAGATGCTTCTGAACAAAACCAGTGATTAGTTTTGGCTGATAAATTATTTCTTTAGTAAGAATGGCATTAAATTACACTTAGCTTACACTTAGCGCTTTAAACTCTATCATCACGAATTAATCTCTTAGACTTGGGCACTGTAAATATGCAAGGACAGATATGTTTTTGGCAGTCATTCTTGTGGAGATGTATTCATAAACTGATGTAAAAGAACTAGGCAATTTTCACAGCAAGATGGTCAAACGGGATACCTGCCAGCTTCATTTTCTGGGGGCTTATACACGACCCAATTTAAAAATAAAAAAATTGTCCTCCCCAGTAATTAAGACATGGATTATAAAATACAGGTTAGTCAAAGCCCTGCAAAAGGCTAAGATTGAACTGACTTGGGCTCAATGGTATCACAGGTACCTCTGAGATGTCTGCAGGCTGGGTATCTTCACAAAGTGCCCTGGATAGCCTTCTTGGTTATCCTTGGGTACCGAAAGCCAAGATGGTCTGCTGTTACCTTGAGGGATATCTGGTCTCAAGCCACTGTCTATGGGGACACAGTCCTCCATCTCTTGAAGTGATATGGTGGGGAACTGGGGGCTTGCTGGTATGCCTTGAGAGCACAGGTGTGAAGGCTGCTTCCCTGGATTGACTGGCAGTGCATTGTGTCTATTAGAGTTGGATTTACTGCTGTGAAAGACTTAAGGATAAAGCTGGTTTTGCTTAAGGTGTAGCTGGCAGCACAAGAGGAGGCACACTGCCAGCAGTTGAGACGATCTTAGGGTTTTTCAGCACCTTAGCTAGCTTTTACCTCTCTTTCACCCCAGTTTAGCTGGAATGTGCCTCCTTTAATTTGAAATTACCCTCTTGCTTTGATTATGGAAGTCCCTGTCTTCTAGCCTTACATTGTCCCTTCCACCTCCTCCAGAGAAAGGGAGGATACAAAACGGGCTCTGTCCCTTTTCCTTAGAGGTGGTGAACAAGTGTCAAAGCCAAATGCCCTTTCCGGTAAGGCCTTGCAAGACCTCACCTCCTACTTTTCTTGATGTTGAGACCTTAGACGTGTTGGATGTGTTGCTATATGACCTCTTTCCTTGCACCCCTTTCTCTTTTGTCTTGTGTTTGCTGTCTCGATACCATTCTCACCTCAATATTTCTGAAGACCCCCTTTTAAAGCAGGATACAACAAACTGTGAGGAATATAAAACATTGGTCTTGTATTAAATTTGTAACTTTTCTTGGAATAGCTTAACATGACACTCTAGCTTGGGGAATTTGAAGGGAGGCTTGGATGGTTTCCTACCCTTCATACAAATGCTTGTGCAGTCTCTTTTTGCAGCTGCATCACAAATAGATGCCTTTACATATATAAGTCTATGGGGATTAGCATTGTATCATTCCTCAAACCTTCAGAGGAATAGCTGGCTATTCATGGTGTGTTAAAGGCCTAAACAGAGCCATGGGCATTGCTGACAGGACAGCAGCAATTTCATGCCATCAGTTAAGGTGGATTTCTTGATGCTGAGTAAAGAGCACATCATTACTTTTTTTGAGCTATAATTGTAGGTTATTAAGGGTTTGACACCTGAGCATAATTCACTCTTAGGGAATAATTGATTAAATAGCAAGCATAATGCAAATAACATGATGTTTCTTCTAGTGAAAAAAAGTGAAGTGTAGGTTCAGTTTCTGTCCAGATTTCTTGCCTTACTTTCTGGCACTGACTGCCTTGTACACAAGTTCTTATGCACCCATCAGCTGAATTTTAATAAAACAAAACCAAAAACTTTTGTGGTAGAATTGCCTATCCAGTATCTTAATGATCCAGATATTAAAACATCAGAAATCCCTTATTTTGCAACCAGAACATAAAGCTGTATCTCTGACTGACCAAACAGACTTAGCTGGGATAGGACTAAAACCAAACCAATATTTCCTATTGTGCCTTCAGTGATGGGTGTTTCCTTCTGGCAGAGATGGAAGATACACAACTCAAGTAATACTTGGTAAGTGATCCCTGTTCCAATCCTGTTCCTGGAAAGGAACTGGGTTCTAAACATACCCAAATGAGGTTAAATGTTGGGATCCAAAGCAATAATACAACTTTATTATTTATAAAAGAGGAAGGAAAGAGAGAAAATAGAAAAGTAGGAAAAATACCCAGAATAATTACAAGATGCACAGGAAAGGGGTTACCACCAGTATGGGTCCAACACTGGCTCATGAGTGCCATGGGGGGGTCTGTGTCGAGTGCGATGGGTCTTTCCCGGGGAAGTTCCTCAGAGAGGAACTTCCCTCAGCGAGGGAGCACGGCCATGGCAGCAGGACCAGCGTGGAGGGACACAAGCAACCTCATAGGAGCAGCCAGGACAGCAAAGGACAGCACAGCACAGCAAAGATTCTGGCACTATTGTGTTGGTTTGGCACGGCCTGGTTTTTGGTAGCGGGGTGGCCACAGAGGTGGCTCCTGTGAGAAGCTGCTGGAAGCTTCCACCATGTCCAGCAGTGCCAGTCCCTGGTGGCTCTGAGGATGGACACGCTGCTGGCCAAGGCTGGGCCAGTGAGAGAGGTTGGTAACGCCTCTGTGATAACAGATTTAAGAAGAAAATCAAAACAAAGTGGGGGCAGAGTTTTTTTCTAGCCAGAGAAGAGGAGGAGGTGAGAAGATGTGAGGGAAACAACAGGGAGACACCAAGGGCAGTGAAGAAGGACGGGGAGGAGGCGCTCCAGGCACCGGGGCCGAGATTCCTCTGNTGCCCTGTCTCCCTGTGCTGTTGGTGGCAAGGAGGGATGAATTTGGGGAAGAAAAGGTGTTTTAAGGGCTTCTTTTACTTCTCATTATCTTCCTCTGATTTTGTTAGCAATAAATTCACTTTGTACCTCTAAGCTGAGCCTGTTTTGCCCTTGGAGTCTTTCCTTCCGGTCCATAACTCAACTCATGAACCCTTTGTTAAATTTTTCTCTCTCCTCTGCCTGGCTGTGGCAGGGGAATGCAAGTGAGTGGCTTTTGTGGGTGCCTGGCATTTGGCCAGTGTCAAACCACGACACACTATGTAGATTTTAGCAGCGCATCCGTGCGTGGCCGGTTGGGCACTTGCTCATAGAGGGTTTTGAGAGTGGCAATCGTCATATCCGCTTCATAAAGTTTATTGGCCGGCTCGCCTGATGTACCAAAAAGTTTACTGCCTGCTCACCTGGTGTCTCAACTACAAGCTGTATTAGTAACTTTCAACAGGGTGCTTTATTTTCTAAAATGAAGCGGTTTCTAAAGTTTTTGTTCGAGGCAATTTAAAACTTTTATTTGAAACCTTAATCTTTGAAGACGCAGTGGAGAAACATTGCTTACTTTTTACTTGTTCACTACCGCCCCTTAAGACAAGGCAAGACAGACCTGGAAAACAAATTCTCTATATGATGCAGGGAAATGCTGGTCATCTTGGCTGTTATAATGCATCTGTCAGTTCTGCTTTTTGTTACTTGTGTCCATGAAGTCGGGTTGATTAATATGGTCCTCTCATGGGCTTCATTGTCTTATCTCAAATTTGCCATCACAGGTAATTTAATAGATCTTTTCAGGACTACTTTAGATTTTTTTTTTAATCTTTGGCAGCTTGGTTTGAGTGCTGCCCGCCTGTCAGCTCAAGGTTTCAGAGGCACAAGAGAAAGGCTGCCTCATGTCCTTGAGCTCACTGCTCACGGTTTTGATCCTTATGCTTCTGTTCACACACAGTCAATTTGGAAATAAAAATCATTAGGAAAACCTCTTCATGGTTTTCAGAGCACAGCCAAGTTTGTTTTGAATGTTTCAATCCACCTGTTGGGCCTTGCCTGGATTCTGCAGCAGGTGGATGCACAAGATCTCACATGTGACCTTGTGACACAGCTCTGCAGTCAGCTGTGTTAAGTAGGTAGAGAAATATGAGAAAATCTGGTGTTACAGCCTCCAGATTTGTTATTTGGAACTCTAAAATGTATTTGTTTGATGTAGAGGAGAGCAGACTGGTCTGACTTTATCTAGGTTGGTTCTTCCAAACACTTCTTTTAAATCCCTTTTCTTTAGCCTTTGTATATTGGCTTTGGCTGTTGCTGTCTCGTTGCAGCAGCAGCTGTGATGGCAGTTTCCAAGGGCTGAAGGGCACCTTTACAGCAGCATCTTGGCAATAGGACAAGTCAGTCACAAAGGAAATTGTTGACATGTTGCTGGATGTCTCTGTGCCTGTTGTTACCATTAAGATGGTGAAGTGATGGTGTGGAGGAGGAGGAGGAGAAGGAGGAGAAAGAAGAGGTCTAAGGCTATACAGGTTGTTGCCTCTGTACTAAGGGTGACTTGTGCTGAAAGGCAGCAAGAACAGACTGGGAGAGGAGCTGGTATTCAGGGTTTTGGTTGAGGTTAAAGGCCTATTTGCACCCTTAAAATCTGAATGTCCTCAGAGCCTACTCTACAAGCATGCTGGCAGAAAGCTAGAGCATTCAGTGCATACTATGTGGGTTGTTTTGGTTCCTTTTTTTTCTCTGTTGTTACTAGGGATCTTACTTTTTTTTATCCCTTCTAATGTTAAATTTCCCCTCTCTTAGTGTTATGGTCTGAGAGATTCCACTTTCAGTTTTGCTTGATGCATTTGAAAGACCCAGAGCAGCCCCGAAGACTCCCCTAGAAGTCTGCTACTATTGTCAGAAATACCAGAAGTCCTGTCCTGGTGTCTGTGTGGATAACCTGTGAGAGAGCATTCTTCAGTGTTCAAATTCAGTGGTCTGTGTACTAGTTTGAAAACAAACCAGTGGGAAATTGCATGTCAGAATTATAATTTCATAGGAAAATTAAAATAAATTTAAAATAAATAGTACAAGAACACTGACAGAGTCAGGAAACAACCTGACACCCTCTTAGTCAGGGTGGTGGTAGCAATCCAGATGAAGTGGTCCTGTTGAAGCAGTGATCCTGTAGAAAAGGGTCTGGTCTTCACCTGAAGGTCCAGTGGTAGCTCTTGTCCTCTGGGAATCCAGTAGGTCAGGGCTGCTCGTGCTGTTCCAAACCCCAGATTGTATCCAGGTGGGAATGCTTGGCTCCTCCCCCTGGGCAGAGCATCTCATAACGGGATGATGTAATTCTATCAGTCATGCTGTGGGTCCTTGATAGCCCATTAAACAGAGATAGCTCCCAGAGGGAATTATCAAGGATGAGTCATGGTAGGAGATAACGAGCACTGCCCCACCTGCTTTAACAGCTTCGAAGATAATAGAATACATACTATTGGTTTCATCTTACGTTGTAACCTAGGACTGTCTGTGAGAACTTGGAAATGGTTCTGGCTTTTTGTCTCTAAGGAGCAGTGTATCATTCAATCTTGATGCGAGATCTTTGGTGTTAAGGTTTCATATCATAAAAAATTACAGAAAATTTCCTGGGAATATCAAGTTATTTTTGAAGGAGGAAAAGCCAGGCTAGCAGATGACTGAACCAAGCTGCTCTTTGTAACAAGCCCTACAGAAAAATGCTCAGACTGTGCTGGGAGGGTTTTTTCTGAGCTTGTGAACCACTAGTCAGTAGGAGTCAAACTTTGGATACTGATGTGCTGTTGGGGTTTTAGGGGTT
>VXAD01006452.1:0-36255 GCA_013399195.1 Dicrurus megarhynchus
TCTCCAAAAACCTCTCTACAGCATCCCACATTTCACATCCCTGCCTTGACATCCAGCTTCCCTCTCCCCTAACTCTGTGACACCAGTAAGACTTGTGACCTGCAAGAAGAGAGCCAGTGCAGCCCCTGCAGCCGAGAGACTGCAAAGCCTGGTCCCCCAGCACTAGAGACACAGGAGGCCCACTGAAGCGAGGCAGCTGCCCTCCCCCTGGGGCAGCCCTGGGAGGGCAGTGCCCGTGCCCCCAGCCTACCTTCACGGTGGGAAAGCCCTGCTGCGTCCGGTCCTTGACGGAGCCCCGGCTGCCCTCGGTCAGGTACCGAGCCCTGTGCTGGGTCTCTGGCTGCACCATGATCTTCAGCTCCTTCCCCTCACTCTTAGTCGGGTACTGACCACACAACATTGGGGTCTTCTTCCCTCCAGCTCCCTTCTGGTTCTCTGATGCTCTGGGAAGTCAAAGCACACCATCAAGAAGATGTTAGAAGCAGCTCCCCGGTAAAAACACTCCAAAATCACAGAAAAGCTAAAAAGGCAAAGAACGTGTATTAATGGATGGAACATCTGTAGTTAAGAGCAAACTCTGGAATTCTCTTTCTGCCAGAGAAGACCTGCAGGATGAAGAGGAATGGTGCTTCCCTGCCTCCTCCATCCAGAGCACATGGGAACTGCTTTTCAGAGAGCAAACATAAAGGAAGGGAAAAACAATTAGCATTAAACGATGTTAACGAACAGAAGGCGGCTCATAACCTGCTTTTTCAGAGCCTCTGACACAGCCTGAACAAGCTGTTTTGCTGCTGTAACAAACACACACGTACACACACACTGGATGGATTTAAGGTTAAATGACACTTCTTTAAACAGGAAAGCAGCCTCATGCCTGTCTCCACCTCAACTTGTATGTCCATGCAAACGCCAGCTCCAATTTTTGTCTAGACAGATTGACCAATTTATGTTAAAACCCAATTAGTTATTGTAAAAGCTCAGGCATAATTGCACCAATGTTAAATCAGTGTATGCACAAGGCCTTACTTTCCAGGTGCATTCCGTAAGATGTAGTGGCTTGTGCTCAGTTCCATAATTAAAACCAGGATGAAGGAGCCCTCCCGAGTCTATCAGCACATGAGCCATTTTGTGTTCCCTTTACAGCACAATGGGAAATAATCCTTGATCCTACACAGATCGGGATTTGGTAATGAACCTGAAGTCCAAAAAATTCCTCTTCCACTAGGAAATGTGAATGTGCTGCAGCACATAGTGCACGCAGGAAAAGGGCTCCATGATTCATGCAAATTTCATACTCTTCCTTCCTAGCAAAACATGGTTTCTAACAGCTAACGCCTGGGAAGAAAGCAGTTTTAAATAACAGGTGTGAATTGTTTAAAAATCAAATCCTGTTCCAACGTCCAAGTTATGGGAATAATTTATCCAGGATTTTTTCCTTCTCAAACAGGGTGAAAACAGCTTTTTTTTCAAAATTATTCCCTGGGAGCTTTGCCACTGCATGAGGCTCTCACTGACCCAGAGCTGGGGTGACCCAGCTCTTCCCAACTACCAGATGATTTTCACTGACAAACAGGATCCACACCTTTCCTAAAGCTCCTGCTGCACACAGAGCAGCCCCTGGACACAGCCCTCCCCCAGCCCTGCGGGGCCTGGCCTGGCCCTGCTCCTTTTCCTGCCCCAGGAAAGGTCGGGCACTGTGCCCCCATCCCACCACATCTCACAGCCCCGAAAGCCATGGAACCACAGAACAGTGTGGGCTGGGAGAGACCTCTAGAGATCATCCAGTGCCACCCCTGCCATGGCAGGGACACCTTCCCCTGTCCCAGGCTGCTCCCAGCCCCGTCCAGCCTGGCCTTGGGCACTGCCAGGGATCCAGGGGCAGCCACAGCTGCTCTGGGCACCCTGTGCCAGGGCCTGCCCACCCTCCTTCTAAAAAACTTTCTCCTTTGATCTACACTAAACCAACCCTCTTTTAGTTTAAAGCCATCACTCTTTGCCTAATGCAACAAGTCCTATTTGTCACACTCTCGTTTTCATTAAACCTTCCAAAACCCTTCGCTACACATTAGAAAAAGGGTTAAAACAGACAGAGTTGGTGCTTTGGATGATTTGCATTCCCATTTTCTGTCCACAAAGGTTAAGCACTTCACTGTGGACAGCCCAGTCATGGCCCTGGCTACCTTCCACACTCACCCTCAACCAGGACCCAGCTGAGGCAGGAACTAGATAAAAACTAGCATAAAACCCTGCAAAATAATAATAATACCATCTCACAATAAAACTGCCTTCCTGCCAAGGAGTCCTGATTACTCTGCTCAGTGTAGTCACACTAGCTGCTTTAAAACAAAAAGAAGCTCTGCACAACAGCACAACATACCATACCTTCTTTTGGGAAAAGGGACAGAACTGTCCTTCAGTGCAGCACACAGAAAACCTGCGACACGCTGAACAAATTGTAATTAACACCATTATGTCTTTGCTTCTGTGCAAGTTCAGGGAAAACTCTAATGCAATTCAAGCTCGTTACACAATCACTTTCTATCTTCCTGTCAGGACATTCCTCCCATGGACTAGCCATTTCAAGGAATTTACCAACTTTCAGTCAGTATCTTTTCTTTTTCTTGCTCAGAATTTTAAAATAAACCTCTCAGCTTCCCACAGGGAAGACAAGAATGGATGCTGGGCAACCTCAGCTCTGACCCTTCCAAACACCACCCTGGGACCCGCGGGGCCCTGGCCGGGCACTGGCACCGGACAAAGCTCCATGGAAAGACACCAAAGGGACTGCTCGGTCTGACCTTGCCACACCTGGAAGTTCCAGCTCCATAAATTAATAGGGGAGACTGGGACACAGCTGAATTTTGAAGGGAAACGTTGGCGAGCCGGGCATCAAAATGAAATTCACCTTTACTGCTCCCAGTGCCACGTGTCAGCAGCGTGACATTAACACCGACCTCTCCAGGAGAACTGTACCCTTAAATCCCAATTGCCTTAATTGCCAAATACTAGTATTTTATCATTATAATATTTATGCAGAGACATGCTCCTCACAATTATTTTAGTCTTTCCTCTAGAAACTCAATCATTACTTTCAATCAATTAGCCAAACCTGGAGGCAATTTAAAGCCTTCACCAGAACTTCTCAGTGGTGTTTCTCCTCAAAATACAAGGATGAATCACTTACACGTCCCCTCAATTAATGATGTAATTTTAATTAAGTTTATTCATATTGCAAATATTCACACCTGTACATTTAATACACACATATTTATTAATTTGATTGTTACCAGACAAAATCTCCTCTAATCTAGCACTTCTTTTTTTTAAAAGGAATAAATATAATCGGCAAATCTTATGTCTCTACTCAAAGGGATCTCCTGAGTAAAGTTTGGCCTGGTCCTGCTCTGCTATCAGGCCTGTTAGGAGGGCAGACCTGAAAGTGAAAGTGAGACCACGGAAACCTGAGTCTCTGCCCTGAATCACCACCAATTCATCCCCTTCTAAAAAGGCTTTCACAAATTCCAAGTTTCCACAGGAACATATTCTTTCTCTTCCTGGCTTTTAACAACAACTGTCTCTTTAGGGGCAAATGCCACTTCCATTCACCACGGAGCACGGCAGCTTTCCTTGCTCTTTTCTTAAAGCCAAAAGTAAATGAACTCCCTTGGCTGAGCTCCACCAGGCTGGGAAGCTTAAAAAACTCCAGTCACTACGGTGACCCAGATTTGTAAGGCCAAATCTCCATATTCCAATGGCAAAATTAAGTTTTCTAAGATCTTGGCCACTTCTTAACCCAGGGTGTTTATTTCCAAGGACAGTTCTGTTCCTGGGAGTTTTCCTGCAGTTCAGTCTGGCCTGTGACACGTAAGGACAAACATTCCAGTTTCTTCCCCTCTGCACTCACAGAACCTGTGGATTTCCCTGGTCAGCCCGGTGGCTTTGGGGAAGTCCTGTTCTGTTTTCAGACCGAGATCTCACATATTCTTTCAGAGTTTACAAAACCTCCCTGAGATCACATTTACAGTGGCACAGTTCTTGCCTTTCTGTAAAGCTTTTCCCTGTGTAAGGGAGAGCCCGCTCCCTTGGAGCTGAGGGAGGCACTTTCCTCATTCCAAGCTGCCTGGGGTCTACCAGGTACTAATATTTTAGTTAATTACCATCAATTTTGGCTGGTGAAAACCCCGAGGCCGGAGGCCACCATGCCCAGGAAGCAGCAGCACATTCAGGACATGTTCTCAGAACTGCTTTTCACAGTGAAATTTTAAGTATGGAACTGCACTGACCCTGGGAATACAGACTCCAGGCTCTTTCCCTTTGGGATATGAGAAGTTCATCATCTTTGCCATCAGTCAAATTTTAATAGTCACCCGTTGCTGTGATGAACGTCAGAACGTACTGCAAGCACAGACATAAAAGTCAAACCAAAATGCACTCCTGCCCCCAAAAAAGCCCAAAACAAAAGAGCCAAATCTATCCATTTGACCATTTGAAAAGTATTAAAGAAGCAACAAGTTAAAAAATAAAATAAAAGAAGAAATGTATCAACACACTCTTGCAAACTGATGGAATTGTCCTCTTTAAGCAGCTACTGGAATGCATTTAGTTAACAGTGTGAAGTGGGAGATGAGGGGCCACCACCCAGGCGTGCCCACGCAGACACACGCACACGACCCAGAAGCACAGAGAGAAACAGCATTAGAGATTTATTTCTGAAAAAATCAAATACAGAGTGAATTCACAAGGAAAAACCAAAACCTGGTTCACCACATTGTCTTAACATTTCATAAAAAAGTAAAGCAAGTGAAAATTTAAGTGATGAGAAACTTAACGAGACATTAACCATTAACTTCTACTCCCACCTCTATTTCTATTTGACAAATAGAGCAGCAGGTGAAGTGTACAGACTGAAATCCTCACATAAAATCCTGCAAACAACCGTTCAGGGTGCGCCCACTCCACTCTGCCTTTCTTTTTAAATACATTTTCATTGCCACTGTATAAATGGAATTGTGTGGCCTTCTGGGAATTTCACTTAAAGAACAGATGAGCTCATCAGTGCTGCATTTAATTGCTGCAGGAAAGTTTAGCTTTATCTTCTAAATAAAGATTAACAAGTCTAATGAGAACTTATCACAGAATCATGGAGTGGTTTGTGTTGAAAGGGACCTTCAAGAGATCCAGCTCCACCCCTGCCACGGGCAGGGACACCTTCCACTATCCCAGGTTCCCCCAAGCCCCATCCAGCCTGGCCTTGGACACTTCCAGGGATGGGGCAGCCACAATTTCTGGGGGCAGGAAGAACTTATCCTGGGCTAGACCATGACAGGGACAGCAGAGAAGGGAGGGGTTTATGTGAGAACCTGAGCAGAACATCTGCCGGGGCACGGGGGCACTTTTATTAGCTTGGGTTTACATATGGAGATAGAACGTTTTTTCTTTTTTTTTTAAAAAAAAAAAAAAAAAAAAGCAGATACCAACCCATTTCCTGCTTTTGAGTTGCTTTTGCTGTCCGTGCTGAGCTGAGAAAGGACATAGTGAGGCGCTTTGGCACTGTCGGCATCAAAGATATCCATGTTGGACTCTTCGCAATCTCGGCGTTTGATCCCTGGCCTCTGCTTTGGGTTGCGTTTGCGCGATTTACGTGGCACCTCAGTGTTATCATTGTAGGAACTGGTACTCATGTTACTGAAGTTGGAGGGGGAATCCTCCATCCACATACTGCAGCTCTGCTCTGACTCCAATCCACAGCCCTCATCCTGGCAGGACATCCGGCTGTTGTCCAGCAAGTCCTCGGGTGGTGGCGAGATGTACAGGACAGTGTGGCGCTTCGGCGTGGCCGGGTGCTGCTGGGCTGTGTTACTGGTTATCTGCTGCTCACTTACCCCTCGGGTACTTACCCCCACGGCCGCGGAGCAGCTCTCCACTTGCATAGCCTTGCTGTCGGTGACTGAGGTAGAGTAAATGGTAGGGCTGGAAGAGGTGGTAAAGGAGCTGCAAGCACCGCCCATGGAGGAAGAGGAGGGAGCTGAAGAAGCATCTGCGGTGTACAATTCACAAGTAAATACAGGACCCGTGGCGGGGCGTGCGCTGGCTATAGCAGTCCCAGTGAGATCAAGGTGATTTAGGAACCGATTGCTTTCCCCCGAGAAATGTTTGGAATTTGGTTCAGTTTTGGAATGGAAGTGCTTAAAGCAATACAGCCTAGCCAATACTTTGGAAATGTCCAAACGAGTCTTAGCACGATCCACCGTAATCAAGTTTTTTTTACAACTTAATGTTAATTCATATAAATGGCTGCGAATAAACAGAGCTTTCATTGCCTCAGCTGGACTAATTATTGGTGTAGAAGCCATTTCATCTAAAATAGCCCCAAAGCAAAATGCTTATAATCCACATTCAATGCCAATTAAACCATTTATTGTCGGAATTTTTTTAATTTTTTTTTTTTTTTTTTGAAAAAGATGGGACTGTGCTTAGCCACAAAATATTAAAATAAGTTTCTAACCTATGAAGCAGAGAACTACAGGTCATTTTTAATGCAGACACTCCCTGCTTCAGAGGCAAATCCTGGAATAAAAATATGAGAAAATAAATGAGAAAAAGAGCTGCTGATTATTCCATCATAAATGAGAAATAAAATATAAAATCAACTGAATTGGTAGGCAAAATGGAACTGGTATCAGTCACTATGAGCGAGCTGTTGATTTTGAAGGTTCAAAACGGGGATGAAATATCTGTGTCGAAGTCACACTGATCCAAGAACTGGGAATCTCTGTAATTTGACTTGTTCAGTCACTGGGACCAATTTCTCTCAGACTTTATTGGTCCCTTCCACAGAGATCGCTTGGGACAGACCTCTGAAAAATTCACATTAAACAGGAGATTTCCAACACTGTGACTGCAACTTCTGCAGAGGTCCCAGAGCTCAACCTGATTTAGAAACATGAAAATTATTAAACCAAACCCCTGAAGATTTCTGGAGAACACCGTAATTGTTGCCATTGAAGAATTTTAATGGACAAATCAGTGGAATACATAAGTTAAATATTCCAGGGGAAGCAGGCCAGACAAACATATACATTTATTTCAATCATCTGCAGCTCACTGAGGAATAACTGAATTTTATAGTCAGATTTCAGCTTCCTGTGTGAAGACGCTGTTTTCTGTATTTCTGCACTGCCACCCACACCTGATAAACCAGAAGCACTGAAATAACCTAGTTTTGGAAACAAATTGTACATTAAATATATACATAATAACTCTATCTGTTTGTTCAGCTAGTTACTGCTGTCATACAGGTAATGCCTATTAATTAGAGGAACATGATGTTTTTCCTTTTTGTTGCCTTTTTTTAAATCCAAAATATTGTAATAGTCTCTCAAGTCTAAAAGGTTTAGAGACTGTTGGACTATTTTATAGAGTTTTAGTTATTTGAAAGTAACAAAAAAAAGTATGTTCAGCCATGATATATACACTTAAATAACAGTAAAACTCAGCCAACTTTCCTATACTGGGAATTACTGTGAGTATCAATGACTGATGATAAAGAATTTTTAAACCATTACTGTTTCCTACAGCTTTCCTGTACTAAATGAATGTAAAAGCAAACTTACACCACTTCAGATTGTCAAATTTAGTGGTTGTTACAGTTTACCAATAAACTATTCTGCCTTCCCTGAGCCTCCCAGTGAACCAGGAGCAGCTGAATGATACCAGTTCCATTTTACAGCTTGTTCTTTGGCAAATACAGTGGCTGAAATTGGAGAATTCAGTCACTTTGCATTCCAATTTAAAGGCAAATTTCTCCTTTCTATATCATGCATTAATGCAATGCTTCTTTCAAAAACATTTATAGGATTGGCAAGAACTATTAAATCTAGATGTTCATTTCAGTGACAATATTTAGGAGCTGATTTGCAGCCACTTTGAGTTGAGACAGCCCATTGCTACTGGGGATGTTTGTTTTGGTAAAGAGGATTAGTTTCCATCCATCATTTATACCTCCGGAGAGAAGCAGAAGTGTGCCCAGGGACCCCTGGAGCACCCGGCCGAGCTGCAGGAGTGGGGGGCTGAATGCCAGGATTTGCCCCAGGAAAGGTCAGAAATGGAATTCAGGGCAGAGCCCGAGGCAGCGCGGGCACGTCGGGGCTCTGCGGGACAAGGACTCAGACACGAAATCATTACACACACGGAACAGGCAGCAGGGCTTCGACTGCAGGAGTCCTCCTCCAAGGGGTTAATATCAGATTTATCTTTCACATCAATCCTGGCAGTGTAAGAAAACCTTGGACACTCCAGGCTTAGCTCTGCATGGGCCACGTACACAAGCACTGGGCTCAGCAGGGGCTTCAGTGCATCTCCTGGCCAGGAATGCAAAACCTGCACTTTTCCCTCACCTTCCTAGGGAAAAAAATAAATATACCACTGAACCAAATGCTTTTCAGCACGAAGCTAAAAGAGCTGGTGATGGTAGTGTTGTTTTGGGGTGCAGCATTGTGAAATATTATCATTATTGCAAAATCATCATTATTGCTCTCCAAAACAATTTCTCCTTTCTTTTTATACAAGTTAAAAAGCACTTACACGCATGAATATGTGTATGGGGACTTTCATATTTTTAAAAAGTAAATAAACATTGTCCATTATAAATTGGTGACAATCTCCTCCATTTACCAGAGATGCCCCTGTGTAATGATAAGATTAGATTATGGAAATAAATCCAAATTGAACAGTAATGGCAAGAAAACCCCTCTTCAGCCTTATATAATAAATTAATGCCATTACCACGCATAAATAAGAAAGTATGACAAATATTACAGCAAATAGAATAAACTGGCTGTATTGGAACAGTCAAATATACAGATTTAAAAACTTTTGGGGGGATAAATGAGATAAATTAGTAATTGCTTCAATAACATTTTAAGTTATGAAAATACTAAGAAACAGTGAAATCTATGTTTTCTCGGAGTCTGCAGGCCTTGAGCCAACTCATCTTCCTTTGAACTAATAAATAAACTGGGTCAATCAAATAAGAATTCACCATGTTACTGCAATGAATAAACAGTGCTTTACATGGCTCCCATTTGGGTTCATCATTTTATTCCAAAGCCAGTGACATTTGTATCTGACACCCAAAAGAGATTTCTGGGATGAATGTGCTGCATTTGGGAAAAAAAATAATTTAGTAATTTTAACTTAACTTGTGTTGCTTTACAAGGTGAGAGCATACACACACCTTCCCCAGCTTGAGCATTCCTTTTATTTTACTTTCTTTAGACACATGTTAATTGGAATTGTTACAGGTGGCTCATGATTTGCAATTTAACAGTGCGTGCAAAGACAAATACATTTATGTATTTTTAAGTGAGTAGGTACATTTTGAAATAGAAGACTGAATATATTTCACTTAACACAGTCTCAAAATCAAACTTGCTTTCAGAGCGATGACACTGAACAGAAGCCAAGTGCTTGTCATGGCAAGTGTGCAGCCTCAGGAATAGAAATGAAATGTGCATCAGCATCACAAGGTGAGGGGTTTTTTCTCATTTTTTAATAAAAAACAAGAGAAAAGAATATTCCACATTAGAGCAACTCTGATCACTGTTGAAACTAAACCTCCTGAATCTCTTCACTGCCATCACTGTAACGCAAAAGGGAGCTGGAAGAAGTAATTCAGATTTTGTTGCCTGTGCTAAAAGTTTTTCTTCCCTAAAAGAGGCAGAATTGTACCAATCAGTCCAGCACAGGGACTAAAAGTAAGGGAGCACATAGCAAAGAGTGTCCCTGTGAGCAAACCAGGGCAGGCTTTTTCTTTTCAGTACCAAAAAAACCAAAGAAAATTTATTACCTCCTGCATTAGCAACCAAGGCAATGACATATTTCCTATATCCTATTCTCCTGTGAAGTCAAACAAGGCATTCAGCCTCTAAAAAAAAAGGCTGGAAAGGCAGGAGAGAGAAAAAAATCACTACTTGGCATTGAGGGAGTCTTTTTAGGTAACACTTCTGTGGAGCCAATCCTGAAATCCTTGTTCACTCTTTTCAAATACCCTTAAATACAACAAGGATTACCAAGTCCTCAAGGAGAAACAGTGTCCTGATGACTTTGCCTTTTAATTGCAAAATCAAGTCATTTCCCAGACTGGAAAGCTTAAGACTGTAAAGACAAATAAACCGAAGGTATTTTTGGTTTCACAAGTTTTCCGGACACCTGTGCATGGACAGCCAGGATGAGCAAAAAGCCATTAAAGAACTGATTTTTTTCTCAGAACCTCCCCTGCATCCCATGGTATCATCTATGTTCTGTGCAGAAAACAACTGTCAAAAATGAAAACTCACCCACAGGGTGAGGATTAACTGGTGCATAAGCCCAATATGTGAAGTATAACTTTTAATAAATGTGTTAATTTATCTAACATGTAATGTCCTTAGTAAGATTTTTTGATGTTAATTGGTTTATTTGAACCCCTGGACACAGAAGAACAATTTCAGGACAGACCCAGAAGGAAACTGTGCAAAATTTCCACCATCAACCTTTGTGTTGTCAAAGGTTTTAAAGGTAAAACCCAGAACTTACAAAGTGGCTGCAAACCTGCTTTCAACACCTCACATGCCAAACTTGGGGTTCTACTTTTCTTCTTCTTGTATTACTGATGTCATGTCAAAAACTTTTCCAAAAAGTTTAGTTTCAAATCAGTATCAATCCACTATTCAGAAATAAACCAAAAAAAAAAAAAAAGTAAAATTTAAAAAAAAATTAAAAAAAAGAAAGAAAGAAAAGAGACTTATGAAGAAGTCTGAAAACAAGACCGACCTATACCCTGGGTGAGATTGGATGGGTTAAGTGTCTCTGGCACTATTTGTCTTCACTATTGACAGACACTGTCACACAACCCACCACTCGATGCCTGTCTCTGAATGGCGAAGCTAGAATGCAAGTTAAGTGTATTAATAGAGAAAAAAACTAGCATCCCAGCAAATATCATAAAGCAATCCAATTCACCAGTTATTAAACACACTCAGATTCAAGATAGGTAGGTTAATTTAATTTACATTAAGCCCAACAGTGTAAATTCCCCTTTACATTCCCATGCTGACCCAAGCAGTGTATTATTATACTTTGGGTAAATACAACAATCAATGGTTTTGTTATGACTCCCATTATTCAATTAACACTCCAGTTTAGGTATCTAAGGAGGACTTTTGTTAGTGTCTCACATACACCAATTCCATGGATCTTAGATCCTTCCCACTCAGTGTAAAAGGCTGATTCCAAGCAAGCAGAACTCTGGGACCCTCAGCTGCTCTCTCCAAGCTCTGCCACCCCTCAGCACCTCCCCAGCTCCCTGGATGAGACATTAGGATTGATGGATCTGGCAAAAAACACTTCAATTTAAGAAATAGACTATTTTATCTTTTAAATATAGGCTTGGGTTTTTCCTAAGAAATCAGGAACTGCTCTTGGCCTTCACAACACTGTCCATGCTGCTACAGGAGGAGGTGCCCGAGCAGTGGCACAACAGGACTGTTCTTGCCCCTCACTGCCTTGGTTTTCCATTATTCCTTATGGAACAGGGAATTCTCATGTCACAAAGTAGTTCTCAAGTCTTTCTGATCTAATAACAGGAGCCATTTAAAGCAAGAAATTGCCGTAAGGAAAAAACCTCACAGAAGGATGAAAGAGTTTCTGTTTGAGCAGTTCTAGAAAACTGTGTATGAAATTCATGAAGACTGAAAATAATTTTAATTTAGAAAAAAGATGTGAACTAGATGTAAAATTCATGAAGACTGAAAAAAAACAATTTAGAAAAAAGATATGAACTAGACGTGAACACCAATATAAACAGGGAATTCTAAGGAAGCTCATGGAGCAGGAACGCCCTCAACACACGACTCCTTACAACTGGTATATTCCAACTGAATTTGGAGAAAAAACACCCAAAACGTTTCCCTAAAATGGAAACAGTAAGAAGAATCTTTGTCCCTGGCATTTCCCAGCAATGATGTCTCAGCAGAAGACCCTCTGGAATGATGAAGGAACCTCTCCAAGCTAAGGTGACCCTCACCCTGGCCTGGCCTCTCCAGACTGGGCTCTGCCATGGCTCTTTTGGGACATGAACTTCCAGGAGAAACACTTGAACGCACGTGCAGCACCAGGAGGGTGAGTTCTGGATGAGCATAAGGGCCTGCTTGAAGTTCATTGTGTAATAAAGAAGAATTTGACTCGTGACTGAAGCAAGCAGGCTGCAGACAGAAATCCCCGGAAGACATCCTCCTGGAAATGACAGGAAGGCATTTCCAACTGGGAGGGCGGTGGGAAGAGGAAGGGAAAAGCCTACAAAGAAATGGAAGTTTTTACAGGCATTGGAGACCAACTACAAAGAAGAATCTTTTTTTCTGCTCATTTGTTTACAACGGGCAATCGTAAGCCCAGGATAAGAGAACTGGGGACAGCATTGAGATCCCCTTTGAAATCTCTGGTAATTATTTCTGTATCAACAGGAAAAACTGACTAATGACACCAGGAAGGATGATAAATGGACAAACTATTTTCAGTAAAAATAAAAACGAAGCAGCCTGAGGAGCCACTCAGGGAAAACTAAACCAAAACAAACCCATCTCCATTTTGAGGCTTTATGAGAATCTTCCGTTTGAGAATAATGAAAAAGCCTTATTTTGGCAGCAGAAAACACGACCCCTTAGCACCCAGTCTCCACCCCACAGGTGATGCAGGTATCTTTATCCATGTCTCTAAAGTAGCAATTCAGAAGCAAAGCCTTATTTTCGTAATTAAAATGACCAAAGATGCTTATAGCAACATTTCAATTACGACTCCAATCAAAAAAGCCAATTACATCTGTTTGGACAAGTAGGTTGTCCCTTTAATTAAAAAGAAGCATAAAAAGAAGCATAAAATTGACCACAAAAAGGTAAAGTTTCATCATTTACCTACTATTTTCCTAGGATGCAATCATAGGCGTTTGGGAGCCCGAAGACTTCACTACATCACAGATTAACTGTATCCCAAAACGGAGAATGCAAAAGGAGAGATCAGTAAATACATTTCAGCAGCACAAAATCTGTTCCCCTTTTGCTGCAGCAAGAACACCACTCTGGAGAATTCCACTGGAAACTGGACAGCAATGCAAAATATATGGAAATATATATATATTTGCCTCTGTGGGAAATGAAAAGCAGGCTTGAGAGACCATCAGCAAGATGAAGCATCTCATTCCAAGTTCTGCTGCAGGAAGAACAAGGGATGGTGAGAAGGGAAGTGAGTTTCTGTAACAGTTCACTGGGGTTCAGAAGGTTCAAGCATTCCAGGCACCGGAGATAAAAGATGAAAAAGCAACACTCATTTAAAGAATGTGTTCGAAAACACTCCTGATCGTCCCCAAAAGACAAGAACCATGTGCTGGTAATAAAAAACAAGCTGGAAAGACACCTTCCAGAAAGGACTTTAATTGGCAGAGTGAATTTTAAGCATTTTAAGGTTCAAGGTGTCTTGATCAATACCAAAAAATTGTTCAGCCTTTCAGAACCAACTGAGAAGAGACTCGAGCATTGCTCCTCAAAACTGGAGCTCACAAACACTGTGCAGGAGCACTGGGAAAGCTTCAGGAACATTTATTTCATGTAAAATCTCCAGGCAGAGCACACAATGACATTTCTCAGCATGACACCCTCAATGCATTTCCAGAGTCTGGAGATGATTCATATTTAATGTGTTTATAGTGCTGCACCAGGCAAAATCCTCCTTTTCCTGTCCCCTGAACAAAGACACTGGAATCCAAGTAGCGAGCACAGAGAACGGTTTCCAGGGGTAAAACCAGATCCTTTCCCTCCCTTCTGCTTTCCAGAAGAACTACAGAATTAGAAGCTTGAGCTAGCAGCTCAAAATCCCAGAGTTCTATGAAATCATACTTGCCAGTTTGATATTCAGAGAGTGGGTAACACCTCTTTCGTCTGAATTAATGAATAGGAGATACACATTTATTAACAAATTAATGAAAATCCAATCAGCAACATTCCATTTTCATACTCTTACAACTGTTCTGTAAATCACAAAACAAATTTCCAAATGGAAGAAGAACTAGAAGTCTGTCCCTGTGAGGTCATCACTGCTAAAACCAGCCCATCCTGCTCCTCCAAAAAACCCCAGGTGTTAACTGCAGCAGTATTTCCAACCTACAATGTGATTTATATGGGACAAAACCCCACAGCAAGGTAACAAAAAAGCCTCGAGTAAGCTGAATTTCAGCCAGATATTGCCTTACTCTGTGTTTCAGGAAGCAGAGAATAAGCTGTGTGAACTACTAGAGGAGCAGTAAAAAGCTCTGAACACTTTGGATCAATCCCTGTCATGGAATCCTCTCATTATCCAGAGTAAACAGATCTGCAGGGGAATTCTACATGGTGTGGCTAGCTGTTCAAATTAGCCCTTCCTTTTAAAAACAAGAATAAATGAGATTACCTACAGCACTATGCAGACTGAACTATAATTTCCCTCTCACTCCTAAAAAAGGAGGTTTTAGGGCAAGTAAGAGCAGACAAAAAAAAATAGAAAGACTTATAGAAAACAAAATTTCAGATACAGAACAAGAGGTTGCCAGTCCTTCCTCCTTACCCTGCTCCTGTACCGTTGTCAGCTCCCCAAAAAGCTGCCTACCATCTGCTATTAAGCATTTGATGTATGCAAATGATAGTCAATCTTAATCTTTTGAAATGTAAGTGTAAGATGTATGTTTGTTTCCCTGTATAAGCACCTGGTCTGCACAAAGGCCAGGATGATTTTTCTGTGAAGAAGCCCCAGCCAGACCTCTCATTACTACTTGAGGCAGGGTAACACAGACTCAAAGTGTGGTGGCAGCTTCTCAAAGAAAGCAGAAATCCCAAAACAATTGAAGAAAACAGCAAACCCCTTTTTCTCTACCAACGTGGTACAGCTACAAAAAGAGCATGGACAGAATGTGCCACGTTCAAACCAGCAATGGAGACAAAGCAGCTCTTTGCTCCTCTAGGGTTTTGTCTGGTTGGGTGGGGCAGTTTAAACAGAATTTTTAACAACTGTCACTCCAGGCCCTTGTCCCAAGTCCCTCTCCAGCTCTCCTGGAGCCCCTCTGGGCACTGGAAGGGCTCTAAGGTCACCCTGGACCCTCCTCTTCCCCAGGCTGAACAATCCCAGCTTTCAACTTGGCATCAGCTCAGTCTTTGTGATCCTCTGTGGTCTCTGACACTGAAAAGTGTTTGTAGCTGAACGATCAGGTCTCCTTTCAGCATTAACAAAAAGCCTCAACATTAATTTCTAAAGTTTTTCATTCCAGAAACTCGTGCTGCAGTTTAACCCAAACACACCTAAAGCATCTCAGGTTTTTTAAAGGATCTGGACTGGCTGCTGGCAGACACCAAATACCTGGAGGCAACAGACTTTTAGTTCCATTCAAGTTTTTTCTGTTAGGTACAGAATTAATTAGCAGTTCAGGTCTGTCTGTGGATTTAGAGTGTAACAGGGTTTGTGGGGTAGTTTTGTTCAGCTGTTTTTAGGATATATGTTTCTACAAGATTTGGTTGCTGCTGTCTATGAACCAAACCCATCATTAAGAACCTTGATTTTAGAAACAGATGCCCAAATTATTTTTTTAGTAAGTGATATAAAAATATCAAATCCTTCCAATACAATAAAAGCATCAAATTCTTTCAATGACCAAGTTCCACTGTGCACAGTTAAATCCACAGGTTCTCAGGAGAGGTCTGGCAAAACATGAATGGTGAGCAGTGCTGTAAAGTTTCTCCGACAAACCTACAACCACTTCGGGTTCTGATCAAGATTCCTGAACCATGCAAATCTGGGAAACATTCTCACACAAACATTTAATGCATATGAACTTGGAGAGAGAGAAAAAGGTATAATGCAGCTTTCTGAATCCTCACCCTATGGACATTTTTTTCTCAAGCAACAATTTAAGGCCAATTAGGAAAGTGGAACATGACCTTATAAGAAATATGGGCATCAAATTATGAAAAAAAAACTCCTTATCCAGTGAAGGGAGATGCATCTATAACGGGCAAAATGATCTTTTTTCTCCATTGCACAGATGTTTACTAACATATGTGTTACTGACAAGAATTCCAGAAGGGAGCCAGCACTAAGGCTAACCTCCCAAATCAAAGCTTTGTCCTTAGATCCTCACTTTTTTATGTTTAATGAAGATCAGTGAGAGTCTTTAAAGTCTAGAAGGTGGCTGGGAATAAGAAAAGGATGCAGATTAAAAGGTCATGCCTCTTTTTTACATGTTGTCAATTAGAAAAATAACTGCACTGGTCACTTACAGAGTTCCAGCCGATATACATTATATCCTCATGTATTTGAGGATTTTTTACCACATCACACTAGAGATGTGTGTGAAAGGAGTTTATATACTACACTTCCTCAGGCCCCAATGGAAAACATGACCTTTTCTTCCTCCTCACATTTTGGTAAAAGCTTCATGGCCCAAAATGTCATCTCCCATTCCATTTTTATCCTAACTAGAATCCACTGGTTTACAGTCAGTCGGCATTCCGCCTTAGTTCCAAACAGGGATTTATTCTTAGTTCCAAACAGGGATTTATTCCCTTGGAAGACAGAGTGCATTCTAGGAGTTAATTGCCTGTGTGGCATAACAGAATAGAGGAACAGATAATTTATTTCTTATGGAGATGCATATACGAAACACAGCAACCATTAACATAAAATACCTGACGCTTTTGATCACCCAGCTGAATGACACCACCTATATTCTCCTAGAATGAACTCTGTTACTTCTCCACAAGCTCTTTCTTACACTCAGAACTTTGCCAGCACTGTTCATGTTGGCCAGAAGGTTACAAACCTTAAGAAAATACAAGAATAAAGGAGAGTCCTTACCAGCAGCAACTACAGCTGGAGGCGGCGAACCGGCCTCGCCACCGCTTGTTTGGCTCATGGATGCTATGGATGTTTCTCTGGAAGGTGGTAACTGCAGCTCCTTTGGGAGAAGGTCATAGACAGATTCTGTGGAACAAAAAGAACTTGATCAAAAAGTCACCCATGTCCTGTACAAGAAAAGAAAAAATGCTTTTGCCTATAAGATACGAACTATAACCCAACCCTTTCACAACCTCTGGAAAAAGTTACTGTAACTGCTCGGAAATAAGAGCATGGAGAAAAGTTATTTCAGAAAACAAACAAACATTAAGATGCACATTCTGAAGACTGAAACAAAGGACACAAACTTGTTCAAACAAAGAAATAATTCATGACCTCCCAGAGAAACTGTTCTCATCCAGAATGAAGGGCTGAGGGCAGCACATCACGTGAGAATCTGAGACAAATCTGTTTTCAGAATTCCAACTGTGCAACTGACTTCCTAAGGAAAAAAAGCCTAATTTAGCACCATCACCCTAACAATATCCTATAGGGTCTTAAAATCACAGACTGGTGTGGGTGGGAAGTGACCTTAAAGCTCATCCCCGTCCGACCCCCTGCCATGGGCAGGGACACCTTCCACTGGCCCAGGCTGCTCCAAGCCCCATCCACCCTGGCCTTGGACACTGCCAGGGATCCAGGAGCAGCCAGAGCTTCTCTGGGCACCCTGTGCCAGGGCCTGCCCACCCTCACAGACAGGAATTCCCTCCCAATATCCCACCTAACCCTGCCCTCTGGCACTGGGAAGCCATTCCCTGTGTCCTGTCCCTCCATCCCCTGTCCCCAGTCCCTCTCCAGCTCTCCTGGAGCCCCTTTAGGCCCTGCAAGGGGCTCTGAGGTTCCCCTGGAGCCTTCCCTTCTCCAGGTGACCAACTCCAGCTGTCCTAGTCTGGCTCCAGACCCCAGGGGCTCAAGCCCTTGGATCAACTCAGTGACCTCTTCAGGGCTCGCTCCAACAGGCCCATGTCTTCCCTGCCCTGTATTAATCCCGTGGGTTTGATCTCTCTTCCTCCTTGTGTGTTACCCAGGAGACGTCCTAAGGTTCCCTCCTAAGAGCTTGCTCCATCCTCTCACATTTACAGCTCTCAAGCTAATTCCAGCCTCCTGTACACCTGCAGCCTTAGGTGTGCTCACCAGGTGTTTCAGGATAGAGGTTTGGTGTCGTATTTTCAACCCCATTTCAAGTAACTTGGTCTTTATCAACGAAGCATGAAATTAAAGATTTGCTTTTAATGGTCTTGTGATCTTTGGGAATGTGCTTCAATTCTAATGCTGGCTTTTTCTTCCCTCCCTCTTTATCATACTGGAATTATTCACAAAGATTAGAATTGTGCTGCTTGTGGATTACTGCAAAAATCATGTGCTCCCTAAGAAAAAATTATCCTGTGGGAGTCTTGGATGTAAGCATCCCTTTAAAGCAAAAGGCTTGACAGAACCTTCACCACATTGGAGAGTCAAAAATAAATTTCTTAAACAAAAAAAAATCCACAAGAACCAGCCGAAAGAGAAAAGCTCTCAATTACCTACTAACTTGGGAAGGAGCTTTTGTAGTCAGCTCTGAATATTTTATGAGTCACGACAGAATGATGATGATGACGATTCACTCCTCTCAGGGGATTTCTTGAGGAGAAAGGAATGGAAGTGTATGTATATACTCAACTTACATATGAAATATAAAGTGTTCTGTAGTTACCTGCAGACACACACTGCTGTAATCCCTCCTTTTGGGGCCCCTCACTAAACATTTTGAGTAGCAGCAGCCCTGAACACCTGCCTGTGAGTTTCCTGCCCTGTACAGGTAGTAGTGCCAGTGCCAGCCAGAGTAAAGGCTGGTGCTCATTTACAAGGGCTTGTACAAACTGCTGCACTCGTCTCTGAGGAAAAGCAAATGCAGCTGCTCCTTGTAGTACAACAGGAGCAAAAGTGACAACTAGTGTTGCCTTCCAACCCCTTCCAAACCATTCTGTGAATCTATGAACACGGGGCAGAAGTTTATGGTCAAATCCAAACTTTCAGAAGAAAAACAACTCTCCTGGCTTTTCTGGCATCAGATGCAGCTTCACAGTGTAGAACACATCACTGGTGAACTGCAGTTCAACACGTTCCACAGCAATCCCAAGTGCCGGGTACCTTTAAGAACTCTTGCTGCCACAAACCTACTCCACACACATCAGACTTCAAATGAAACTTTGTGTTTTCACCTAAACACAGGCCAGTGTTTATATACGCTGAACTATAAATAGCATTAAAGCAAAAACTGACAAATTCCAGAAACATGAGAGTTGTTGCAAGGAAACTAATTCTTCCCCAGAGGATACAGCTCCCCCCATGCCTCACACTGTATTAAGAGCTGAAGCTACTGCTCAGCCCCTCTCCATCACCATGTTTTACACGTGTGTGCACTCACCAATACTGAGAACATGAAATTTCCTGCTAGAATTTTACGTTGATTCATGCAGAAAACACCTACTAAAGGGAAAGGCTGCTATAGAAATGCAGTATTACATTTGGAGACCAAAATAGCATTTCAGCATCATTACGTATTTCTACATAATTAGCAAGAAAAAAATGTGTAGACAGAATTCCTGCTTCCAGCAGCCAGTGCTGAATCAATGAGGACGTTTAAGCTGTCTGACAGCACTAAGTGTCTTGTAATTTACTGCTGATTTAAATTCCTTTGACGAATACATTGGTTGATCTCAAGTTTCTGGGGTTTTTTTCTGGAAGTAGCTCCATTTATACTCAACGTTTAAACACATTTTCTCTCTCCATACAGGAAGCAAGGAACACGTGTTTCAGGATTAGTGTTATTATGAAATATAAACAAGATAACACACAAGCAAGATAACAAAACCCTAGTGATCAGCCAGAAGTCCTACACACTCATTTCCCCACACAAACCCTCACCTGCCTTAAGGTAATCAGTTATTAGACATATTATCTACAGTAAACTTCCAAATCTCTTATCTTTCCCCAAAATATCTCGCCTAGACAAGCCCAGCTTCACAAATTCTCCTCCCGAAACCAAGGACACACAGGGACAGGCAGATTTACAAAAAGTATTTTTAAGTGTCAAATTTCTTCAACTGCCCTTTATCCGATTATCCTGCCCTCATAATCTCTCATCTGAGATCAGCTGCTTGGAACTTTGATCTTCCTGCCAGTTGTACTGACAGTCCAGAAAATTCTATTTCACATGGTTATATGGACCAGAACTGCACCAAACATCGGATCAGGATCCAACACTTGGAATCAGGAAAGAGAAGATTTTGTCCATGTGTACTACTTGAACCTGCACAAAACGTTCTGAATTTATATATTAGTAAAAAGTAATCAAGAAATTTAGGAAGGAATTGTTCCCTGTGAGGGTGAGGAGGCCCTGGCACAGGGTGCCCAGAGAAGCTGTGGCTGCCCCTGGATCCCTGGCAGTGTCCAAGGCTGGATGGGGCTGGGAGCAGCCTGGGAGGGTGGAAGGTGTCCCTGCCCATGGCAGGGGGTGGAACTGGATGGGCTTTAAGGTCTCTTTCAACCCAAACCGTTCCAGGATTCTCTGGAATTGGGTCATTTTAAGTTAAAACAACCGCACAAAAGGTGTCTGTGGCAGGGCCGGACACATGACCACCACACAGAATATGTCCCTGGGTCAACACGGACCTGGATCAGTCCCAGCAGCTGGTGACAGGAGCTCTGTCTTTGAGGGGGAGAGAGGAGAGGCCTTGGAAAGATTTAGGAAAAATAACACTGAGAAGGTACAAAAAGCAGCGTGTGAAGCCCATGTGGTGACGCTGCAGCAGGAGTGCAAAACGCTGGTTCGTGACGGCAAACCACGTTCTGCAAGCTCCTTCACTTCCTTCTTTACTCACTTCCCTTCAGTGCACACACATGGTTGCCCTTTTCTAGGAATGTTTTTAGATTTCTACACACAACCTAACCAGGCTGAGTTACAGACCTGGGCCCACAGCAAAGTCCAAGTGCCCAACCTTCTCCCATACCCACCAGCAGCAAATACCTCTGGAATTCCTAACCCATCCTCATCCTCACAGCACCAAGGGACCTTTCAGAAACATAACACAGCTTGCAAGCTGCAACATCACATTCCTCCTCACTCACTAACATGCTGTGATTCCATTTAAACTTCATTCTTAGGAACAGAGCAGTTAAGCTTACAGGAGCAAAGAGAACACGACACAACTGCTTCGTGGGTGGGAATGCTGAGACAACTCCAAGGTTCTGTGACGAGTCACTGCAGCTTGGACATGTCCCATACAAAGCCCTGCTTTTCCCAAAGAGTAGGTATTCCCAGCGTGGAGAGTGCTCTCCCTCCTCATGGAAAAAGTTGGCTGTAAAGCAGCAAACCAAGTACACATGGATCCACTATTCTGTCACACGCAGCACCTGTGAGACTCTTCTGGGCCATGAATCCTCCATGACTTTCTGGCTGTACCTACACAGACACTTCAGCTGCACAGATTAAAAGCTGTGATTTCTATAAATTTAGTGCCCCATTATCTCAAGTTGTGCTAGGACTGGCTCAGGGTGTTAAAGAACCTCTCTGTCCTCAAGCTATTGTGATGCAAATTGAATTGAGATCCTTCTGGTTGGCTGACCAAATTGCTGCTGCCTGTAACTCAGCACCTGGTGACACTGGGAGCATAGAGACGTGGAAAAGAGCAGAGAACACCCAATTCCAATGTTTAAAACAACAGCAGCTCATCCACGAGGAAAGCAGACAGCCTCACTTTGCCAGGACCTCCAAACACCTTAAACATTATAGAATTTTCTTTACATACAGAAAAGATACTCCTAAGCTTTGCTATTTCATATCAAAAGCCAAGCCATGCTACCCAGAACTGCCACAGCTGGAAGCCAAGTCACAAACCCGATGGAGAAGTTTGCTCTGACCTGCAGGCCATAACTAATGCAGAGGGCCCTGGCTGTAGCTCCAACTCCACCACCATTTCTCCAGGTTGTTCCCAGGCCCAGCCTTGAGCTTGTTGGAATCCAGCCCCAGCTCTCCCCCAGCTCACCTGTGTCTGCGTCTGTTCCACCACCGTGACCTGCTCCAGGGATTTCATCCCCTGCAATGCCAGGGGCTCCTCCAGCAGCATCCCTTTGATCCCCACTCCTGGACTAACAGGTAATGACAGATTTCCTGCTCCATGGAAATCATGTGAAGAGCCAGATCAGTACACGGGGGAAGATGAGAACCACCCGAATTATCAGCACTAGAGGCAGAGATGGGGCATTTTCCACTTGCTGCTGACATTTTTTACCCTTAAGGAAAGGTACATCCTGGAAATCCCTTACCACTTCCATGACCTCATGAACAGCAGCCAAGTTAATCCTTGTCTTTTAATAAGCTCCCTGCACTGAGTGGCTGCCCATTTGATCCCCACTGATACTCGTCTCCTCAACATGGTTTAATACCCGCACAGATTTGGCTGTTTCTTCCAAAGCCATTTCCTTGCTGCAGCACATGACAGTCACACCAGAGATTAGACAAAACCTTGGTGTCCTCCTCTAATCAACTGGCGGCATCGGAGCAGAAATCTCTTCTAATGATGTTCACTAAGCTGATCAAAAAAACAAGCAAGCAAACAGGCCAAGAGAGTTGTTTATATGGAACTGAGATTAAAAAACAATTAGAAATCATGAAGCAGCAAGTAGCCTCTGCTACACGGGGGAGGTCAATGAACTGAGCACACGTGCTCAGCAAATTAAAGAAGATATAAAGGAAAAGTAACAGTGTCCATATTCCACCTCACCCCCAGCTAGGGATGCAAATTCAGTTTCAGAGCACCCACACGCATATATAAAGGTCCTATGGTGCTAATCTAAGACACAGTTTTGGGCTAAACCTGTACTACCAAGGCTCCAAATGTCAGATTGTCACTCCTCACTCTGAAGGCCGCTGCATTTTAATAAAACAATACGTGTGACTTAACATCTTTCAGAAACTTTTGTGGATAAGGGATGCTAAAACCAGAATCTACTCTAGACCTAAAAAAATCCAGGCCTCTGCCAGAAGACCTTGTGGTTGGTTAATGTGTTTATCTTGAAGTTCAGCTCTACTCAGAATTTCAGTATCCACGATAAACACCACAGCTTAGTGGTTGAGCTTATTGGAGGCCCCTGATTCCACCACAATA
The DNA here is from genome assembly GCA_013399195.1 of Dicrurus megarhynchus. Classification (NCBI taxonomy): domain Eukaryota; kingdom Metazoa; phylum Chordata; class Aves; order Passeriformes; family Dicruridae; genus Dicrurus; species Dicrurus megarhynchus. The sequence goes on from VXAD01006452.1 coordinate 23,097, forward strand.
GCTTCGTTTGGAGAGTTTTTAGAGAATGATGGGGGAATGGGGGAGCTCTAAATATTTAAAATCCAATCAAAGCTTTGCTTTGTTAAAAAACGTTCGTATCACATGACCCTCGGGGATTTTTCTGTACACAAAAGCTTGGGTGTGGGAAGACTTTGAAGCAGACTATTTTGCCCATCAGGAAGAGCCTGTAGGAGCCAGCTGAGGAACCCTCCGGCTCTTCACCCCAAGACAAGCAGGTCCTCCTGCAGACCCCAGGAACAGTATTGACTGAGTAAGTTTGGTTATTACAACACAGAGAATTCAGAGAATCACAGAAACGTGGAACGGTTTGGGTGCGAAGGGACCTTAAAGCGCATCTCGTTAAACCCCCAGCCATGGGCAGGGACACCTTCCACTGTCCCAGGCTGCTCCAAGCCCCGTCCAACCTGACCTTGGACACTTCCAGGGATGGGGCAGCCACAGCTGCTCTGGGCACCCTGTGTCAGGGCCTCACTGCTCTCACAGGGAAGCTTTTCTTCCCAGCATCCCAACAGAATTCCTAACAGAATTAAGGATACATTTCAGAAAACTTGGGCCACCTCACTAGAGAGAGTCCACACCTCACAGCATGACTGCTCTCCCTGCCTCAAGGCTAAACCGGGAGAAGTAACCTCAGGAGCCACAGGAGTAACTCCTGCAGTGAAAATACAACAGTTCAGTACCTTTTAGTCTTTGAGTGAGCAGACAAAACCGTTCCTCCAGCTGCTTTGAGATAGCACGCCCATACCCCTGACAGGGAATGGCAGGGAATCTGCCCCCAGCCCCCGGAATGCTTTACACATTCAGATGGCAATGCCGATAACAGGGCTGGCACAGGGACCGGCACAGGGACCGCATGGATGGAAGCCAAAGGAGGATAACAAGGATTCAGTAAGAAGCTCAACAGAGGAAGCTCTGAGAGTCTGAGAAAGGCAACTAGGAGAAAGACAAAGCCCAGTGCATAAACCAGAGCAGAAACAGACGGAGACAGGCACAGCCCAGACAGATCAGTGACCACTAAAGCACTTCCTACTTCAGTGCTGAGGGTTTGTTGTTGTTGGGGTTTGGGCTTTTTCGGGTTTTTTTTGTTTGGTTGGCTTTTCTGAGTATTCCTTAGGAAATTCAAACTCTAACTTGCAGAACTGAGAATCACCCATGACAACTGCAGGCCATGGCAGCTCTGCTTAAGGGACAGCAGAGATTTTTATGTTATAAAGTTACAAGAAAAAAGATTTAGAAGAACACACAACAAAGAGTAAATCAGATTTTGTTCTGTATCTGTCAAAAGAGGATTTAGGACATATTACAGACTATCATACTCCTGTATTTCCTAACATCTTTGCAATTTCACTGACTTAACATCAGAAGCTTGGCAGCAGGGAAAATAAGACAAACAGTCCTGAAAACACGTTTAGGTTTCACACAGAAAAAAATGGAAGGACCCTGCTTAAGCATACATAGAATAGATAAAATACAGCGACTGTTCAAAGAATCACAGAATCACTAAGGTTGGGAAAGACCTTCAAGAACATCAAGACCAACTGTTAACACAGCACTACCAAGTCCCACTAAACCACAGGGATATAAATTTAGATGGGATACTGGGAAGAAATTGTTCCCTGTGAGGGAGGTGAGGCCCTGGCACAGGGTGCCCAGAGCAGCTGTGGCTGTCCCTGGATCCCTGGCAGTGTCCAAGGCCAGGTTGGACAGGGCTTGGAGCAGCCTGGGATAGTGGAAGGTGTCCCTGCCCATGGCAGGGGTGAAACGGGATGAGCTTTAACGTCCCTTCCCACCCAAACCATCCCAGGATTCTGTGACACTTGTGACTTTCTGTGATACAACTGCACGACAAAAGCCAGAGAGCAAGAAGCAGTCCATAGGCAGCGAGGCTGAGCAGGACAACAGACACTACACAACAGTCTTGATGCAGACACCCCAAAACATTTCACAGAGTTACTGCTCTAATTACTCCTATTTTTGCAAGAGTTGAAGCTGAGTTGTAGTAAGATCGTAGCTCACAAGGCTCCCAGTCCTATCTGTCATACCCAGTGGCAAATCCACCAGGTTACACTTACTAAAACACTGCTTTCATTTCATATTTTTGAGTATGTCTCAGAATACAATTAAACAAAGGACTCAATACAAATTGAGTGTGCAACTGAAAATACGTAAAGACTAATTAGTATGTTCTGCCTAATTGCCCAACACTGCCCATGGATTTCCACACAGCTCTCAGATGCAGGTCTGTCACCAGAGACTTGCCATGCTGTCCTGACAGAGGAAACAAAGTGCAGAGCACTGTTCCCTCTATCTGCCACGCCATCCTCAGCCTATCTGCCGACGGTGGAGCAGGGAAAGACTGGAAGCAGCTCTTCCCACCAGCACTCCTGTTATTGTCAGCCCTGGCAGGGCTAGATTGCTGCTACAGCAACAGTGGCAGGTTTTCAAAGAAACTGCAGTGTATACAAGGATGTTTTACACAGCCAAACAGAAAATCTTCCTTCCAGTTCCCCCTGGCTTCAGACAAAAGCAGCAAACCTTAAATCAACAGGCTTCACGCGCGCGGAGGGAAAGGCAGATGCCGCGGTGCTGCCTGTGCTAGAGAACTTCAGGATTAAAGAGCTGCTCTTGGTGCAGCTCCACTCTGAGAATCCCCAGAGGATCCGAGTGCTCCGTGTTGATGACGTAGCACTGGGCACTGAAATTCAAATCTTGCCTGCAAATGCTGCTACTCGCTGAAATGCACATTATAGTGTGTCAGTGAAGGAGAGAGAGGAGTTTTCTGAAAGGCTGTTGTTTTAGAGAAAGATGGCCAGTAATATATTATTAATGATTAAAGTAATTAACATTTGATCACAACTCTAATATCACAGAATCCCAGACTGGTTTGGGTGGGAAGTGACCTTAAAGTCCATCTCATTCCACCCTCCTGCCATGGACATGGACATCTTCCACTAGACCAGGCTGATCCAAGTCCCATCCAACCCAGCCCTGAACATTTCCACAGTATCATTATTTCTTTTACTTAAAAATAAAAAGGAAAGCTAAAAGTTGTTTCTTGTATTTTTTTAAAGGACAAGTGTTACTACCAAAAATGGCAGTATCAAATAGGTAATTTTGCACGCAATTCATAACCAGCTCCTGCAGTATATCCCACCAACCTTCAGAAAAGCTGCTAATCTCAACATTCAGGATTCTGCACAGCAGGCTAGAGTTGAGAAATTAATCCTTTTAAAGTTGAATTTCAACAACTGACAGAGGCATGTGTTAGCTGAATTCTATTTATGGCATTCATCCAAATATCAAATAAAGCTTTCCTGGCTGTGTTTCAGTCATCTCCATTCACAGCTCAAAGAGGACTTTTATAAATGTAGACAGGCAGTATAAATCCCGGATCTTGTTTGCATCCAATTTTACACATCTCAGAATGAGAGAACAACATTATTTAGGAATTGTCACTTCAAGGAATGGACCAGTAATGACTTACTGAGACATCTATCCCAAACTCCAGATAAAAACCAAAGAACGTAAAAATACTCCTAAAATACCACTGTGGATAAGGCAGAGCAGCAGGCAGGCTGACAGAGCTGCAGGTACACGAACACAGAATCGTGGAATCACAGAATCCCAGACTGGCTGGACTTGGAAGGACCTTAAAGCTCACCTCATTCCACCCCCTGCCATGGGCAGGGACACCTTCCAGTAGACCAGGCTGCTCCAAGCCCCGTCCAACCTGGCCTTGAAATGTTTAGAGAAACCCAAATACCAAGTGATCAAAGACCATCAGTGACAGCTATTTATCAACCCCTTTAAAACACCTGTGTTGTTTCAAAAATCAAAGCTCACCAGAAACAGAGGTTATCAGGCAGTTGCTTAGGTACAAAGCACCATCCGAATTCAGGGACACCCAGAATCCACCTGACCCACAGTTTACTGTTCTCTCAGAACAACATTTCTCAGCCTTTTCAGGTTTGCACCATTTTTTCTGATGGGGTTATTTTTGTCATCTCTTACATTTCCTGTGAGCAAGAGAAGCGACAGCAGCAATGAAACATACAGGCACCTCTTTTATTTTGAGGCTGTACCACAATATGTAAGGTGAAGAATAAAAGGCATTCTGACAGACTTCCAACACATCGCAGCCACCTCTCGGGTTCAGTATCTCATGATAAACCTGGATGTACGGGCTGTGCTCCTGAGACCTGACCTGTCCCAGTAACTCCCAACATGACATCCAGCACATCGAGCCCACAGACCGCCTCCACGCCTCCCTGCCTGTACTCCCATTAACAGGTATGTTCTTTCATCATCACCAAAACTGAGAAGTGTTTATGCCTCCTACCATCTTAGCTTTCTACTGCTAACTCAGCTGTGTTCGATGATGAACACTTCTTCAGACCAAAGACAATGTTTAATAAAGAGCACTCCTCGGCACAGTTACAGAGCTCTGGTGAGTCTGACACATCTAATGCTTCCAAGGGACCGACTGATCAGGGACATGAGCAGCATGCTCAGGTAAACCTGTGACAGCTACTGCACCTGGGGGGATTCCTCAGAGAAATAAAGATGCAAGTTGTTCATAAAAACAGGTTTTCAAAGCATTAAGCAAGTTCTTTTCCAAGTACATTCACACACAACTCTTCAGGAGACAAATGGGAACTTAGGCCAATCATTTAATGGTAAAATGTGAAGAAAAGATTCCTTTCTGCTCTACAGAGCTAAAATCAAAATGGAACTGGGAGTCAGCAATGAAGGAATCAGTGGTGAAACTGCTCCAGAACTCCCAAGTTACCTAAAATTTAAGGATGGCTAAAAATGGATTAGCCAACCTCTTCTCTCTGACAGGCAAAGGCTGACAAGAACCCGGAAGTATTTCTATTATAATTCTTCCAAATTCTGACAGTCAGCTACAGACTCACTCCCGGGTTCAGGGGACTGCCTGGCTCAGCTGCACTAAATCTTCCTAAAGGAATTCTTTTGCTATTGTACACACCAAAATACCTGCACGGCAAGGAGCACTCAAATGTGCTCTACCCAACATAATCCTTCTCACCACACCTCCAAAAGCACTGTTTTCACTTAAGTAGCAGCAAATAACTGAATTACTGAAGCTTACACTCAACTCTTTCAGGCCACAAAATAAATCAAATTATTTCCCCATCTGATTAAAGAGCAACTTGTTTCCAGGCATGGTTCAAGTTTCCAAGTGAGGCAGATGGCCCCAGCCAGAATTCAGAAGTCCTAAAATTAAAATAAAATGTTAAGAGTTTTTGTCTCCTTTAGAAAAGATTTACTCCCAAGTGAGACCTGCACACCTGCTAAGGAAGGGCACTGCTCACACTCACACAAACGCAGACAAGAGACGATGGAAATTCCTTCTCTGACACTGACATGATGCACATAGGAGTTGAAAACTGCTGAAGATGCTGAGTTTGGTTGGAGCACAGAACTCCAGGAATGCCCAAAATGTCACTTTCAAAGGCATACGCTGGTGACAAACAAGTGTAAGCTTCTTTGTAAGGGAGCGGCAAGACAGTCACACCTCCCAATAGGGTCTGATCCTAGTATATATCCTCAGCAAAGTTACTAGGATACAACTTAGTGTCCAGGAAAATCATAGATAAATCACAGATAAATAAATCACTATATTCCAGAGGAAAAATCTGACTTAGTGCCCCAGTAAGAAAGTGACTACAATGTAACTTTAAAATTCCTTGTCTGGGGACTCACAAACATACAGCAGAAGCTCTTCAGAAGTCACGAACAACACGGATTTAGGGCCAGAAGATGAAGGGCCTGGAGCATCTTTCACACAAGGAAAGGCTGAGAAAGCTGGGTCTGTTCAGCCTGGAGAAGGCTCGGGGAGATCTTATCCATGTGTGAAAATTCCTGATGGGAGGCAATGAGAGGCTCCTCTCAGCGGTACCCCGTGACAGGACAAGAGGCAGCGGGCACCAATTAAAACACATTCGATTCCATCTGAATTATCTTACCCGTGGAGACAGCCAAGCACTGGCCCAGGTTGCCCAGGGAGGTTGTGGAGTCTCCGTGAGGACAGTCAGACCCTGCTGGGCACGGCCCCAGAACCCACTCCAGCACTGATTCCAAGATCTCCGGAGGTCCCTGCCAGCCTCAAGGGCTGAGACTGAAAGCTGGCACTGCCTCCACAAGGCTCACCCGGCTCCTCTCCCACCACCAGAACATCTGACTGTTTTCAGAAGTTTAACCTAAATCAGATTCCTGGGCTCTGCAGCATTTACTTATGAGATAAAACCAAGACTATTAGAAACTGTAATTATAAATTCCTCAGTAAATCTGCTTTAATAGGAATACACATTCCAAGGAAAGCTGCCTTTTTTCCTCCCTAAGAAATAAAACATACTCAAATATTACCAGGAGACCGCCTCATTCCTAAACTGAAAACAGAGTAAACTTTAAATTAAATACAAGTATTTCTTCACCACGTATACAACTAGACTGTGGAATTTCTTGCTGAGGCCAAAAACAAATCAAGAGTCAAAAAAGAACTGAGTTAAAGTCTAGATAGTCCTGTTCTGCCCCAAACAGCAAGGATTTACACATCTGCACACTGCAGGATCCTTGCTGCAAAGGCAGAAAACTGTCAGTTAACAGAAGCTCTGAACTCTGCAGCTGATTATTCCCCAATCACCCCAGAGTGCTCCTATCCAAACCCACTGATTCTTCTGCTGAGTGAATGCATACACACAAAAAACATCAGGCCTCCAGACAATGAGGGACTGAAACAACGGGATGTAGTGTCAGTTTTTCTGAACGGGAATGGAAACTCCAACATTTGGAAACTTTTTAGGACTGTCTTTCAATCTCTCTCTTCCCTATCCTCACCTTGTCTGGGCATTGACAGGAACCAGTGTCCATCTTTTCCCTCTGTCTGCCAAACCTCCTGACCTTCAGCACAACTCAAACCTGCTTTTAGGATCAAAACCTTGTGTTTCTTCAGCACATCAGTTTCATAAACTTTGTAAGGTGACCCCAAATTCTTTCTAGTAATTTACAAAGCAACCATAAAACCTTTCCAAATGCTGAAGGGACAAGTGATGGAAGGGAATGGAGAACGATTTACAGAGTGTATTTATGTAAACAGACAACATTCCTCAGTCTGGTTAAGTGATATTCACCTCACAGATGCCTGAGAGCTACACAACATAGTAAAACAACCTGAAGTTGGACATTTACATTTTAAGCACTGCTGAAGTACTGCTTGCTTTGCTAACAGCAGTTACTGGGATTTTACTGCATATCCATTAGCACCTGCTATTACTCCACAGTTCTAAGCTGGATCTAACAGTTTGTTCAAAGCTGGATCTGAGAGCTCGTTTCAGTCAGTTCCTAAAAGAATTGCTAATGACAAACTGGCCTGAATGTTCAGCCTCATCAGTTTACCCTCTACATACCCACCGAGATAACACACGTGATATCTGCAGAGACACGACCACACACCTTACTTCACCTGCACTTTGGCCACTCACCAACTCCTGCTGGGGTTCACCAGCACTTCTACACTTCAAAATGAGTTCAGGCCATTGCCTTTTTTTGTGTAGAATGAAATAGTATTTCTCTTTCATTTTCACCATCCCTGGAGGTGTTCAAGGAATGACTGGACATGGCACTCAGTGCTCTGGTCTGGTCAACAAGGTGGGGATCACTCAAAAGTTGGACTCGACCTTAGAGGTCTTTTCCAACCTAAATGATTCTGTGCAACACACTTCCACATAAAACTACACTACCTATGTACCAGTGCAAAAGTCAGACCAAGGCTCCAGGCTGCCCATCATTTTTAGTTACAGATAACCAAAAGGTAACTGTGCTGTTGAAAATTTATAAATAAAGGTCAGATGCTTCATAAAAAATGAAAAATCTTAACCTACAACCTCAGAAATGTATGATGAGAAAATCCTACTTCTTGACAACACTAATCTGCAGCACAGAATCACAGAACCATGGAATGGTTTGGGTTGGAAAGGACCTAAAGTTCATCTCATTCCACCCCCTGCCCTGGGCAGGGACACCTTCCACTAGACCAGGTTGCTCCAAGCCCCATCCAACCTGGCCTTGGACACTTCAAGGGACAAAAGAACTGGGCAATGTACGGAGATTCTCTAATAGAAAAAAACTATAACTCTCAGAGAATGACAAAGTATTCAAAAAAAGTAAAACTGACAATAAAAGAATCCAACTAGTCTTAGAACCAAAGAAAAAGCTTACTTAATTCCTTTTAATTTCCCCTACTTCTTGATCCACACCACACATTTCTTTATGGAAAAGGCTGCCCAGGGCACTGGTGGAGTCCCCATCCCTGGAAGTGTTCAAAACCGGTGGATGTGACACTTGAGGACACTGCTAGTGACAAACACGGCGGCGTTGGGCTGACGCTTGGGCTTGAGGATCTTAAAGGTCTTTCCCAACCTCAACCATTCCATGACTTAGACTTGGGTACAAACAGAGAAGCACTAGAGAACCCAAGGCAGGAGCAGTCTCACACTCCTTCACCCACACCTGTGGCAGGGAGCCTTTGCAGTGTCCTGCCCAGCCCTCCAAGCTCCAGAAACAGATTCCCTCACCAGTTCCCAGAAACCAGCCCCAGCAGGAATCCTGTCTGTCCAGGTCTCGGCACAAGAGCACAGGCACAGCAAATGCTACAGAAGGCACAAGGCGAGGAGCATCTCTTTCCACGGCAGAGCCAGTTCAGCAGTTTTAGCTCATCTGCTCCCACCTCCACCATTTGATCCCAGTGCTCCAGAGCCCCCCTTTCCTGCCGTGACACCACTCCTTGTGCAGCTGCACAGTAACTAGACCAGGAAGCAGAACAATGTGAGAAAATCCAATCAGAAGTACAATATCCCCATTCTAGATAAGTTTCCCAATCCCATTCATCTCCCAACCACAAACAACAATTGTGCTGGCACGATTCAGAGCACAGTCCATGGGTGAGAACAGACGGCGGGGGGGAAAAGGGGCTGTTCAGACAGCTCTGCCACCAGAATATTCAAATTACACCCTGGAAAGCTGCGAATTCAAAGTCCTCCCCCTACCCCCAGCACCACACAATCATCTTGCAACAACACATTCCAGAGTTTTGTTTTGAAAGCCAATAAAAGGAGGAAGATTCCAAGGAGGAAAGGACATTTATGAGGCTGATGCACAAGTTAAGGAACTTTGGTTGAATCCATTTTGGTTAAGTCAGAATGTCCCGGGGGCAGCTGGAAGAGCTGCAAGAGGCGGGTGCAGGGATCCATCCCTCCCAGAGCACTCAGCACAGCGTATCCACCGTGGCACCTTCTACCAGTTACAAAAAGAAGATAAAAATTGCTACAAAAAGATGCCAAGTCTGATTTCTATTCCTAAAACCTGCTAGTACCAGTTCTAAAGTCCAAAACTATTTTTATAAATCATCTTTTCCATCCCTCTTGGATAATTTGGTCACTATCTTAGTAGACTTATCCCTGGGATGACGGGAAGAAAAAAGTTCTGGTAGGGAAAAAGAAAAATCACCAAACCCCACATTTTGTATCACAATTCCCAGCAAACACAACTGGATTACAGTCAATTTAAATTTAAGCATGAAGAATGCTTGAGTTTTGATTATATAACGTTTTTAGGGCAAAAGAGCTATTTATCAGACTACTAACATTCCTTTTGTTGCTTCCAAATTCCAGGAAGTCTCTCAGTTTTACAGCCACTCCACTGTGGAAAGCAAAATCCAGGAGATGAACAAAAACTTCTAACGGCACTTGCTGCAATGCAAAAATGCCATTTTATTAGTACACACACATTATTGGGTAATTCAAAATGAATGTATTAGCTAAATTAATCCCATGTTTAATCAGATTTGGTACCTGACATCTGATGAACTGCTTTAATTACAGGTTTTCACCCTTGCCTATTGCCAACGAAGAGCCAACTTTGCTCTATTTGAATGCTGCAGATGATATTCAACCACAGGACAACCAGCCTCGAGGTTTTAGGTTTTATGCTCCAGTGATTTTTCTACTACATTACTAATCTGTATGCACATTTGGGTTGGTTTATTCCAAAAAGGACAGTGTGTTATGTAAAGACGGGAAAGAAACATACTACAGCCTAAATATTTCCAGCATGAAGTGATGCATATTTTTTTGTATCTCTATTAACTTCTTAGCAGGAGATGTCATCCTTCTGCAATGGTTACAAAGCATTTCTTAGTTGATTATACATTATTTAATATTGACTATACATTAAAAGACTGGTTTCAGTCCTTCACACAAGTCAGCTCCTCAGGGTCTGTGGGATGAGCTCCAGCAACAGGCCTTGGAATCCACATTTCCCATTTCTTTCATTTTTAACTGCTACAACCAATATATAAAACATTTAGAGATCCTGTTGCAGAGGCCTGCAAGTTAAGTATAGTTTCACTATCATTTTAAGCCAATACAAGTTGCTGAAAGAACTACTCCCACCTTTCCTCAAGGCCAGTTTCCACACGTCCCTTCCTTGAGTCAGCATGAGCCATTCATGAAGACCCACAGCAAACACAGGATACTCACCCTGTTAAAAATCATTTCTCCTCCCCTTTTCCTTTGGGAAGGAATAAGGGAGAAGCTGAGTTAATTTCAACATGATCAGCTCCCCAGTCCAGCTCACTGTGGCCACGTCAGAGCTGGCGTGAGCAGAGCCACAAGGAAAAGAGGAGCACACGACTGCCTGAACTGTGCACGTGGGAATCATTCTGGCTGGAGCTGCTCGTGGAAACACACCTACAGGGGCAAAAGCTGGAACATAAAGTATTTAGATACTCAAAGAAAATATTCCCTGTCCCAAGACATGCATAAACGAAAAGAAATTACTCAAATGAGTTATCAAAGCAGAGTTTACATTATCGACTCACGCTGTGGGCTGAGTTTATATTACCTACTCACGCTCACCTGAGGTGTGGGGGCTTTTAGAGTTTTGTTTAACATTTTTTTCACAAGAATATGAAAACAAAACTCTTAACTGAAATGGTGGTGCAAGCCAAAACTTTAACACATGGTGCGGGGACAGTTTGATGATGTAACTTGGCCTGTCCAGAGAAAGGGAGAAAATACACCGGAAAAAAAATCACACTACAAAAACTTCAGTCACTGGGTTTCCAAATGTAACTTCGCTTTTTTTAACCGGTGCACGCAGACTCTGCGTCTTTAACTCCAACAAACCAAATTTTGTATGTCAGAAACCCCAGTAACTCCCCAGACCACTCCAACCTCAGCTTCTCTCAGAACCTCTGTGCTCCCCGGCGCCCATCAGCGATGGCTCCCAAGGCCGGGATCGCCAACCACAAGAACCCGACGCGCACAGGAATGCGATTCAGAGGAGAAGGGACTGGCCCCAGTTCAACCTGGGGTTGGATTCTGCCCGCGGGGCGGCTGCACTGCTAAAAGCAGAGCAGTTATAAGAAACTACTCGCTCTAACACACCCTCATCATAAATGCATATTTGTGGTTCTCTCACTGTGTTCAGACCTTTCCCTTTATCTCATCAGTTGTACTTGTACCCTGAGCCAGAGCACTTGTCCACAGGATAAACTTATCTGTATCTATCTAGGAAAAAAAAAAAAGGTACTCTGGAGCGTGTTCTGATCAGTCAGAGAACCACTAACACCTCTTCCTAAATCCAGCTAAAATCATATTCACAATCACTTCACTACTCATTCTCAAGAAGTATATTCATTGGTTCAAAAGTTTAAATTGCATTTCAATCTCCTTGATATCTTCTTATGACAAAATATGAAAAGCAAAACTTGCTTTAACCTCTTTATAACCCTTCTCTGCTCTATACACCTCTGTCACGGCATCTTGCTTGGATCAAGCAGCTCATTGTGACCACAACATACTTCCCTTGACCTCTTCCAGCTCTGAACCCACATCTATGCACCGGAAGAAAAAAACACTCTTGATTAATCAGTTTGAGACTCTTTTCCAACCTGAAACACTCAACCATTTCATTAAATACAAAAAAACAAAGGAGAATTCACAGTAAGATTGGGCAATTCAAAAGTTGTGCTCAATTAACAAGTCCTTGAAGCAATTTTGTGACTTACATGGAAAGTTTTTATTTTCGATGTGTTACAAACTAACCCTGCACACTTCCCAAATTTCCAGTAGGATAAATCATAACTTCGATGGGGTTTATCACCTGTATTTATAATTGAACTACCCTGTTCCAAATTACTCTTCCTACTGCCAGCACTAGGACTGAAACCAACTGGAACGCATTGTGCTGGGTAACCAGAGAGCCTTGAGCCCCTCTAGTAACATCCAAAAAAAACTTACAAGCTACCGGTGATAACTTTAAAGAGAGAATCAATTACTCTGAGCAGTTTGAGAGCTTCTAAGATGTACTTTGATTCATTAAAGTCTATTTCTTTTACCTTCATCTCTTACCAACATACAATTCGAAGTTAATGACCATATTATAGTCCTAAAAAAGTTAAATCTTTCCTGTAACAACATTAAACTAGTATAAATCTCCACTTCAGGGTAATAGGAGACTTTCCATTTCTTTCGTTGCACAGCCCTAAAATTGCTCCCCCCACCAGCTGTACTGTGGGCAGATATGTTCAACAAACTACTAATAAACTACTAGCAGGTACTTCTAGTACCACAAACTAACAGTAGTGGCTTTCAAGTCTTTTAAACACAAGAAAATGAGTTAAAAACTCTGTAGTAGGTAACACTTGTCCTGGTGGACTTACCCATGTTCATACGCACTTGTCAGAGCTCGAATTCGGTATGATGAAAACAGAAGTTAATTTAATTTACTTTTAAACCCACTTCATCCCCTCCGGGTCCGACTCCCCACAGACGATGCTGCTTTACCCCGGTGCACGGGGATAAATTATACTGAGATGCCCCGAGCTCCCGGCACCGGGACCCCTGACCCTCCGCTTCCCGGGCTCTGCGCCCGTTTGTACCCAAAACCAGCCCATCCCACCCCAAAAACCCGAGCCCTCTTGTTCCACTGAACCGCGTTCCCGGGAGACTTTAATGAGCAGCTTTGGGGGCCCCCACCCGCCCGCGCTCCCCGTTAGTTCCCGCTCCAGGCCAGAGCGTATCCGTCTCCTCGGCCCTGACAGAGCCGGGGCCGG
>VXAD01006452.1:36578-52821 GCA_013399195.1 Dicrurus megarhynchus
GCGGGGGAAGAGTCTGGAAGGGGTGGGGGGGGGCGCTTCGCGATGGACGTTCACGGGACACCCCTGCACTGAGGGGAGCCGGCGTCAGGGGAGCCCCTCAGGGGAGCTCCTGGTGATCAGGGGAACCGGGAGGGCCCTTCAAGGGCAGCCCCAAGGATGGACTCTGAGGGGAGCCCCCGCGGGTGAGGGGGCCGGGATGATTCATCCCGGGAGACCCCCAGGCTCAGGGGAGCTCTTCAGGGGAGCCGGGGACGTGAGGGCAGCGGGATAAACCCGCGCGGGAGCCCCCGGGCTGGTCTCTAGGGGAACCCTCAGCTCCCGCGGCCGGGGCCGTGCCTCGGGGGGCTGTGCCCGACCCTCCTCGCACGGTGCTGGGGGTCGTGAGGACACCCCGCGGGTCAGGGCCGGCTGTTGGTGCCACCACAGCTCCATCCACCCTCAGGGCTCTGCCATGGAAACCCACAAGGCAGAGCTCGCAAACCCACTGGAGGATATTGTCCCAAAAAAAGAGCTATTTCCAAATAACATGAAAATGCAAAAGCGGTGTCAAGAGTGCATTATCATTGGCACGGGTGGCAGCTGCCTTAAGAAACAAATGCCCCACATGGGGGGACTCGGGAGAACACGAGCGCTGAGTTCTTGAGAGGGAGTTTGGGAGTCTCTTTCCCTGAAAGGTATACGAAGCGGGAGGAGGTGTGGAAAGGTGTCCCGCACAGATATACAATTACATTTCCAAAGTGTCCAAAATCTGCTTTGGAAGTGGGGAAGGGATGGGAAAGCAAGAGGGGTTGTATGTGAGTGGATGGAGGTGCCAGGCAAGTGCTTAAGCTGTGAAAAATGGAGGCGGAAGGAGCTGTGAACAGCTGCCGCGTGCCTCCGGCGCCGCACAGGGTCCGGTTTCCCTGGGACACCAAAAGGTTGGCTCCCATCCCTCCTGCTGCCAGCTCCTTGCCAGTCTGCTCTCAGATCCCCGCGAAATCTCTCTCTAAAAACACCCAGTAGCTTCCGTGCACTCACCGCAGACCAACAGCCAGTGAATGACCCTTGAGCCCCATGCCCTGCCGGTCAGTCGGTCATTGTGGGATGGCCACACTGGTGCCTTCACCAAGCACTTGACCACAGTCCCGTGCTTGTAACACCATTGAGTTGGTCCTTGGAGCACCAGCACTCTGTTCTCCCACATTCCCTGCCTGCAGAGTGCCAGGCAGTGCTCGTGGCATCAGGGTGGGACACGCACAGTGTCCATGGCTTCACAGCCCTGGCAGAGCGGTGGCAGCTGCACGGTGCGTGGTTGGTGGCATTGGAAGTCGGTTTCTCTTTCATCCCAGACAAGCTGCTGTAATTCCTGGAGCTGTCCTGGCTTTTCGCCTCCTCTGCCTGTTGTCATTCATGGTGTGGCAGGAGGGCACAGGACTCCAGTACATCTATGGATTTCAGCCCTGTCCATCAGCCTGGTGACCAGCCCCTGCCCAGAGTGTGCCATGCAGGTCTCCAAGACCCTTCCCTGGGCAGTGACAGCCGGGATGCAGCCGTCCTGGTCTCCAGGAACACTCGTCATGGCACACCGCAGTTCTGGTGCTGTTTCAGGGTGCTCAGCACTGCTCACCCATACATTGTTCAAGTCAGGCACAAGTGTCCTCCTGAGTTAAAAGTCTTCCAAAAGGGTTTGCTGTGATTACTGAGTCCTTCAGCAAAATGTCCAGGGATGGGACAGCCACAGCTTCGCTGGGCAACCTCTGCCAGGGCCTCACAACCCTCACAGGGAAGAATTCCTTCCCAATATCCCATCTAACCCTGCCCTCTGGCAGTGGGAAGCCATTCCTCCTTGTCCTGCCATTCCAAAGTCCCTCTCCAGCTCTCCTGGAGCAGTCATACTCAGGAGAGCTGAAGGGAAAGGTTCCCCTTTGGCAATCTCAAACCTGACAACTTCAGAAGGAAAGGGGGATTCGCCTGTTTAAGGCAGGGATTGCCCTGCCCTGCAAGGGAGGGAGGAATGTCAGTCCATGAGAGGAGAGAGAGCTACTGCTATGCTGGCACTACAAAACTGAATTGTTTGGGAAGCATCCAGGGAAAACAATGTAAGACTGTGCTATACTCACCTCCTGTCTGAGTGATGAGGGAGACAGAGGCTCTTGGAGAAGGTGCCATCACCAGATGGGCTGTGGTGAGGAAGGAAAACAGATCTTAGTCCTGAAAGGGAAGTGGTGAGAGACAGAGTGCTCAGGGATGGAGCAATTCAGGATAGAGAAGGTGCCTTTGAGAGGCACATGAATTCATGGCTGGGCACTGAAAGGACAGCACCGAAAGCCCGGATGGTGCTGGCCCAGCAGTAGCAGCTCTACGACAGCTGCTGGAGCGTGTTTGGCTGTGAAGAGCTTTGCAGAGTCCTGGGAAGGGCAGAGCTGGGAGAGCACAAATAACAGAGAATGGGGGGTCAAAGCAGAGAAAAAGGGAGTCCTAGCACTCTGTGGAACGAGGCAGGAGCAGCCTGGCTGTGCAATCCCATCTGAGTTCACCCAGCCCAGGGGAACTTCCAAAGCGCTGCCCTGGTAACAGCTGGAAGGGAGAGAGGCCCTGGTGCTCCCAGCATTCCAAGATAGGGAGGCTATGGGCAAAGGCCAAATTTGGAGAAAGAATTAATAATGTTTTTTTGGGAGGACCAAACAGTCCTGGACAATTAGAATTTTAAAGGACTAAATAAACGATTAGTCCACGGTGCAGCACAGAGCAGCAGGACTGGGGGGAACAACCACACCGAGGCAGGTCAGCAAAGCACATGTACAAGGTTTCCTGGGATCCAGTGGGAGCCATAAAACTCCTCTCATGGGCCCCAGAATGTGGAAAAGCCGTGGGAGCGGGCTGCAGTGGTTCTGTGTCATTGAGGTATTTTCTCTCTTTATTATAAGTTCCTCTTCCTGCAGAAGCAGCCGGAGAGCGGCAGGTGTGAGGGGGAAGAAGCCTAAACCGGGATCGTGGGGACAAATTAGCAGGTGCCTGCAGAATATCACTAACCCCGTCTGCGATTCCGGAGCCTACGTAGGTGTTTTATTTTCTAACGGTGTTAGAAAGACTGTCAGAAAATAATTAGGCTCTGTCAACAGTTCCCCTATTCCCAGATTACTTACGACTTCCTGACTCATTAGAGCT
Source organism: Dicrurus megarhynchus (assembly GCA_013399195.1). Classification (NCBI taxonomy): domain Eukaryota; kingdom Metazoa; phylum Chordata; class Aves; order Passeriformes; family Dicruridae; genus Dicrurus; species Dicrurus megarhynchus. The sequence continues at coordinate 39,726 of VXAD01006452.1, forward strand.
GCCGAGGTTGGCAGGAAACCTGTTTTATAGTACTTTCTGTTAGTGGTGTCCCTGGAGAAGAGACAACACGGTGCGGGTGACACCAGCGTGTGACACCAGCGTGTGACACCAGCGTGTGACATTGGCATTGACTTCACCCTCGTGATGGAGGCACCGGGGCTGTCGGGGTTGTGCAGGGCGGTTACTGCTGGCAGGAGACACCGTCCCCACTCTGTCCCCATCCTGGTGACAGGGAACAGGACACTCGGCTGCGGGGCCGACGCTGGGCAAGGTCCAGCTTTAAGTGCACGGGATTTGCTGGTGTCCTGAAAATTTGCCTGGTTCATGAGGGTTTTAAAAACAGAGGGGACATGTAAATCCCATTAAAGGGGTCTTTCCATTTAATCCTGGAATACAGCCACATAGCCTCCCTATCCCAGAGTGGGAGCTGTTACGTGCAAACACAAGTTGGCTGTGTCAGGACTCTTCTGGGGCCCATTGGCCCCTGAATTTTACCATCTCTGTCTCAGACACCCTGCAAATCCTCTTTGATGCTCAGAGGAGAAGGACCATGCACAGTACTGACCCTGCAGCACTTGGAAGCAGATTTAAAAATAGTTCTGAAATCTTCTGTTTATTTCTCTGAGTTTTGGATCCAATTCCTCTAGATGAAAGATAAATAAAGTTTACAGTGAGACAGTGCTTGCCAAGAACACAAAGCCCAACCTTCCTCCCCAAAACTTGCACTCCCCACTCAGTTCATGCCCTTTTTCCCTACATCATCTCAGCTGAAATCCAGGACCAAAGCAGATGTTCCCATTGATTTTCCATGCCCTTTTCCAAAGTCAGCACCTTGCTGACTTCCTGCTCCCTCCTGTGAGGCTCCAACCAGGTACTGCTTCCCTGAGGCTGCTGATGGTACCGCGAGATCCGTAATCAGGCAAATTTAAAGAGCCTGATTCTGCTGACAGCCACGGGAGTGGGATGTTACATCCTTTTATAAGCAGACATGCAAATAAGAGACAAATTCTATGGTCTCCATGTCATCTTTCCATTGAAAACAGCCCTCCTACACACTCCTCTCACAGAGGTGTGAGCGTGGGACTCCTGGGACCACAGGGGAGTGGTGCCGCCATCACACACCATGTGGCTTCTTCCAGGGAAAACCCATGCCCATGGCTGCTCTGCCACTTGCTCATGGCACTTTCTAAGAGGTGATTTGGATTATCAGGATGATATAGGGAGCCCTTACAGCTGCCCTGCTGCAGTTGTTAAAACTCCCATTGTAATTACAGCATGGAATATTGTCTGGAATCAGGAGCTGCCTGTGCAGTGCTTAGCCCCAAACTGCTGCTTCCCCCACACCCGCAGGGACCATCGGGTCACTCGGACACACATGCTGCTGATCATCCTTGGCACAGGCTCAGCACCAACTTCTACCAAGGAAAGATTTTTCCTCTACCAACAGGAAGGCAAATCCCGTGTCTGCGGTAGCTCACCAACGCTGGGTATTTGAGCCCTGTAACACGGGGGTTACACACCCCAGTGTAACAGGGATGGAGTAACTAAATATCCCACACCTGCTGGAAGACAGGATCCTGCACCTGTTTGTTGTACACCTTTATTGAACACAGCAAACACACAGCCTGGCACCTCCTGCCAGGCAGACAATCTCCAGCTACAAGAAATGGCATTTTGTGGGTGCTTGCATCATGGAACGTGCGCCAACTGCCCCCAGCAACACCCGCAGACCTCCCACCCCTCCTCCACAAACCATCAGCCCAATTAACAGTTACATTCTGCGTCATCAAGGAACTTGGGGTGGTGGAGAAGCAGAAAAGGTCAGCACTGCACTCTTGGGCAGCCCTACCACGCTCACATTAACCAAAGGAGTTGCCTCCGTGCTTGTGTTTCCAGCTCCTCACTCTCCTCCTCCGCAGCACCTGAAGGAAGCGGAGCACAGCCCAGATTGAATTCCACCCACAGAGGTTTCTGTGGGGTGAAAGCTGAGACAGCGCCGGCATTGTGCGGGGACCTGGCAGCAAACACGGGCTGTGAGGGTTCAGCATGAGGACAGAGCCTGGCAATTGCCTCTTTTAATCCTTAAACAAAACAAGTAAACAAGCTTTGTTAATGCCTCCCTTGTTGCCCGAGTGGTTTCACACCTGTGGGACCCATCCTTGAGCCAGCCAGAACAGAATGAGAAGAGGAGGCTTCACCACCGCACCGGAGGACACCCGGGAAGCACCGGGCTCACCTCCATCCCAGACACTCTGCCCCTTGTCATTAATGGAGAAGTGAGAAGACTTCGATGTGGCTTCTGCAAATGCATCTCAAGCACCTTGAGGTCTTTGAGGAGCTGGCACATGCGCAGACAGAGGCTACTTGGGGTTCCACAAGGCACTGGACAAGGATCTTACCAGCTCCAAGAAGCCCTGGAAAAAGACTGAGAATCTCCCCACGGCAATTAATCCATTAAGAGGAAGAAAAGGTTCCATAACATATGGGAATCAACAGGCAACTTCCCCAATAGCAGAGGGTCAAGAGCTGATGGCAAGGGTCAATGACGGCAAGAAGTTATTTAGAGCAACCAAAATGCAACGAAATGTAGAGGGTACCAGGAAAATGGTATTAAAAAGAAAGTCAAAATCCAGGTAGAAGTGCAGGTAAAAAGAGAAAAGAGGTGTGTTTCCAGCATCACACCTGCCCTGTTCCTCAGGCGAGCCTGGTGCTCCTGGATCCAAACCAGCTGACCTTTGTGGAGTCTTGCACTGCCCTGAACAACCCCGACTCAGCAGGGTGATACTTTGGCCAGCTTCAAAACCTTTCCCTGATACAGAATCCACTCTAAACTTCCCCAAACTGAGTTCATGGTTCACAATTTTGTGTTAAATGTGAAGGCAGCCCTGGCAGTGCTCTTACTCCAACTTCCCCGGCCTTTGCTTTTAAAAAGCAGAGTGTAATTCCACATCCAAGAACAAAACCTTCTGGGGGACACGGTAGTTTTGTGGAAGAGAGAAGAAACCCCACAACCCATGGAAGGTTTTCACAGCAGGACCCCGGGGTACCACTGCCCTTTTTGCTGCAATCCCAGGGGATGATCAGCTGTGCTGCAGGTTTGGATTGGGAGCCAGTGTCGCTGGCACAGCCCCGCCGAAGGCCAGTGGGCACCGGGACACCACTTCCCTTTATCAGACCCCTTTATCCCTTCATCTGCCCCTTTGGGCAGATCCCAAAGCCCCAGATCAGTGTGCTGGAAGAGCTGGAAAGGTTCCTGCCTCAGCACAGGAAGCAAACTGTGCACTGTCTGCACTTCAAGGCCAACTGCACAACACACAAAAACAGGGCAAGAGAGAAATACCCTCCTCTATTCCCAGACAAAATCAGCATTATCCACAAATCCCAAATGCATTTCTTTTCCCTTTTCATTTTGGTAGAAGAGACCGGATTTAATTGTTTCCCCCATCTGGTGCACATTCACAGTATGTAAGAATGAGTTTTGTTTCCAATACATGCGTCGGATCATGACCTCAGGGAGAAAGAAGAATCTGCATTTCCAGGAGCCACATGCCAGTTCCCAATGGCTCTGCCACGCACAGCACGAAAACACCCAAACCAACCAGGATTCAATATAAGTTATTCACAGGATATACATTCTAAAGGGACAAGTACAAATATTACAAAATGAACAGAATCACTTTTAAAATCCATGTATTTGTTTAACCGTTAAAAACAGACAGGTACAGAAAGAGGTGGCCAAGCTAACAATTCCCTGCTGCTCCAGTTAGTGTTGCCTGCACGCTCTGGGAATGTTCCTGCGGAACCAAAGCTCCGGACATCTTTTCTGGCAAGGGCTGGAGACAACTGGCAGATGATTCCCGACTGTGTGAAGGACCGAGGCAGAGCCACAGGCCCAGGGCAGCTCTTTCATGGTGTCTGGCTTAATGCAAAGGCATTGAGAGAAAAAGGTTGTCTGGGGGTTATGTCAGAGAGCGAGAGAGAGCAAGAGAGAGAGAGAGCATGAGGGACGCCACACCAATGCCAGGGAATAACAGAAGTTCTTCTTTCCCTGCCACTGCAAGAGGGAAGTACGACAGGTCTGTGGGTCCCAGAGTTAGGATAGAGTTTGGAATTAGCTTGGTCCCATGGATATCAACATCACTTGACAGACTCAGAGCTAAAAGCGAGGCAGGAAAGTTAAGGGCAGCAGAACTCCACGTGTTGCACACATACACTCTCTCTCCCTCTTTTCAAGCTGTCTGAAGCCCCAGCAAGGCCAGCTCAGGAGCTTTTCCCATCCACCATGTAATAGCGATACATTAAACCTAAGACCAGTGCTCCGAAGATGGGGATCAGCCATGTCGACCAGAAACTACAGGGAGAGAAAAAGAAACAACAAACTAAAACGTACACACCACAGAAACCAGAAGAAAGCATCTAGTTAATAATCCATTCACAATGTTCATCCCTTGTTACACATCTAGGGAACACCTGGGAGCTGTACCCACAGGGTGACCCCCCAGCCATGGCCACAGGCCGGGCAGGCCCCACTGTCCCCGTTCACAGGCTCTGCCAGCCCCCACGAGAGGCCCAAGTGTGGCCTCGTGCCTTATAAAATAGCAGCTGGATGGCTGAAGTTTCCAGCTTGGCACATCCAGAGACCAGTGGGGGGGGGTTGTTGTTGATTTGGTTTTATTTTCCTTAAATAAGTCAGGCTGTAATTTGTGTTGTACAAACAACACAGTTGACTCAAGGATGGCAACAGCTACAGCTGTGCCCCAGTAAATCTGCCTTGCTCAGACTCCAGAGGCCACAGGCTCACCCTCAGCAGCCTCCTGAGCAAAACCTTCTGCACCAGCTGCAGGAGACCAGGGCCCTGTGCTGGCTTTAAGGATTTTCAGCTAGACAGGCTGATCACGGTAAAAGCCTCCAAAACCCCACCCATCACTGTGCTGTGCCACCCCTCGGCCCACAGCGACCACCCAAATAACCCCTGTGGTTACAGGGACGCAGCCACCGCCGTGCAGCACCAGCACACCGGGCAGAGAACTCCGAACACTGGGATGCTGGTTCTGCCCAGCGCAGAGCAGACCTGGGCTCACATCCAGCAAGGGAAGTGCACACTCTGGCACTTGCTTTGGAATATCTGCTTGCCAGGACACTGCAGTACATCCCTGGGGATTTTCCTGCCCTTTGGAGTTAATATGCAGCTCTACAAACAGAGTCCCAAGCCCTCCATTTCTCACTCTTATTTTCAGGAGATACTATACCTTGATTGGCCTGAGGATGTCATACTTGGATTCTGGAGGAGGAAAGAGGGAGTTAGCAGGGGAACAAAGAAACATTAAACGTGTGCTAATAAGACAAGCCTGAACATGTGATTACAAGTACGGAGGAAAAATAACCCTCCTCTCCCAAACACCCCCTGTCGCCAGTGCGGATGTTTTTGGGGATGTCTGCTGTCATCTTCTCCTCCATGTTCTTTCCATCAATCCAACCTCTCCCACCCAGTCACCAACTTCATGTTGGAACTTGCACCCCTCTCAAAATAAGGCCTTGCTTATTACATCAGAGTTTTGGGGTGGTTTTGTGCTTCCCCCTTATTGATTTGTACGTTACTGATTCTCTCTCTTGCTGCCATCTTTAAATTACACTGGAATATGCTTTTAAAACAGATGTTGCCTGCCAGAGAGAGCCCTCAGCTGTGCATAACATGCTGGACTTACCGATCAGAAGAGAAAAATACTTGAAAAATAAAATTTAACTCAGATCCAAGGGAGCTACTCTGATCATCCCTGACTTCTGTGCACATTTCCAGCATGTGATTCTGTTTATGAATTGGAGTTGAATCAAATGATAAATTTTAGGCTGAATATGTACATAATCACACAGCCCCATGTTATAACTAAGCATGGGCTTTACCCAGCCTGAGTTATCCTTGATTTCCCTGCTGACAATTTCCTTCTGGATTCCTGCTGCTCTGCAAGTGGTCCTGCTCAGACAAACATCTCCTGAAAGCTTTGTTGAAGGCAGAGCTGTGCCCTGTCCAGGCCTCCCAGCCCAGCTAGCTGCGAGGCACATGTTTACCTCCCAGCTGGGATTCTATTTTTTGCCTTTTCCCTCTCCCCATCCCTTCCAAAGGCATTTTTGCAACACTCTGCCCTGTTCTAGTCCAGGAGTACCTGAGTGTTAAGCAACACCACTGATCCCCGAGGCAGTTAACAGAGAATTCCTGTTTGCCAGCCGGCCCCCAGCCGTGCCGTCTCCTGGCTCAAAGGGAACAACAAGGAAACCAGTTCCGTGGTCAGGACACAGCCAGAAATGCAAAAAAATCGTCTGTGGCTCAAGGTGTGGAAAAAACATCGTTGCTGCCAGCAGAGAAAGGGCACAAAAGCTCACTTCCAATTTCACACTGAGGTGCCCACTGAGCTTCAGAACAAAAACAAAGGTAGAATTTGCTTGGGAAATTTATTCATGTGTAGTTTGCGTAAACATAAAGCCACAAGCTCCACAGGAAAAAAAGAGGGGAAAAAAAATCCTCCAAAAGACATGTGACGTTAAATAACAGCAGAAAACTGAAACGCTGAGAACTTACCTTAGAATCTTCCTTATTACGATCATTCTGTCGGGAAAAAGAAGAAGAAAAGAGGTAAGTGCTGACTTCAAAGGAAGGCTGCAGCCTTTATGAGGGAATTGTTCTGTACACAGGTAATTGCCTGGGCTCAGTTTTCAAAGGAGTCCTTCCTTTGGCACCCAAAGGCAGGCAGGAAGGTGGTGTTTGTGCCACTGGGAACTCTCACCCTCCTGAGCTCAGAAGTACAAGGCAAAGGTGGATTATGCTTCCACCAGCTACAGAGGGAACCCATGAATTCAGCTTAAGTGCCCCGATTTAAATGGAGTGAGAAATCTCTTCTGAATGGTGGAAGGAGGAAACCAATTTAGTTCAATTTCCCCAACAAAAACCCTGGACAACAAAGGGACTGCCTAAACCCCTCAACTACTAACTTATTTCACAAGACATGCCTCGGTGTCTGTGTTTGGGGGTTACACAAGGGGCTCACCGGGTGGACCTCTCCGATGTAGTACTGCTTCAGCATTTCCCTGGCATCCGTGGAATGCCCCACATCTTCAAAGCTCTCAGTGGCATCTCTGCCAGCTTGCTCGAGCAGCACCTCTTCTCCACCTGGGTGCTGGAAGAGAAGAGTCCAGGTGAGCCAAGGGCTGGATACAGAAAGGCACTGAGGATGTCATCAGCCTTCCTCCCAACCTGAACCGCTGGACGCCTCAACCAACACCATCAATAAAATCTGCCAAAGGTTCAGTTGTCCAACATCTCCTCAGGAATTCACAGACACCAGCGGAGGAAAGGATATTCTTCTCCTTCAGGTACTACTAAAATGATGGTGTTTGGCTGAGTCTGCACACGGATGTGCAATACTGAACGTGATCCTGTGTGCAACCAACCACCAGTGACACGGGGAGAGGAAATCATGAAGTATCACCAAAATTATACTGTTTAATGTCATACACTGATTTCAGAGATTCAGAGCTACAACAGCCAAATCCCCAGGGAGCTCCACAGTGGCACTGCCACTGCTGTGGGTGGCAGCTGGTCACAGCTGACTTTCAGACGAGATGAACTGACACAAACCCAGGTGTGGTTCTGTTGTCTGTGGTGGGCTGGGCTCTGTCCACTGTCGTGCCACAATTCCAGGAACAGCCCGGCAATGGAAAGCGCTAACCACAGACCTAGCAAAGGACAATCCCTTTACAGTCTGAGTGTGAACTACCAGCTAATCCAGTTACACCAATAAAGTCGTCACGCGTCTCAGGGCACGCACAGGGACTAACCCAGTTTTCCAGGGCTTCAGGCAACCAGCCCCGAATTGGAGAAGAGATGTTGGGCTACATTTCAGATCAAAGGACCAACACACCTGCTTGTCTCTGTCGTATCCTTCTCCTTCCCACAGACACAGAGCAGTTGCCATGCCCCCCGCTTCCTTCCGTTTGTCTGCTTTAGCTGCCAAAAGTCTGAATATTCCCACCAGGCTATCCCATGGCATACCAAACACAGGATGGACACAAACCAGCCCCTTTGTTTGCTCCGGTGGGTTGCTGCAGCCAATCCTGCAATCCTCGTATTGCAGCTCCTTATTTGGAATAAATCCCTTTATTGTCCAGGTATGTCACTAAACCAACATGGAGCTTTCTCAGGAGCCAAAAAGGGCAAAGTGGAGGGACACGGTTTGTTAGCAGGCAGTTATCAGGTGGCCTGGGCTGGGGCACCAGGTGAGGCTCCATGGCTCTTTCCCTGTGCCCAGCTGCAGCTCTTGCTGCCTCTTCTCCCACACCAACCCTCAGGCTCGCTTCATCCCAGAGGAGTCAGATCAGGGACTGCTGGACGTTGTCTGTTCACACTGCTCAGAACAACAGTCCAATTTCCAGCTAAGATCCACTGAAAAGCTGCCCATTTACCTAAGCCTTCTAGAAGAACTCCTTAGGGTTGCCTCACCAGAAATTTCATATTTCAGACAGGGAAATATCTGAATTTTAAGCAGACAACCTTCCTTTCCTAATCATTCACCCTAAAAGGGCAGACAAAACCCTGCAGCAAGAGGGAACATGCAGTGGATCTTTCAGTGACATGCAGTCTCTCCACAGACAAGAGACAAGAGGAAGGATAAAATTCAAGAGAGAAGGAGAACAGTAAAGTTCACTCCTCTTTATATCTCTGGCTCTGAAGCCTTTCTATGCACTTGTTAAATCCACAAGTATTTATTTATGCACATCTGTCTTTTGCTGCAATCTCCAAGCCTAAAAGAAAAAGACCTTCAAAATATTTTGGCATCTCTCATTTCTGAAGGGCTCTATCCTCCAGACAGCACCGCTGCAGCCAGACAATCCCTACCTTGTCCTACCCCAGCAAACATAAACCCAGACTATTTGTACAGGAAGTCACTGACTCTGCCACAAAACTTCCCAAAGCTGCAGCTGCTGCAGGAAAACATGGAAACAGCGTTGCAAACTACTGGGGGGGGGGTGGAAGTACTTCCAGGGGAAACAACGGCTGGAAAATGTCAATTTCTGACAAGAAACAGCCAAAAGCGAACCAGAAGGAGAGAGGTGACAATAAAATTGGGTCCTCTGTGTCACTGGGCCTTCAGCAGACACAGTGAATAACGTGACTGGGAACTGAGGGCACGCATCAAAGGCCTCCAAGAGCACATCCCAAACTTTCACAAGGAGAGAGCCTGGAGTCCCCTCCCCACAAACTGCAAGGACCTGTCTGCAAGTGTCTGGCTGGGAACTGCTGGTACAGACCTACTGGAGACACAAATGAGCTCAGAAGCAACATTAAGCTCCACGACTAATTAGATCACTGTGTCAGGTAAGAGGTAAGATCATCAGGTTGAGGAGGGATGAAACTTTCATTCCTAGCACCCAGAGTTAAAGAAATAAACCAGGAGAGGGAAGAGTATTCCCATGCAATAATAATGTGCCAGCACCGTACAAGCCAGAACCAAGGATGAGCAGCTGCCTGGACGAATGATCCACACATCCTGCACAGCTGGTTGTAAGGCATGGAACGGGTTTTCCAAAAACACCTCTGCAAAGCTGGAGCAAGTCAGCATGAGGAAACCCAGATGCCTGGTGCTCCTCCTTCTCTTGAAGAACACTATACCTGAAACCAACTGACCGATTTGGGTCAGTGGTGTCACAACCCAGGCTCCTTCCACTTGGAAACTGGAAATGGATTCCTACTCACACTTATCACGGGGATCAGGAATGGCAGCATGTGCTGAGACATGGAGCTGGGGGGGCTGCTGTGTCTTGTGGGCTCAGATAACAGACACAAGAGCTTCCTGGAGAAACACGGATCTCCAGACTCTCCTAGTCATATGTGAAAATGGAGATAAACTGTATCCCTCCAGCATAACTGTAAATAAGTCTGTTGCAGATTGTGCACAAGTGAAAAGCTCAGATTTTGATGCATGTGTGGTGAAGTGTGAGCCTGACAGACCCCAGAGCGCCTGCAGGAGGTACAGCTGCCTCCCTCCACCCTCACTCACCCCGAGCACCCAGCCCCTCCTGCTCCAGCCACAGCCTACACGTGCTTTTCTAGACCACTGCAACCAGGAGTAATAACATGTATCCTGGTGTGGTCCAGTTACCCAGATTTGGGAGAAAATAGATCACCATAAGGCTCCTTAGATTTTAAAATAATCCTATTTCATTTCAGGCTCTCTGAAGCACAGGAGATTGCATCTCCCAAAAACACCTGCAACACTTCAGTTGCTGTCTTTGCACATCTCCTGGATTTCGTTCATGTTCTTAAAATTCAGCAAATTTTGCTATGTGATGCATGTCTTGTTACTCCTGTTACACAGTAAATAATGTGAATTGGAAACTTAAACTGGTCTGCACTTCCAGCAGCACACATATTTCGGGTTGGCTGACCTGCAGTGCATAATTTGCAGGAATCATGAAGCCAAATTCAACCTTTTAGCAGTGACTTCTTCAGGATTGCACAACCCCACCCATGTAACGTGCCAGCAGTCTCAGCAATCCCAGCCAAATAATCTATGAGCAAAGGCCGGGAAAGGCACCCACCAGATCCTGCTCCAGTGACCACATGGGGCTGGGGGGACACACGACAGGACACCCCAAGTGCTGCGGCTGCACCACGCAGAGCTCTGCAGCACCAGCTCCTCAGAGAACTGCAACTTTCAACCCAGACGAGCACTCCTGGTTCCCATCAGCTGCACGTCTTTCCCCAGCACTCCAGAGGGCAACAGATATAAAGAGGATTTTTGCCAATAAATTAGGCCTTGATCTACAGTTCCCCTGTGCCAGCGAGGGGTGTGCACAGCACAGTGTCTTGTCAGCCACGCTGGCACAGCTCAACAGTGCCCTTATTCTTCTCCCTTTCCCTTGTCCAAGTAGGTCTTTTCATGTCAGAAAAACACAAATGGGAAAAAGGGCCTGGAAAGGACAGAGTGAAATATCATCTCAGGGTGAAACACCATCTCAAGGTGACACTTGGCACTGCTAAACCTGGCTTGCTGGAGGGACTGAATTGTTTTTCTGGGCTCACTTATAATCCCAAAGGTGTCCCAGGGAGCAGGTCCCAGACTCCATCTTACAGAGAACAGCGAGGCAAAGACTCAACCTCCCTGCAGTGTCCACACTGAATCCCAGCACAGAGACAAGTGTAAGACAAGACTTGCAGCTCCTGCAACTGCTGTCCCAACCTCTGGCTCGTTCTGGCTCTTCCTAAACCCTAACCCAGCATTTTCTTATTCAGAAGCCAGCTGTGAACTGCTTTTCCAAATTTTTGCCTGGTCTTCCCCTGCATCTACTCAGCCTTTGTGCACCCACAGCTCCCTCCCACCGAACTGTCCTGCTTCCACCTTGCACATCTCATCCCACCAAACTGCCCTGCCTGGAGAAAAGGAGGCTCAGGGGGGACCTTGTGGCTCTGCACAACTCCCTGACAGGAGGGGGCAGCCGGGGGGTCGGGCTCTGCTCCCAGGGAACAGGGACAGGAGGAGAGGGAAGGGTCTCAGGCTGGGCCAGGGCAGGGTCAAGTGGGACATCAGGAGGAATTTCTGCATGGAAAGGGTGCTCAGGCCTTGGCAGGGGCTGCCCAGGGAGGTTTGGAGTCCCCATCCCTGGAGGTGTCCAAGGAAGGCCTGGTCGTGGCACTCAGTGCTCTGGGCTGGGGACAAGGTGGGCATTGGGCACAAGTTGGACTCCATGGTCTGGGAGGGATTTTCCAGCCTGGACAATTCTGTGATTCGGTCATTTTCTGGACCCAGAGAAGAAACCAGATCGTGTCCAACTTTATAAATAAATACTGAGGGCTGCAGAGCAAGGCACAACATCCAGTTGCCAGGTGATCCCTTGCTCCTGCCTGATGCACCTCCACCCTCGCCACGGCAGCTCTGTCACTGCACGTGTGACTCCACAGCACACAGGCTTCAACCACACGGGCCTGGAGGGAAACCAGAGATGAATTCAGACCAGCAGAACCAACAAGCCGGAACATGTGCATTTCAATTAAGTGTCTTCTTTGGAGCTGGTTCAGCCCAACCTTTGTACATTGCCCTGCAAATGCCACAATGTCTTTGCTGTTATTTTAAGTTGGGATAAACCCCTTCGAAATTTTCATAGAACCACAAAATCACAGAATATCGTGAGTTGGAAGGGATCCACAGGGATCAGAATATCCTGAGTTGGAAGGGACCCACAGGGATCATCAAGTTCAACTCCTGGCACTGCACAGACACCCCAACAATCCCACCCTGTCCCTGAGAGCATTGTCTAAATGCTCCTGGAGCTCTGGCAGCTTTGGGGCCGTGACCATTTCCTGGGGAGCCTGTTCAGTGCCCCACGACCCTCTCGGGGAAGAACCTTTTCCTGATATCCAACCTAATCCTCCCGTGACACAGTTTCATGCCATTCCCTCAGGCATTACTATTTTGTAACTGTTTATTCCCACTCTATTTCCAGCTCTCAACACTTAGGACACCACTCTCAACCTTCTCAAAATCAGAAGACAAACGCAGTGAGTCTTGAAGGAATTTTTGTCCCCACATCCAAGGGAACTGGAGATCTGGCAGAAGCTGCATGGTTTCCAAACCCCTGGTGCGTGGTCCCCGCTGGGCAGGCAGCAGAGTGGTGGCTGCTGTGTCACTGTCACCTCCTCCTCCGAGTTCTGGGGTGTCCCTTCACCCCAGACTTCACATTCAAACTACTGATGTGCCCCGATTCCGTTCACCCTTCAACATGCCGAGTGAGGTCCCGTAGCTGAAGCAAATCTGCCCCTCCCCGTGACGTGCCTGAACAGATTTCCTGGGAAATCTGGAATTGCCTCAGAGGAGCAGCAGCACAACCCCTGTCTCCGGCTGGCCGTGGCCACCGTGGCCCGCCATCCCCTCCATCCCTTGGAGGTAGAACCGCGGGCATGAGGCCCCTCAGAGACCGCACAGCCCGGGCCGGGGGCTGCCTCAGGGGCACCGGGACCCCCCGCAACCGCGGAGGAGCCTGCTCGCCCCCTCCTCTTGCACCCGACCCCGGGATCTCTGTCCCCACGGCACCCCCTGACCCTCCAGGG
>VXAD01006457.1:0-14050 GCA_013399195.1 Dicrurus megarhynchus
ATTTTAGAGTCCTTTCTGTGGGTATGGTTTCTCTCTCTCCCCGGAGCTGGAGTTTGGAGTGGGGGCCCCCCCTCCAGGCAGGTGTAGGGTGTCTCATGAGATTCTGATGTTCTGGTGTTCTAAATAGTTCCAGAAGAGAAGAAGAATAAGCCAAAGTCCCAGGGAAACAAAGGAGTTTAACTCTCTGTCTCTCTCTGGAGAAACAGCTGAAAAAACTTGGAAAAAATAATAAAAAAGAAGGGTGCTTCCTTGTCTCTTGCCACTGTAGAAGCACACAAAGGAGTAGCCTCTCTGTCCTTGAACACAAACTGCTTTGAAAAGTTCACTCAGTTTTTTTCTCTCTCCCCCTCCCAGGCTCAGTTTAAAGGCACAGGATTCATTTCTAGCACAGGGAAGATGATAGGGAATACACTATCATACAGTCACCCCAGGACATCATCTCAGGGATACCACAGCAAGTCCCAAAGAGCCTTTTTCAGTCACTGACTGACGGCAGTGAAGCAGAGACGAGGCTGTTTTGCAGCCCCACACATCATTCAGAGTTATCATTTCTTGGAGGTTTGCTTTAAAACTGCGGTACATGCAGTTGTACAGAGTTGGTCTGCCTGCCTGTTGAGGTTCTGTTCCACATCAATTAACAGTCCTCCCTATTCAGGTAGAATGAGTTTGTTTGTTTGTTGCTCTTCAGTTTATTGGCTTTGTTTTAAACTCAGCCCATTCACAATAATGCATGGGGCAGCAAAGGGATTTGGAATAGTTCCTGGCAATCTGCCTCTCCCTAAAATCTTGCTTCTATAATCCTGTAACCTTGGAATGAGCCAGAAGGATCTGGACAGATGCATTTTTGCTTTACTGGCAGAATGGTCCTTTAGAAGACATTATTCTCCTACAGAGACTTTATGGAAGTGGCAGAAAGGCACGTGAGCTGTGAGGGGGGAGTCTGCTGCAGATCCAAATAAATCTGCACACATAAATTGAAGCCTCTTTACCCTGAACTGCTCACCCACTCTAGATGGTGACTGCGTAAGGATCTGCTTACATGGGAGACGAGCGTCTAAGTGCCTTTAACAGTTAAGGGAGGTCTGGTCAACCAAGGCAATGGAGCACTGTGGTGGTGCATCCCCCTCCCTTTTTCAGGCCACACTGCGATCTGAGACATGCTCATTAGGCCTCGGCCATGATGAACAGCACCTGGGCTCAGCTCCTCTTGAGCTTGTCAGACACACTGTCTGCTCCCAGGAACTGCTGCTGTCCAGTGAGCTCCAGGTTTTTTCATCAACAGCCTCGGAAACTACTTTCCTTGCCTCAATGGCATAATACCCCTGTTCTCACACTTTCAAAGAAAGTGTGCTGGCCCAAAGTGTGGCCAGGCTGCAACACTGCTATGAATAAAGCCCACTCGCTTGCAGCCCTATAAACAGCAGTCCAAAAGGAGTCCTTCTGGGCTGCGACCAGTGACCTCCCTCTGAGTGGGGCCTCTCAGAGCCAGAGAACTCTCAAGTTTGCTGTACTTGGAGGATCCCTGAACAACAACAAATCCTGGGCCAAAACCCCCACTCCTCGAGGCTCAACCCTTCACTCACTGAGGAGATGCAAAAGCATCCAAAGTGAGTATTTCCCTACCTTCAAGGGGAATTTCTCACAGGTACCTTGCACTGACCTTTATGCCTGTGTGCATACACATGTGCACATATGCTATAGCAAATCCGGGAGAAATGCTGCTCTCTTAGATGTTTAAGTACCTTAGATATCTAAGTAAGTTAAGCCTGTAAGTAAGTTAAAGTTATAAGCCACGTTAAATGCTGTTAAGCACTATTCCCTTGCTAAATTTTTAAGGTTAAGTTATAAGTTTAAGATATAAGTTAAGTACTGTTAACTTTGAGTGCTGTTAAGCTTTTAGGTTGTATTCCTTTCTATCCTTGCCCTTTCTATCCTTTGTCACACGCACCTAAACACACACACATGCAAACATACGTAGATAGTTCTCAGTTCATTTCTGTTTTGATTGACTGGATTTTGTTTCTTCTTTTTGTCCCCAGTGTGTCTTAACTGTCCTGTAAGTAGTAGAGTGAACCTTGTCAATGAACCTTGTTTGTGCTGTCGCTTAATATTAAATCTGGTTTTTACTGATACCCTTGCCAGTGATTTTTTAAGCGATCTTAAACACTCATTCATATGAAGCACTGAAGATAGCTGGCTGTTGGACCAATGCCACTGCAGTACTGCAGGGACCTCCTGTGGTCAGTGGAAACAAGGCACTGCACCCAGCCCTGGAGATGGGGCGGGATGGGCAGAGGGCTTCCTACTGCACTGGGCCCTGCCCAGCTGCACAGCACAGGGGTGTCAGCCTTGGGAAGCGCTCACAGGCAGGAGGCACCATCGCTGAGCAATGGCTCTGGGACTGGGAGCTCCCCACTGAAAAGAATGGGGAAGCTTGATGCAAGCAAAACCCACTTCCTTGTCCCACCCTTTCACAGAAATGCCACAAACACAAAGAAAGATGCAGCCCACAGCTCATTGCACTGACGAAGAGAAGTGATA
Organism: Dicrurus megarhynchus; assembly: GCA_013399195.1. Classification (NCBI taxonomy): domain Eukaryota; kingdom Metazoa; phylum Chordata; class Aves; order Passeriformes; family Dicruridae; genus Dicrurus; species Dicrurus megarhynchus. The sequence goes on from VXAD01006457.1 coordinate 2,542, forward strand.
CTTCCACTGCTTTCAGCTTTGCTGCATCTTATGTGAGCACTGTAAAAACTGCAGGGGGAAGTACAATTTTCAAGAGACAGATGTAGGTGATGCTACAATTAGTGGCAGTAGTCAAAATTTTCATGTTTCTGCTCTGTTCCATAAAAGCAATTTTATTAGTTTTATTTTAATGCTTGGAGCTTGTGGTTGTTTTGTCTGGGATAGAGTTAATTTTCTTCACAGTAGCTGGTGTGGGGCTGTGTTTTGGATTTGTGCTGGAAACTGTTGATAACTGAGGGATGTTTCAGCTATGGTTGAGCAGTGCTTACACAGTGTCAAGGCCTTTTCTGCTTCTCACCCCACCAGGGAGGAGGCTGGGGGTGCACAATGAGTTGGGAGGGGACACAGCCAGGACAGCCAGCTGTAACCAACCCATGGGATATCCCAGACCATATGGTGTCATACTCAGTATACAAACCTGGGGGAAGAAGAAGGAAAGAAGGAAAGGGTGATGGTGTTTGTCTTCCCGAGTCACCGTTACACACGTGATAGAGCCCTGCTGTCCTGGGGATGGCTGAACACTTGCCTGCAATGGGAAGTGGTGAATTCATTCCTTATTTTGCTTTGCTCGTGCATGCAGCTTTTGCCTTTACCTATTAAACTGTCTTTATCTCAACCCACAAGTTTTCTTTTACCCTTCCAATTCACTCCCTCATCCCCTGGGGAGTGAGTGAGTGGCTGTGTGTGGCTTAGTTGCCAGCTGGGATTAAACCATGACAGATGTCCTGCACCTGTCCTTTCTCTTTATTTGACAAATGTAATGGTATTTAAGTTCAGAGAAATGCCAGGTTTATTCAGCTTCTGTATTTTTGCCCCTGTGTCCTCTGACTAGTCCAGAACTAGCAATGAAAGGGCCTTTAGCAGTTCCAGGTTCAGAACTTCTTAGCAGCACAAATATCCAGACAAGCCATGAATTTCTTGTGATCAAATGGGTACTGTGGAATGGGCCCTGGGACACTCAGAGAAATGATTCAGGTAAAGAGCAAATGATGCACAGAGGGACTGCCAGTCTGGATTTCACCCCTGGCCAAACGGGCTTGTGATATCCAGTGTTAGTGTGCCAAGTGTCTACATATCACTTAACCTCTCTTTGAGGACATGTTTCTACAAACACTTGGGGTTTTATCCTATTTCTGTGCTATTGCTTGCCTAAAAACAAGGCAGCATCAAGTTATTTGTGCATTGCTCAGTGGCCTCCTCTGAAGAAGCAGCAATCTCAGGAAGTGTTGAATCCACTTCTGTTGGTTTAAATTCAATACTGTTTTTTCCTTGGTTTCTAGTAGGGTATTCAAGCTGTGAAGCACAACTGAGACGTCTAGAAGATAAGGACAAACATTTCTTCTTCTGTGTTCTTGTTCAGGTTTCAGCTGAGATAGTTAATTTTCTTCTTACTAGCTGGTACAGTACTGTGTTTTGGATGTAGTATGAGAACAAAGTTGATAACAAACTGATGGTTTCTTTGTTGCTTCTAGTTCTTACTCTAAATCAAGGACTTTTCAGTTTTCCATGCTCTGCCAGCGAGCAGGTGCACAAGAAGCTGGGAGGGAGCATGGCCAGAAGAGCTCATCTCAGATAGTCAAAGGGTTGTTCTATACCCTAGAACATCATGCTTCATATATAAACTGGAGGGATTGGCCTGGAGCCGCCGATTGCTGCGTGGGGGTGGGATGGGTCAGCAGGTGGTGAGGAACTGTATTAAGTGTGACTTGTTTTTCTTGGGTTTTATTCCTTTCTCTCTCCCCTTTTCATTACTATTACTATTAATTTTATTTTTATTATTACTACTATTACTATATTCTACTTTATTTCAATCACTGAACTGTTCTTATCTCTACCCAGGAGTTGTACCTTTTTCTGCCTTTTATCCCCATCCCACTAGGGGAAGGAGGAGGAGGGATTTAGCAAGTAGCTACCTGGTAGTTTGTGGTCAGCTGGGATTAAACCATGACAGTGCTAAAACCAAACGTTTCTGAAAAGCACCAGCAAACTTGACATTTCTATGGGTAGGTAACTGGGCAAGTCCAGAAAGAGCAATTGATTTCTCACTTTCAGCTGCTCAGGTGTGTTTTCTATTTTGGGAAAAGAGAAATAGTTCCAGGCTTCCTCTACTGGGAGGAGCAGTCGGTATTTTCATAAACCATTTGAGGCTTTGTTTCCCATAAACTTATCCCCCCTCAGCCCCATATTTTCCCAAACTGACCAGCTTCTTATTTGACCAGCTTCTTTTTTGCATAAAGACGCCCAAAACAGGAACTTTCACTTCTTCATAACTCTGTTGTGCATGCATTCAAGGACCACAGATATTGAACAGTCTCTTCACTTATGTGATGTAAACATTCTTTGAACAAAATTTAACCCCAGTTGATTTTTAACCAAGTCAGTCTTCAGAGTAAGCACTTCTGAAGACTGCTCAACTGATCAATGATCAACTTGGTAAATAAACCAAATGGAGTCTTGTTTGAAACTGAGCTGGGTTTGCAGTCACAGTACGGACTGTCTGTTCTGATTTCACACACTAGTATTTATAGCATATAATCTATAAAATGCAGCCATAATATTTGTTCAGAAATGTCAACAAGAATTATCAAAGCTGTTCCTACCATGTTACCTCTAGTGTTCAGTAGCTCTAGTGTTTCCATGTATTTTAGTTCCTTCTATGTACCTGAGAGGATATGTCTCAAGTTGTAGCAAACAGCACTGTCTCTCGCCGTTAAACTACTGACTTTATGACCCCCAAAATATTTGAATCTGTATCTTCTGTCCCCACGTCACAAATTCCAAATGTCTTTCTGCTGGTTGAGAAGAATACATGACTTCTACAGTATCTTCCTCCCACAAGAGAGCCCTGGGACTTGCTGCATATTTATTTCTAGTCTAAACACCAGGTAATGAGGAGCTCACCATTACCTCAGAAATTCCCTTCTGAAAAACATAACCCGGTGTTCGAAGACCTGGGCTATTTCACTATTGTGCTGCTGCAAAAAGATACCTTGTTGCTAATCACAGCCCATCTCTCGTGTTTTTAAAACTTAGGAGCTGTCTCTGAGTTTACACTCACACTATTAGCTGCAAGTAAAAATCTTTTTGCTTCAGCAGGTCTAACCAGTTTAATAAAGGGCTTATGTTTGCTGTAATGCAACTTCAGGCAGCAAACTTTAAACAGATTTTTGTCTAAATAACATTTAAGACAAGTCAAGTCCTTATTCATTGAAATTGTTTGGAACAAGAATTTTTAGCAAAAGAATGTTTCACATATACATAAGTCCTATCTTGAAAACTTCTCTTTTCTCAAACAAGTCTCCCTGAAAGCAAAGCTAGCACAGCAACTGTGGTGCTGCTTAGAGGGTGGTTTCTTGATTTGGAAAAAATATTGCAGCATCAGCAAGTAAGTTATATGTGGATTTAAACAGTTTCCAAAGAAGCAGATACATTCTGCTGAGTTTGCTCAGTGCAATCCTGGCCATGAATTGGATTCCACATCGCCCCCATAGCCACATCTAGCCACAGCAGCCACCATAGGAGGTGAGGTTACAGGTAGCATTGTCCTGTGCCCATCTGCACTTGTAACAAAGGGTTTTATCTAATAACAGCTGAGAGGTGAAGAACTGTTAATCCAGAAATAGTGAAAACAGATGAGGAAACATGCAAACTGTCCAGGTAATTACATGGGAGATACAATCCAGTCATCACCACTGTTTCCTATGGCATTTCCAGGATGTATACAAAGCCAAGAAGTTTTTCAAGACAAAACAAGGGTTAAATTCCTGGAAGTGTAAGGAACGGCTGTCTGTATGCTCACTGGGGCAGGCTTCCACAACTCATGAAAACCAATGTTATTTACTTAACGGAGAACAGTATCAGAGTCTCCGTGCTAAAAATTTGATTTGAAGTTTCAGATTGCAGTAACATACCTACTCAACAGGAAGACAGCTCACACCACGCATATTTTCTGCTGTGTACACAGTATTTTGATAGTAAATCTTTCCAATAGTATTTCCATCATATTAATTTTGTCCATTCCCAGAAATCATCAGTTCCATCACCTAGTGGCTTCATTACTTAAAAAGCAGAATAACCAACTTTTTTCTCTTCAGTTCACCAATGGAAATAAAGATACATTATATCAATATGAAACATTGCATTCTCTGAATTTCTTAATGGTTTGGCAATAAATTGTATCAATGACAAGAAATTGCATTTCTACACAGAAGCCTGTTCTTCCTGTTCCAAGTATTGAAAAGAAACCCATCACCTGAATGAAATCTTCCTTTACTCTTGTATGAAAGATATAAGTGTGTCTTTCTGAGCCTGTACTGTGGCTCCAGTGGTTCCACCAGCTGTCATCCGTGTCACAAGCACGGACAAGGCTACTCCTCTGCTGGGGGCTGATACACCTAGACTTGACTTGAATAATACCGTAATGAATTTTGTATGACATTTCCCATACTCAGCCCCCTGTCCAGTTGCACAGACTTCTGCCAAACATAGGCCAGAAGGCTACAGATTTTCCATCCATGCTTATGCAGGTTGAATTTCTGTGAATATTCAACAAAATCAGTTTGGCTGTCTCCAAGAGAGCACTATGTGAGCCAACTGCCCTGGGTTCCTCGTGCTGCCTGTGGTAAAGCAGGTATTTTAGAGAGGGGAGTCATTAGGCCTCATTCAAATCTACTGAATGGGTTTTTTTCTTGGAAAATATTTCTCTTTTTTTGTGTATGTGTGCATGGAGTGTGTGTGACTAACTTTGCATTGAAGATGTCACTCTACTAAATCCATCCATGAAAATAGTAGGCTTCTTTCTTGCAGGGTCACATGCTGTCATCCAAGTAGTCAAAACTAACACTGCAGCTGAAACAAGCACCCTGTCTGCTCTGTGTGTCAGCCATTCTCAAAGTCCTGTTCTCACCCTCGACTAAACTAGAATGATTTGGTCTGACCTGAAGAGACTAACTGAAGAGGATGTGTGCTTGAGTAGATAAGACTGTCATCTCCTAATGAATATTTCAGGTAGCATATAAAGTCACAGACAGTGACAGCATGCATGGAAATTGTATTCTGTGTTTGACTGATGCATGGGATTTGCTTCGAAGTTTACAACAGAAAATACTTTCTTAAAAGTATAAAAACTATGTCTTATATGTCAAACTGAATATGATAGTCTGATTTTTAACCAAAATACTTTAAAAAATACTCTGGAATTTGTGGAATTGTCTTACTAATACATAAACATCATTAAATTTGTCTCTCTGGGCACTACTTTCAAAAGTGCAGGGTAGGTCTTCCCTTAGAGCATGAAGGGTGGTCAAAAGGGATGTAAAGGGGGAAGAGGGAGATCAGTCACAGGCTTCTGAATTGATCACTTTTTTTTTTCACAAGGCTCTATTTGATGTGGTGGTGTCGCACATTACCCAAGATTTGAACTGATGGAGGTGATCAAATCCATCTGCCAATGGATTTCACAGAATCACAGCAGCTTGGGAAAGATCTCCAGAAGCCATCTGGACTAACTCCCTGCTCAAGCCAGAACACCTAGAACCTGTTGCCAGGACCATGTCCAAAGGCCTTTTGAATGGATAGAGACTCCATAACCTCCCCAGGCAACTTGTGCCAGTGCTTGGTCACCCTCACAATAAAAAAGTGTTTTCTGGTGTTCAGAGGGAACTTCTCATATTTCAGTCTGTGCCTGTTGCCTCTGGTTTTGTCACTGGGCACCACTGAAGCCCAGCTCTGCCCCCTTCTGCACCCTCCCCTCATGTATTTATATACATTAGTAAGATACCCCTGAGCTTTCTTCTCTCCTGAACAATCCCAGCTGCCTCAGCTTTCCTCATATGTGAGGTGCTCCAGTCCCTTCATCATCCAAACAGCCTCAGGTGTCTGAATAATTTCGCTGTAGCTTTCCAAGGATCCTGCAAATTGTATGTCTTGTTTTGTTATTAATGTCACCATTTCTTATAACTACCTCTGAGGTCACAAGTGCAAACACTAAGTAGCAGAGTCAGGGTTACATTCCACGAGCACCAGAGGAACAGCCTGTTGAGTAAGACGTGTCTTAATCTGTTGACTACATTAAGTAAAACATTTACGTGGATCCATTTAGGATACAGCATTTTTACTTTGCAGTGATAATCAATGTTTGGTGCAGTTATAAGGTATGACTGAGAGAAGCCATTATCAGTAACATTCCCACTATCAACTGAATGCCTACTTGTCTGGAGTGGTATCTGAAGAAGAAAACACGTGTTGCCTTCATGAGATCCTGGAGTTTGGCTGCCTGGGCCCAGGGCCAAGGCAGTTCAGCTGGGACCATGGAGAGAGGATCCCAGAGGCACAGTGGGGAGGCCATGGCCACAGCCAGCCCTGGTCTTGGGCCCTGGCAGAGCTTTGGCCACTGCTGTGTTGTGATCCTGCCACAGGCTGGTTGTGGCCCCTGATCCAGGTGCAGAACACGCCTCTGGGCCAACATGGGTGTTATCAGGTGTTTTATGACCCAGGAAAAACCAGAAACAGATATTGGTTTACTTGGAGGATAATGCATTTATTAGTTCAGCCGGCAAGGTCCTGCTACGCAACAGGAGGATGTTTTGATGAAGTGCCTAAGCAAAAAGTCCACGAGCACATTTTCCAAAGAAACATTAGAGCTTTGTGCCATTAATTCTGTATTTATGTTGCTTCTGTTTGGAACGTATCTGACTAATTGCATTTATGGTTGTACTCAGAGAAGGGGAGCCAGGTGTTTTAGCAGTTTGTCCAAATGTTATATCGCTTCAGGCTCTGACTGAAAAAATTATTAGTTTTTCAAGCATTGTCCCAGTCACATTTATCTGATTACTGAATACACATCCTGCTAATGGGATCCTTCCTCTGATAACAGTATTCAGAGTTTGGAGACTGAGGGCACAGAATCATTAAAAATACCCCTATGTAGTTAAATATCTGAGATTAATTGCAAATGCCAAAGAACATTGTCACTAAAAGCCTTCTGTTAAACACAGATACAGATTTTTTTTCACAAGTAATTTATCTAAGTACAATTCAGATTTTCAGAAGAACATCATTTTTCAGGAGGAAGTGGCAGTACAGATCTCTGCAATCATGTTTGACAGTAGCTGATGAAGAAAAAAAAACCTTTAAACCTGTTTAAACTAAACTGGCTGAACACGAGATCCCAGAGGGTGATCATCAGTGGCACAGGGTGTAGCTGGAGGCCTGTCCCTAGTGGGGTCCTCCAGGGTTCAATACCAGGACCAGTACTGTTTAATTTATTCATCAAGGCTTGGATGAAGGGGCAGAGGCCTCCTCAGCAAGTTCACTGTCGACACAAAGCTGGGAGGAGTGGCTGATACCCCAGAGAGCTGTGCAGCCCTTCAGAGGGACCTTGCCAGGCTGGAGAGATGGACAGAGAACAGGCTAAAATTCAACAAGGGTAAGTGCAGGGTCCTGCACTTGGGGAGGAATAGCCCTCTGCACCAGGACAGGCTGGAGGCTGACCTGCTGGAAAGCAGCTCTGCAGAGAAGGACCTGGAGGGGTCCTGGAGGACAACAAACTGTCCATGAGCCAGCAGTGTGCTCTGGGGTCCAAGAAGGCCAATGAGATCCTGGGATGCCTTAGGAAGAGCCAACAGGTTGAGGGAGATGATCCTGCCCCTCTACTCAGCCCTGGTGAGGCACATCTGGAGTGCTGTGTCCAGTTCTGGGCTCCTCAGTACAAGAGACACATNCAGGCTAAAATTCAACAAGGGTAAGTGCAGGGTCCTGCACTTGGGGAGGAATAGCCCTCTGCACCAGGACAGGCTGGAGGCTGACCTGCTGGAAAGCAGCTCTGCAGAGAAGGACCTGGAGGGGTCCTGGAGGACAACAAACTGTCCATGAGCCAGCAGTGTGCTCTGGGGTCCAAGAAGGCCAATGAGATCCTGGGATGCCTTAGGAAGAGCCAACAGGTTGAGGGAGATGATCCTGCCCCTCTACTCAGCCCTGGTGAGGCACATCTGGAGTGCTGTGTCCAGTTCTGGGCTCCTCAGTACAAGAGACACATGCAGCTAATGGGGTGGGTCCAGAGGAGGGTGATAAAGATGATGAAGGGACTGGAGCACCTCTTTTATGAGGAAAGGCTGAGGGAGCTGGGTCTGTTCAGCCTTAAGAAGAGACAACTGTAAGAAGACCTCATCAATGTCTGTAAATNACTGTAAGAAGACCTCATCAATGTCTGTAAATACCTGAAGGGAGGGTGTCGGAGGATGGATCCAGGCTCTGCTTGGTGGTACCAAGCAACAGGACAAGAGGCAACAGGCAGAAACTGATGCACAGGAAGTTCCACTTTTACGTGGGGAAAAGCTTCTTTACTGAAGCACTGTGACCAAGCACTGCAACAGGTTGCCCAGAGAGGTTGTGGAGTCTCCCTCACTGGAGATATTCAAGAACCCTTTGGACACAATCCTGTGCCATGTGCTCTAGGATAACCTGGCTTGAGCAAGGAGTTTGGACCAGACAACCCACTGTGGCCCCTTCCAACCTGACCCACTCTGCGATTCTGTGAATTGAGAGGCATATGCAAGGACTGCAAAGGCCTGTTTATCTGTTCCATTTGTGATGTTTGGTAGTACAGAACAGGACTCAGACTTTCTCACTGCTCTTACAGTACTGCAGGTTGTTTCTATGTTTTTGCAGTCCATCCTGTTGCTTGTGGATATCTTTGCCTTCTACTCCAGCTGGTTGCTGTCTTCAGGACATCAAACATATCTCTGAGCTATTGTGTCATCTGTGTGGATTTTCCAGGCTATTTTTCTGGTCATATGTTCTATGTATTTATCAGACACAAATGAAAGAGTAGTCAGTGCTCTGCTATTGCTGCCTTACCCTGCGTTACAAACTGCTAATTCTAATTGCCCTGGCTACAGCTGAAAATCCCATTGCCAGAGCATTTTTCGAGATTAGGTTTCTCACTGTGTTTCTGGAGGCTGGCAGTGATCTTGTTTTTGTTCAAATATTCTGACCTTTGAGGCATTTATGGCAGATTCACAGAAGCAGTCAAAAGCAAAACACATAGAAGAGATAAGAGAGAGATTTCACAGTACTGACAGAGCAGTGATTGCTTTGGTGAGAGAAAGGCAAAGAGCAGTACTGGCTGCAGCCAGCCAAAGTTGGTGCTTCGGTCTCTCAGAATGAGACCTGTCTGTATAAAGGCTGAAATCAATAGGTTCGGTCACAACTGTGCAACATGGAGAGCTGTAAGAGATTGTCATACACCTAATGTATGTCTAACATACCTTTATCTACTCCTGCTGTGCAAAGCAGCCCTGTTAGATTACTGCTTTGACCTTGACACCAGTGCTGCACAGTTCTTGTGTTTTCGCACAGGGAACAGCACAGACAAAAGTACAAAAAATGTGTGTTTCTCTGCTTTGTGATTTGCCTGGCTGTTGGTCAGGTTCTGCCACACCAGAACCACTCTGGAGTTGAAATCCTCCCTATGCCTTTCTGCACATGTATATACATGTACATGTACATGTACATGTATATGTATATGTATATGTATACATATAAACTGCTCCTCACTTCATTACCGTATTTCCCTCCAAAATGTTTGAGCAAGGTCACAAGGATCTCTGCCCGTACAGAACCATAAGCTCAGAATGACTCAGGTAGTAAGGGACATGAACAAAGAAGCGGTTAGGAACAACCATTATGGATTTTCCACAGAGATATGGTGGCTGACTAGCCTGATAACCTTGAAGAATGAAAACACTAAGGAGAGAGTTTTTATGCACCTTGATTTCATAAAGAGTTTCAGCAGTGTCCCAATGCATCCTTGTAGCCAAATGGATGCTAGATAGATTGAAAAAGATGACTATAAGCTGGGTGGAGTATTCACTGGACTGCCAGGCCTAAAGGGTGATATCGGCTGTGCCAAGTCCATCTGGCAGTGAGCCAGTAGCAGCACCCTGCAGGCTCTTTATTAACAGCCTAGCCAACATCAAGTTAGGTGAGAGCATTTGGCTCATTGAAGGGGAGGGCCACTATTCAGAGGGACAAACAGCGTCACAGAATCTTCATTATTTCCAACCATGGTGAATGCAAGGCCTTGCACCTGGGATGGCTTAGCCCCGCTGCACCTGTTCTACACGTGACACAGGTGAAGCACCCAGCATTACAGTCCAGGGACTGACTGGCTGCAGAGCAGCCTCAGTGAAAAGGAGTAGGGGGTCCCGATGGGCAGTGGACTAAACACGAGTTCACTGTGCGTGCTGACAGCAGTAAAAGTCAACAGCCAGCTGGGCAGGGAACTCTCTGCATCACACTGGTGTAACATGCACCACCAGTACACCACACTTGACTCATTGCACCACATCTAGAACCGTGGTCCAGTTCTGGGCCCTCCACAGTGAGAAAGATATAGTTAAGCCTGAGTACATTTGGCATAAGGCTACCAAGATCTTTGGGGCTGGAGCACCAGAGCTAAGAGAGAGCGAGGGAACTTTTCAGCCTGGAGAGCAGATGGTTTCAGGGAAACCTCATAGACCATGGATACTCCACGCATTGGAAATACCACCATAATGGCAAGGGACAACTCATCATGATCAGGGAGAAAAGGGAGAAATAATACAATGCCCTATTCCCATATTAAGAGACTATAAACAAAGTTTCCTTCAGTGTCTTTGGGGAGAAGTCTGTATTTTCTCACTGGAACAAAAGCAGGGCAGGTATTAGGGTTACAAAAATTTAAAGTAGGAGAGCAGATAAGGGACAAAAAAAATCAAATAAGATAAAGACACTTCAGGTTTGTTTTTTTAAAAACTTTTTTACTGTTCTTGTTTATTTGGGCTTTCATAAAAATTGGTTAATTCATAATAAAAAACATTTACTTTACTGTATGCCTCACAACTGGTAACAATTGATAAATTGTTAATATTTTTGAAGGCATAAGCAAAACACTAGGTTTTAGAAATTCACAACAGATTTTCAGAAAGATGCCTGTATTTCAAAATATTTAGTAATATTAAAAAAAATATATTTTAAGAATACAATATGACAAAAATGCTGATAAGCTTATGCAGCTTTATCTGTATATTTACCATGGAGGGGTGCAAATATACAATTTTCATCAAAACTTGAAGAGAGTTAAAAAATACAACGTACAATAAAAATGTGTAGGTATTTACCTACTTATTTCCAGTAAAAATTTTTGAAAATTAAGGTAAAAGATATTGACAGTAAAAAGTCAAACAACTGACTGAAATTAACTCAGCTAGCAGAATAATGGCAGAAGAATCAGGCATAGGGTTTTCTGGGTCAATGCAGAAGAGTATATTCAGCATCAACAGAAGTTCTACCCTGTCTGAAATGACACATTCTGAGATGCTGAAAAGGGTCTGAGTATTGTCAATGTTACACAATTCCTGATTGGGAAGACACCTCTAACAAGGTATCATTTTCCAAACTTTCAACTGCAGCATTCTTCTTTTCAGCTGTT
>VXAD01006458.1:298-23810 GCA_013399195.1 Dicrurus megarhynchus
GCCCCGGCCCGCCAACACTCCCAACAACTCCCCCGCGGGCTCCCCCTCTGGACAAAAAGGGGGGGGGGGAAATCCACGCACATCTCCCACGCTTTAAAAAGAAAGAAAAAAATTACGCAGATTTTTTTTTAATACATCTTGGAAAGGGGAAAGCGACTCTCTCCACCCAAGCGCTGCCAAACCCGAGAAATAAAATAAAGGGAAACGCCAGCCGGCAGGGCTTGGGAGGGGTGGGCTGCCGGGCGCGGTGCCTTACCTGTGCGAGTTTGGCTTATTTGGGGGTGTTTTCCCCTTTTTTCCCCGCGGCGGAGCGGTGCGCGGGGCTGCGCGGAGCGGAGCCCAGCCGTGCCTGCGCCCGCACCCTCGGCAGACTCATTCCAATATGGCATCCGCGCAGTGCGCATGCCTGCCGCTCTTTTTAGGGCTTTTTTTTTTTTTTTCTTTTTTTTCCCCCCTCAATATTTAGCAGCCAACTCCTTCGGTGACCTTTTTCAGCAGTTTCAAGAAAAGGGATATTTAAAAAAAAAAAAAAAAGAAATTCCGTAAAAATAATCCCGCGCGCATCCCAACCCACACCGCCCCGGCTGCTCCGCGCTGCGCGCCCGCGGTGCCTCCGCGCCCCGAGCCGCGGCTCCGCCGGGGATTTGGGCTCAGCGGGCGAGGGCAGGGATGGAATCCACGCGTGGAAGCGATGCCGCGGCTCTGGCCGCGCTCCGCGGCGCGGGGCAGGGCGCAGCGGCATCCCGGGCTGGCCGCCCGCGCGTTAAATGCCATAAAATACCATAAAGCCTTCAACAGCGGAGCGCTGCCTCCCAGCCTGCCCTCCCCACCGCTCCCCGCAACCTTTTATTCAGCTTTTCCTCCTCGTTTCGTGTCGCCAAGAAACTTCCAGGGAAGGAGATGGGGGAAGAAGATGGGGAAAAGAGGGAAAGCAAAAAATGCGGCGCATCCCTCAGCCCGCCCGTTCCCTCCGCTTCGCCGGGCTCCGGCATTACCTGTTCCTTCCCTGTTGCAGAAAATAAATAAAATATATCAAGAAAAGCCGGCGAAGGCACAAGGCAGGATGTAAAATCAACTGGTGGGCACCCTCCGCCCTCCCGGCGCGCAGGGACACGCACAACTTTCCCTCCTTTGCTCCCCAGGTTATCGGATGGGGTTTTTTTTCTTTGGGGTTATTTGCTGGTTTTTCCTTTCTTGGGCGGCTGCGGGGGATTCACGGCGGAATCGCGCTGCACGCCGGTGTGCGCGGCCGCGCTGCTGCGGGGGTGTTCGCACGTACAGCCACACTGCGGGATTTTTCAGACTGTACGGATGTGTTCTTTTCTCCCCTCTCGAGAAAATCAGCCCCGCTGCAGGCTGGAAAATCATGACAGACACTGCTGCCCATGCCCCCCACCCCGGCTGGTCCTGCCCTCGGGGGGGCCAGAAAAACCCCCAGGGCTGGGTGGGATGGGGATAAACCCCCGCTCTGCAGCCGGGGTTTCCCCGGGATGCTCCGACCGCCGGCAGATCCCAGAGCTTCCCCAACCCCGGTTTGCTCAGCAGCGGGGCTGGGGGTGAATTTTGCAGGGTTTTCGCCCCCTCCTTTTGCAGCCCCGCTCAGGGACTGCGTAAAGCATCTTTGACGGGAATTTTTGGAGCCCCAGCTCCCGTCTCCCTGCAGGCACGATTGGTACGGTTGAGGATTCAAGTGGATGCTTTTGGAGCATCCTCCGGGGTGGGGGTTGGTGCAGGGCACACACATTCAACAGGTCTGGAGGAGAGCGGAGGGAAGGGACATCCCTGTTTCGAGGCAGCAACCAGTCCTGGGCTTTGTCCTTTCCACCCTGGAATTAACCCCAAACGCTGCTGTGTCCATCCCCACGCCCGGGCTGCCAAATTTACGTCACCCCTCAAGCTCAGATGCAAGTGCTGTCTCCGCTTGCCTTTCTCAGGTCATTTCCGAGCCGAGGCTTGAAGCTTCCAGGTTGATTTTGTGAGCATCCCTTCTTGCAGGAGCAGGGAGGGTGATCTCACACCTGGGGAAGCACTGATTTCCCACAGGTGACCCCAGCTCTTCTCTGCCCCATTGCAAGCACCCTTTTCACTGGTTCTTGCTGGGGATTCATCATTGAACCTCCCCAATCCGTTTCTCTTCCACTCTCTCCAATCCCTTTCTTTTCCACAAGCCTCTCATAGACACCCCCAGCACACCACATGGACTTTGTGCAAGAAGACAAGTGAGGAGTGGAATAAAGATGAAGAAAGTTGTGATTTGATTCTGGGATGCATTTGAGAAGATAGTGAACACTGGAAAAAAAAGAGCAAATATTGCAGACAGTGTTTCTTCACAACATCCATGTTCTTGCCATTCACACTCTGTCTCTGAGAGGCCACGGGCATGGGCTCAGCCTCTCCTGTTCCAGCAGATTTCCTGGAAAACATACAAATCAAGCAGTTCCTATCTTCAGGCTTTGGGCTTGATGGGATTTCAAAACAGCAAGGGAACACTGTCAGAACTTCAAAGTAAGACCAAAAACCCAACCAGATGCCAGCAGAGCATTGAAGTCCTGTTTCTCCAGATGATTGTGGAAAGTGGGTGACATTTTCAGCACGGTGACATTTCAAATTTTCAACATGCTTTTGAAAGGAAGATGCTCTGCAAACACCATGTCTGTGTTCTCACTCCTTTTAATCTGCTCTGAGTTAGTTTACACTGAGATTCCTCTGGCTGCAGCCTATCTTCATCCAAAGTCGGTGGCATCATCCAGTTTATGGACAGACACAGTCACATTGGCTCTCACAGCACTTCAGGTGTTTCTCCATCTCCTTTCTTTCAACACCAGATGCCTTCATGCTTTATTTCCATTCGTGCTTAAGTGGTCTTCTCAGATGTTTTGGTTCCACTGTCTTCTCTGGAGCTTCTTCTTCCCTCTTCACCTTGATTTTCTCTGTCCTGGTCACTTTTAGTTTTATTTAGAGACTATTTCTAAAGCACTGACAATGCAATTGGCCCTGTACGTAGAGATGTGGAAGAAAGCCTTCTCCTTGTCCAAAGAGTTTGTGATTTAATTTAGTGGACGGTGTCTAAAGAAGTGGTCTGGGAAAAAAAAGAAACTAGGAGTAATTAAAACTGAGGAATAAAATTCCTCTGGAACTTTTCTTAGTGGCTGCTACAACAAAGCTTTCAGATATGAATGAAAAGGTGCAGATTTATATCAGTCTGGTCTGGAGATGACTCTAACGGCTCCAGCTGGCAGGAAAGACTTTGCATCTTGCTCATAGCTGAGAATACAAATTGGTTTAGTGGACATGAACTGCAGTAATAGCTGATTTCATTTTAATACAACCTTTAAGGGCAGCATTGGGAAAAAAAGAAAGTGCTTTGAGAAATACTGAATTGTCCCAGTGTAGTATCCCAAAATGTAAAATGGATTTAAGCCCTGTCAGAAAAACCGCACTGAGATCAGCTCCAGTTTCAGTCAGTGACACTCAGGGATGTATCTTCCACTGATCTAAAGCAACTCCAGTAATTTCACTGCTATCCATGCTCCTTAGTGCTACATTTGTTGGCAACCACGACACCTGACCTTGTATTTCAAGTTGGGAACAGAAGTTTCACATCTGAATTTTGTTGTTGTTTTTAACAAAAGCACTTTTATGCAAGTAGCATTGATAAAAAGGTTTACCTGAACACCAGGTACCCAAGCTGTGATGAACATCCATCTGCCCTTGCCTCTGACGATCACTCCAAAGGATACAACTGTTCACATCCCAAATTTTCCACAGTAGAACACGAGAAACATGTCCAACCCAGTGCAATTCAGACAGTCCCATTACTTTAGATCAGATATCAGCAGTTCCTGATCTGCAGGATAAGATTATCAAGACAAAAAAATTTTCCTTTCCCATTTTCCAAGCTGTTGCCTTCGGCAGGTTCAGGTTTTTGGAGGATAGATGCAGATTTAAAAGATCCCCTACACAAAGAGGCACAAGCACACACACACACAGAGATGTTATGGCATTAACAGTCCTAATTTCTCTCTTTTCTCCTGGCTTGGGAAGATAAATGCTCTGGGGGACATTATGGGATTTGTAGGGGATTGTGCATTTGATTATCCATTTCTGGCCCAAATTTAAGCAGGTGCCTGAAGGACTCAGAGCATCCCACAGGCTTAACATGGTGCTGAGATGACATTTCATAAAGGAGTAAATGGCATTAGCCTTGCAGACAGTGCAAATGGGGGGATCTGAGCCAGCCTTTCTACAGGTAAAATGCCAAAGCTCAGGCTCTGGAGCTTCATCTGTGATAGACACTGGGATACTGGGCAGAAGCTCTTTGGTGGCAGCCAGGTTTCCTTTTAACCCAAAGGACGTGGTTATCTCCACTTTTGGAGATAGTTGCCTGCTTTTGGGATGCTGCCCTGCACTGGAAAAGGGGCAGGGCTGTGCAGCTGACACTGGGGAATTATTTGGGGCTGGTTAACAGTGTCCAGCCTGAGTGAGCTGAAGGCTGGAGAGTGTCTAACAGGAGCCTGGTGTCAGAGAGGAGACCAACAGGGCATCACCTGGGGCCACCTCCACTGCCAAGTGCAGCTCCTGTTGTTTCCTCTGCCATTCTCATCTCCTGGGACTGCTCCTGGGTTCACAGTGAAGCTTCTCTGCGTTTTCCCTCTCCTCTCAACAAACTGTGGCCTTCAGCTTCTAAGTTTTACAGTTTCCACCCCACCTTATCACAATCTTTACAGGTGGTAAAGACACCAGCAGGGCCTTATTTCATGACAGTTCCCGGGCCAGGGCTTTCACTTCTACCTTTGTCTTCATTTTATCCATCAGCCCTAATTCAGAGAGAAGTTGGTCCGTGGGAGGTGGCATTATGATGCTGAAAGACTTGTTTCACAGTGCCATCTCCTGGAGATCATATTTAGGCTGAATTTCTCAGATACCTTTTTTTGTCGGACGTATCCGAGCTTTGAAGGCAGGTGTTTAAGGCATGATCTAAAGAAGAGATTAGCATAAGTGAAGTTAATCCAAAATTTAAACTCCCTCTTTATGCTTCACAGTAAAAGTCCTGCCTCGTGAATGCTGTGAACTGCCAAGAGATTGCTGGCTAGGGATTCATAAAATGTTCATTGGGTTATGGTCTCACAGGCTTTGCACCTCTTGGCAGCACCAGCCCTGTGTGGAGTAATTGCAGAGGCAAAAAGCCCCTTGGAGAGGTAAAAGGTCCCTTGGTGCAGCCCTTCTCCTGCAGGAACTCAAGGGATACCAGGGAAAAGGGATCATCACCTCTCAAATGGGAGGTCTCAGGGCCAGGCATCCCCACAGCCTCCAGCAGCAGCTGCCCTGCACACCCTGCCCTGGACACACAGCTCAGAGCCACACACCAACTCCACAGCCCAAAGCAGCTAATTACCCAATTTTATTTATTTTTATTGCCTGTTGATTAGAAATCACTGCGTAGGGGTTGTGGCTATTCACCAGAGGGGCAATAACCAGCTTTAATATTAACTGGAAAATCTGAGCCAGCACCTCATGCCTGCAGCTCAGGAATGCCCAGAGAGCGTGGTCTCTGTGCTAAACAACAGCTCTCCCAACCTTAGCAGTAAATGAAAAGGAAGCACATGTTAAACCAAATAAATCACAGCGCTGAGGTTCAATACAGAGGCTCATAGCTATGAGCCTTATTGATCGTGACAGCACTACAGGAGAGATCCACTCTCATATCAAAAACTTGCTCATTTCTACCATTTACTAACAGCTCCCTTATTTATTTCAAGTATTTACAGGCTTTGCCTTGGCAGGCAAACGCCTCCTGGTTTTTAGGCTCTACAAGCTGGTGTTGGGAAGGAAGGCTGGGGAAACTGAGGCAGGAGGAGCTGAGCTCTCACACACAGATATGCAGTCCCAGGGAAAGGCTGTGACAGTGGAAATGGATTTAGACCTCAGATGCAGCACAGTGTTTATAGCTTTCACTTAACAGGAGTGTTTCTGCCCAGCTCTGTGATGTCAAGCAAGTAAATTGTCCATTTCCCTCCCCTTTCACACAGGAATCTCCTTAATGGCAGAACAAGACCAAAATCTCTGTCTGACAAGGATGACCAAGAGCTCACGATTTATTAAAGTGTAAATTATGCATCAGATCTGCATTTCTCGTCATTGCTGCACGTGGAGTGAATTCTGTGTCAGAGTATGTGAAATATGGATTTGGTCTGGCTCTCTCAGTGCCCTGCTTGCATGGTGGGCTCAAAAGCCAGCTCAGGCACTTCCATGGTTTTGGTACTTAATAGGATTTAGGAGCTGGTCAGCTGTGGGCAGAAATGCCCTGGCACATTCCCACAACAGCCCAAAAGCCCATCCACAACACAATTCGTGCCCAAAATTTCTCTGGCAAACATCTCACTGTGCAACAAAACCTCATCTTGCAACTTCCCATTCGACCTTCTCCTCCCTCCTTCCAGCCCCCGCTCAGCACCACCCCCAAAGTCACAGCAAAGTGTTAAAAGGTCTTATTAGTAATTTGGGGGATTTTTTTTTTTTACAGTACTGAGATGGAAATGATGCATTTGGAAGCATCTCTCTGAAGCTGACTATGAAACAGGCTTGTGGATGGCTTTTGCTCTTTTAATGGCTGCTTCTGTATTAAGGAGGAAGATTAAGAACAAAATGCCACTAATTGCACATAAAGGACCCAGCTTCCACAACAGAGTAACTGTACATTGTATTCAGCTTAATCTCCATCTGCCCCTAAGAGCATAATTGATTTTTTATTTTAATTTGAAGAGGCTGACACTTCTTCATTGCCGGGTTGCTAAGCATTTTTAATAAGGGTGCGTGTGAGTGGAGGAGTCTACAGTATGCCATTGAAGGTAATAGGTAACATATTTAAGGTCATAATGAGCTCAGCACTAAGTATCTCAGTGTGGGGATCAGGTGGGAATGTGTATAAATACTTTTCTTACCAGAACTCTGCTGAGCAAGACATGGCTGTGGGCTTATAAGCAAAGAAGGAAACAGAGGGGTTTTTTCATGAAGTGAATTTTCTGAGCTCAGTTCAGACCATGCCCCCTTGGTAGTTCATGTCCTGCCTGCAGGTGACCGTGGTTTTACCCTAGACTTGATGACCTCTAACAAGTAGCAGCCTCTGTGCCTCAGTTTCCCCATCCCTAAAATGAAAAGAGGAATGCCCTGGCTTTATAAACTGCTTGAATAATTCACTGCTGAAAAATGACATATTCTGTATCTTATAAGCATTCTGTACTTGGTCTTTAGAATGGAAGCACTGTACAGATGGGAGACTGAAATCTAGGCAAATTAAAAGCCAGTTTCATAAAAATATTTAACAGTTTTAATCCCTCTTTGATTTCCTATTGCAAACGATAAGTTTTATGAATGTAGGGACATTTTTAAGGAACTCAAAAAGCAACCAGCTGTGGATGTGACTCCAGAATCGTCAGTTCCTCCAAGTCCTCACTTTTATTACGACATTGATACCCTTTTCCTCCACTTTTAGGCTCTCAATAAGCCTGCCCGGGACATGTCTGGTTACCTTCAGGCACCCCCAGGCTTGTAGGAGCCTCAGGAAGATCTGGTCCTAGAGCAGCATCTGCTCTGTTGTTCACACCCCCTCTAAAATCCTGCAGAGAGGCTCAGCTCCTACATCTGTCACAAACTTTCAGCCAAACCCCCCCTTGAAAAAATTCAAGCTTGGAAAAAAATTGTAGCTGCTGCCACATGTAGAGAGGGGGGAAATCCTCAGCACCCATCCTGACTGCTCAGAAGTTCCTGTGAAGGGAAGGAGATACAACTTCAGCCCCTAAACCCAGGATTCTTTCCTGAGTATCCCATCAGTTAAAAGTGACTTGGGTTTTTCTGGGTCCCAGTGGGCACAAAAAAGGCTGTACTTTTCCATAATTCACATACAGGAAGGATCATGGGGAAAAAAACCTGGATTTTGGCCACCCTCACACAGAGCCCACAGTGCCAGGAGAAGAACGTGACCTCAGGCATCAACTGTGTCATCTGAGTCAACCACTGTGATTTGTGTGGTGGAAATGATCTGTCACCCTAAAACACGGCATGGGATGTCCTCAGCCAGAGCTGGTGACATTTAATGAGACAGAGATTTTATGTAATTCAACCTAACTGCTGATTCCCTTTTGATTTTATGAACTGGCACTGCTGGAGGCCGGGATTTACAGTGGGAGCTCTGGACAGGAGTCTTTTCCAGTGGGCATCCCCAGACATCTCCTAACTTCTGACATTCATGCCAGCCCTGCTTTTCTGTTGGTACAGCTATAATGTGAAAAAAAATACTTTCCCAGCTTGTTCCCGTCACACATTATAAATATTAACCATCTTCCAGGTTTTCTTTTGGATTGAACCAGGTTGTTCCCTGATGAATCCAGGGTGCATTCAGGGGTCACTTGAAGGATTTCCCTTTGAACACAGCATGACTGAGGATGAATTTACCTTCCTCAGTCCTGCATGGTTCTCCAACACTATCCCAGCAAATCTCAACCTCAAGAACTCTTAAGAGATTCTGCCAGGTTCCTATGGGATGGATCTGCCACATCAGTGCCACCCTTGTGGGCTGTTTTTTCAGTCTTTTTGCACTGCAAATTACCTCTTTTCCTGGGGATGGAGAGATTCCTCATTAATCCCAGAAGAGACCAAGGTGGACATGGCCAGTGGCCTTGGGAAGAGGCCAGCCACAAGCTGAATGGACAAGACTTGTCCTGGAGGCTGGAGAGCTCCCCTTACAGCAAACAACACTAGCAGGGTAGATTCAGGTAACATTTCCCTGCAACTGGAAAGGATTTTCAAGATCTTTGCTGGGGAAGGTGTGTTTCCAACAGCTATAACTTTTTAACATGAAAAAATTCTCCTTCCTTGCTTTTTGATCACCTCTCATTATAAATGTGAGGTATAAATGTAAAACCTTCTTGGCATGGTGTTCCAAGAAAGGAATAGGTTTTAGTACTCTGAAAAAAAGTTTTTGTCCAAAGGAACACAACTCTTTACACAGGAAAAAACACATTTTTATTTGCTCAGCACAAACAACAACTGCTTTCTTGCTCACACGTACAGTTTTATAATGTAAAATGAGAGAAGGCTTTACCCTGACAAATCTTCTTAGTCCTCATCTCAATGTCCTTTAAATTGCCTCCTTACAAACAAAAGCATGTTGCACGCTCCTGTCAAGAGGAAATGCTTCCTGACAAGCATTGGATTTAAAGTACTGTTTAGGTAAAGAAATCATGATTGCAGTCGATTAATTGATTAAGTTACTGTCTATGAAATATCCTATTTATCCAAGATGCACAAAGGCAGCTCATTATCTATTAGCATAAACAAAGACTGAAAAGAAGGGGCAAAGGCAAAGGGGGACTTTGGAAGAGATGACAACAAGACAGGACCAGGGAAAATGTTTTCTGTTTGAAAAGCAATGTCAGGGATGAAAGTTCGTCTGAAAATGCCTTCTTAAACTGGCCAGTGCAGTGTCCCTGTCACTTATCTGGGATGCATCAATGGATGGACCCAAAACGGCATTCTGAAAATTGGGGTTTATTTCTGGGGAAATGTCAGTATTTTGGGGATATTTCCATCATTTCCATGCTCCATCCCTGGAAGTGTTCAAGGCCACGTTGGACAGGGCTCTAAGCAACCTGGTCTAGGGAAAAGCGTCCCTGCCCATGGCAGGGGGTTGGAACGAGATGATCTTTAAGGTCCCTTCCCACCCAAACCACTCTGTAACTTTTATGTTCCTCTATTCCTATAAAATGTCTTGTGCCCAGCCCAGGGGTAGGATGGGAGCAGTGAGAAATGTCCACGGAGACTGATCCAGATCTGATCAATGTGACAGCACAGGGCAGAGAATTCACCTTCCTCCTCTGCTCAGTAACAGGTGTTACTCAGGTAGGAAAGGACTTTGATTTTCCTCGTGGCAAGCTTTAAAATGCACTTGGTTTTCAGCTCAGGTTTTCAAAAAATGAGGCCAGTAGAAGCTTTTTGGACATGGGTGGAACCACACTTCCAGGCAGAACAGGCTCCAAAGGCTTTTCCCTAGCTTTGCCATAGAAAAAAGGCGGAAAACTCAGCATGCAAAGTCATTCAAAGGCATTTGCACAGTAAAGGCAGCACTTTCAAAGGAGACCGAGAAAACTCAGACCCAGTAGGAGAGGGTCAAGATTTCCTTTGGACTGCTTGGAAAATCCTCCCTGTGTGTGCTCAGAGAGGTGGCCCTTGTGGGGGCAAACCACACGATTACAGAACGACTTCCCAAAAATGCTTAGTGCCAGCGCTTGCAGGTTGGAGGCACAGAAAGGTGACGTCCCCACGTGACTGGTCACAGTCCAAGGATCCATCATTAGGCCGTTCTGCCTCCCCATTTTTCATCTCACCAGGTAGTTTTAATGCTAATCTGCTTAACTGCCTTTTTATAGCTGGTGGCTCGAGGCTGGTGGAGTTAAGAAACCTTTACAGCTGTACAGTCGTTTACAGGGCTGCTTTAAGACATGGCATTTATTATGTATGAAGCTTTATAACAACCATCCATATCAGAGCTGATGGAGAACATGAAAGCAATACAGCACCGCTCCTTCCTACAGCACTTTGTTACAGGTGACAAGAGATAGGAGATCCAAAGGCTCAGTAAAACCGGGAGCAGGAAATTATTTTCCTAAGAGACTTCTAAAGGATTTAATGATAAATAAGACTTTTAGAGGCACGGTGAAACAAAGGGCTGCTTTAATTAAAAAGAAATCTGATCCCATAAAATGGTGAAGGTTGTATTCATCTGTCTGAGCTAGGAGATGTTGAGATAACTGCAGCTGAAGTATTAATCCCCTTCGTAACTGGGGGATGGG
Organism: Dicrurus megarhynchus; assembly: GCA_013399195.1. Lineage (NCBI taxonomy): Eukaryota > Metazoa > Chordata > Aves > Passeriformes > Dicruridae > Dicrurus > Dicrurus megarhynchus. The sequence continues at coordinate 11,146 of VXAD01006458.1, forward strand.
GGGAAATCACTGCAGGGACCTGGAAAAGAAATTCATCTCCCTCCAGGGCAGATAGCAAATATTTTATCTATGCTTGGGACTTCCAAACTCCCATGCTTGAGTATTAACTACGATCTGTCTCAATAGAGGAAAACTGGTTTCCAGGACCAAAGCAGCCTGTGAGACACCTTGGTCTGGACCTTTGGGTGAGAAGAGTCCCAGATCCAACCCAAAACCAAGCAGAAACCCTGGTCCTACAGATTCCAGGAGGGAGCAGAGATTGCCCACAGGATCACTACTGGTATGACAAAATTATGCAGGCATTTATGAGTTTTGCTGCACTGGAGCTACACTGTTCTGAAATTCTTTGAATTAAACCCTACATGTATGTGGTAACTGGGAAGAGCTTTCCTTCCAGAGTATGAATCACTCTGCAAAACTGTATTAAATTCACTGTCACTGTAATCCTTCCCAAAGCAGACAGAAGTTTAAATCATTCTCCCTCCTCTCCCAAAACAAAGCTCTCAGCTCCCATCTCCATTTCAAGGCTGATTATAAACAGAAGGTCTTTCTCCTCCTGGAGTTTAATCAGTTTTGTTTTCATGCTAAAGACAAGCAGCTATGTTGAGTTTCATTCTTAGTGGTTTCGGCCTTTTTCGTTCTGGAGAGCTCAAGAGCCAGCTCCTGTAAATAAAACCACTTTCTAGCACTAAATACTTCTCATTTACACCCACAGAGCACCTGGGACAGCTTTTCCAAGAAATCCATTTGTGTCCTCACTCCTCACCACGGCAGAGCATACACAACCTTGTGTAAAGGCATTATAAGAAGTTCATGAGAAAGACACGTGGCGTAATGAGGCTAAATGTAAATATATGTAATGAAAGCTTGGAGAAAAAGCATTCATACACTGGCTATGAAGAGCTAATGTCCACTTTAAGTGGTATCAAGAGCTGGAGCAATTGAAAGATAATAAGGAGAAAATGAGTAATGAATCAATTTTATTGTTTGCCGTTGAGCAGTCCTCGCTGGAGAGAGTGTGTTGATACTGCCTGATAAAAGGGATGGATGGGAACTGACAGCAGCAGGGACAAGTACTCCCACACTTTCTGAAGAAATAAATGGTTTCTGGAATTATTTTTGCCTCAGCCAATAGGATCCTACTGAAAAAAAATGGGATGTTTTCTTGTGGAGATCAGTATAGACACAGCAATTGAGCAGCATGGTATTTACGGAGAGCGAAAATTCCAGCTCCATTGGAGAGGCAAACTCACTTTGCATTTTTCTTGAATGTGGCTGTGCTGGCTCCCCCAGCAAAGGTGACACCCACTCAGATCTCCCTGTGGGACTCATCTCTGCTGGCACATCTCCCTTTTTTAAGCATTGTAGCCCTAAGCCACCACTTTCCACTTCACCTCTTTGGTTAGGTATGGGCTCCAAATTCATGCTTGCCTCCCTGGACTCACAGAATGGTTTGGGTTGGAAGGGACCTTAAAGACCATCTATTTCCAACCCCCTGCCATGGGCAGGGACATCTTCCAGTAGACCAGGTGTTACAACCTGCCTCAGGAGGTGACAGTAACCCAGGTTCTTGTTAATAGAACTTTTGGGGCAGGTTAGAGTGAAACGACACCACACACACAAAAACTCTCCTCCTCCCCCTCTGGGGGTGCAAACCTGGCACCAGCAAAGCAAAAATGGGCAAATGTTGGAGCCATCAACCATAAACATCTCAGTCTCTCACACCAGGCTGCTCAGAGCCCCATCCAGCCTGGCCTTGACCCGTGCTGCAGACACACCTATCCAGAAACCATAAAGCTGCTGTAGCACATTCCCTGCTAGAAAACAGAGGAATATGAGTCCACACAGGCATTTCTTCCTGCTACAGCAAGACTGATTCCTGTAACCAAGCTGATTTGGGTGTCTTCAGTCTGAAGGGTGGAAATCAATTTGGCAACTGTTGTCTTACTGTTTCTCATGTTCCAATTTTTTCATCCCGGTTTAATTCTTCATCTAAGCGCCATTTATGCCTAATTGTGGAAATCTGAATCAGTTCTGAACCTCACTGACTAATGTTATTTCATCCATGTGTTAACTTGCAAACATCTGTGATGGCAAGCAGATGTCTTCTGGCCTTTGGAAATCCCTGGGCATTCAGGGGTTTGTATTTTAGTTGTAACATCCAGAAGTGAAGAGATAGGAAGGAAAAGAACATATGGCCTACATCAGCATCAAGCTAAGGGGTCGCCTGTTACAGCAGCAGCCCTTGATTAGGGCAAGGCTGAAAATAGAAAAAGTACAGTAGAAGAAAGTAGAAACCCCGTTTAGGTTGAGTTTGAAATAAGTATTGAATTAAAAATAATTTCTTATTGAATGGTACAGGCCTATTCCTCCCAGGCAAAGAGGAAAAGTCTCAGGCTCGGGACCCCCACCTTGAGCTATGCCAAAAGCTACGATCTCTGCAGAAGTCATGTGAAAAGATGGTAAAAGTCACTAGGCACAGATCTCCTTGAAAAAATCAGCTTTTCAGCCTGTAGAGTTACTATTCTGGTGCAATCAGTAAAATTTAGGCCAGTTAAAAGCCTTTTTTCAGCTGCATGAACCAGAGGAAGGTGATTGTAAAACTCCACCCGTTCACTGGGGCAACACTGTCAGAAAAACTTTTAAAGAGCAGATCTGGTGTCAGACGCATGCAGTGACTGGGGGTTTGTAAATCACTCTGCAAACCAATTTTCTAACACTTTTTGTTATAAAAAGAACTTGTAGGTGTGTTGTATTCATGGAATCATAGAATCATTTAGGTTGGAAAGGATTGTCTTGTCCATTGCAGTTCTGGAAAGAAAGAGCAGAGCTGCAGGGTGGGATGGATTTGTACGATCATCTCTAGCAGCTGCTGACTTGCTCCTTCAGACATTTCTCTCTTCTCCTCCTAAAGATGGAAATGCAGTAAAAACAGGACTCTTCTGGGATGCAGCTTCTCTGGGATGCAGCTGCCAGGCATTTTGTACGGCTTTGTATCCACACAGTGGTGAGCTTGGGAGCCAGAGAAAGCTTTGTCTGTGAGCTGTGCTCATGTGAGCACTGGGACTTCTCTGTAAATAACTTTAAGGATCCTTCCAGAAGCTACATTCAGGCATGGGGTGAAGAGGCACAATCTGAGGAAGCCTAGAAAGCCAGTTTTGGCTGCAGGGCTACACCTCAGAGACCTTAAGTATTCAAAAGCAACAGACCCCACTCCCTGCAGTTCCCTCCAGAGCTGAAGGAGGCTCTGAGCTCAGTACGTGTACAGATTTATGCTACAATAACTCTGCTTGAAAAGGAGTTGTATGTTGTGGCATGTGTCCAGTGTTTGGGAACTAAAATGTGAAAACACAGCCCCGGTAAATGGATTCTTTCAACTGAGTTTGTTTTGTATCAGACCTCATCTAAGGGTGAGATTTACACATCTGATCTAACGCCAGCTGGAACCAGGAAAAAGATTCCCCTTCAGTTCATAAAACACAGGGCTGACCAAAGTAACCTCATCACTGTCTTCATTGCTTAGGAAAACCACTGGATATCATCACGAAAAAAAAACCTAATAACAGCAAAGTTATTATTTTAAATGAAATGCATATTTTAGAGCAAAGTGTTTTAGAAAACACCACCAGATTTGAGGTTACCCATCACAGGAGAAATGAGCAATCCTCCCCTTGGTGTTTTCTTTGTGACTTTTGTTCCTTGCCTAACTAGATGAAGTCACCAAGAAGGGATTAAACCTAAAATCGAGATTCCAGCAGGTCTTCAGGAAGAACTGGCTTAGCTGAGCAGTTCTCTGTGCCTTCTGCAGGGCACACCCAGTGTTTGCATGTCGGATAATGAGCTGGGATGGGACTCAAACTGACTGATTTCCTGGGTAGGATCCTAAGGATGCTAGGGAAAGTAACACAAGTCTCATTGCTTTATTTCCTCCTCCCGTTTAATATCCAGTAGGATCATTATGGGATTGTGTGTGCATGGTTCTCATCAGAGACCAACTAGGTGAGTAAAAACCAACAGTTTTAAGACAGTTGATGGGGTTTATTTAGCAATCCCTGGGAAGAAACACTGTAGGTGTAGCACAGGGGCAGATTTGACTGAAGTTTCTAGGCTGAAGTCAATCTTCTTCCTGAACCTTGAGAAGGTTTGTTTGTTGCAGTACTTGTTGCACCATTTCTAATCCAAACTCTACCAACACCCCTTTTCTTCCACATCCGGGTGTTTTTTCTCATGGAAATTCATCCAAGTGAAATTTAGCCAAGGTTGAGCCTTCTTCTGAAGGCTTTTTTGTACCTGTAAGGATCCATCACGCTCCTGACCTGTAGTTTTGCTGCTGAGATTTCACAGTAAACGTGAAATGGAGTCCTTGAGCAGGTTATAAGCTTAAGGTTAGGTAGCATGTGCTGTTTTGGAAACACCTCAGGAGAGGTAACTGAGGTCCTTTCCAGGATGACTCTTTGCAGCCTGAATGGAAATAATATCTCTGATGCAGCTGTAAAAAATGCATTAAAGGGAGTAGGAGCGATGTCTCAGCTATAACATTTATAAAATATCAAGGAGGGCTTGTGAAGGAACCTGTGGTTTTCAAGTGCTAACGGAGAAAGGCTCGGGAGCAGGGAATATTCGCCAGGTCTTGGCAAATTAGCATTTATTTCAAGGCTCTCGATGAGCGATGGAACTCGGGGGAAAATAATCAAGGTCCTCTCTGGTTCGTGCTACGTGAAAGTTGTGAATATTTAACATTTCTCCAATAGGGCAGGTCTCCATTTCCTAACTGATCTTTTTGCATAAATAGTTACCCAGGCTGTCAGATTCCGACATCCAGCTAAAGACCTGAAAGGATTCATCCAAACCTACAACTGTGCAGAGAAAAAAGCTTCCTTTTTCCTGAGGCAATCTCAGGTCTGCCAGAGAGACAGAAGAGCTGTGAGGAACAAAACCGTATTTGATCGGATTTTTTCTCTTTATCCTTTTTTTTTTTTTGTCCTGAGGAGGAGTTTGATCCCCCTGAACTGGAAGGGTGTTGAGAGGAATAAGATCTCCAAAAGCACAGGATTAGGACACTACCTGTCTGTCCAAGAAACAACAAAGCATCACAAGGTCAGGCTGGAGATACAGGCTGGCAAAAGGAAGCAGGGCAGCCGACAAAATGCAGTTCATGGAGAATTTAGGAGATCAACTCATCAGTTCTCCCACCTCAAGCAGGAATTACCCAGCTGTCCCTGAGAGAAGATTATTGGTCGGACTCCACTAATAGTTGGACTTGACGATCTTGGAAGCTTTTTCCAGCCTAAATGATTCTCTGATTCTAAAAAGATGGATGTTCTTAAAATCCTCCAGTGGTAGAATTTCTCCCTCTGCCCCCAACAACTTACTGCATCTCTTAACTAGCCCTAGTCCTGGGAAAAGTGTCCTGATGCCAACCTAAATCCACTCTGTTTCAGTTCAGATCCAGGGAATTTTGCCCAGGTCTCAATGGCCATAAATTCAAACGTATCTTAAGCTTGAAGGAACTTGTGTTTTATTAAAATATGGGCATTGACCTAATATTGATACCCAACTGAGATGGACAAAGACTCTCTAACAAAGTTAGAAAGTGGATGTTTATTCCAGCGCCAGGCAGCTGCGTGGGATAGCTCCCTAATACGCAGTGCAAAGTCACAAAGCACTACAAGGTCTATTTATCTACAGAGGTTCAAAACATTTAAAATACAAATACATATTTATAACATTAACACCTGCCACTCCCCGCTTTGTATGGTAATTAGCTGAAAAATCATTAAGCATGGGTAGTTAGCTCCTTTAAATGGGTGGGTGGTCCCGTGATTTGAGGAGAGGTCGTCAATGATGAAGTAACCCTCATTTACCTTATTTTGACTTTTTACCTTTCTGGTTTTTGACAATACATATTGCTCTTGGAGGACCTCCAGTCCCTCCCTTCACCCTTTCTGAATAGGTTTTCAAATGAAAAAATAGTAATTTTCTCCATGTCTTTAAATCTGTTAATCAATATTGCCTGGTTCATAAGCACAAGCGCAGCTGAACAAATATAAGGTAGCAAGCAATCAGTTACTTAGATCCTAAGAACTTATTCCAGGCCTGACTCTCAAGCTAATCATTAATTTTCTTAATTAACCCCAGCTGGGCTTGCTTATTAGATCTATTTTAACTAATTTCAGCAAAGCTAACCTTTAACTAAAATCCTAATGTTTCAATGCTTAAAACTCTGTTTCACTTGTATCTGGCCATTTTCACATAAGAAGAACACAAGCTTAATTTTCAAGAAAGAAATTGGTTGAAAAAGCAAACGTTGAGCCTTTCCAGCAGCTCCATCCTTGCCCAAAGAGTCACAAACCCAAGGATCATCTTAGAACCATAGATTGGTTTGGTTTGGAAGCGACCTTAAAGATCCTCTAGCTCAGCCCCCCTGCCAAGGCTCCCCTCTGTAGGAATGAGGGTGATGTATGACCTCAAGAGAGTCAAGCTTGAAGCAGGGCCATCATCCCACTGGGATGCTGGTACCTGTGAGGGTTTCCTCCGTGCTCTTGTAGGTCCTCCCACTTGCTCCTCCAGCCATGGGTGAAGGGATGGCTGTGCACAGGAGTGGGCTGTGCTCAGGGGCTGATTTGCAGAGCTGAGGTGTTCTGAATGAGGGGAGGGGGAAAGGGAAGCTGAAACCTTCCTCTTTCTGCCTTTTACAGGTGGGCAAAGACCCAAAAGCCACTGTCCCCTGCCCCTCTGGCTTACACAGCCAGGGTGAGCAGGGCAGGCGATGTTGGAGAGCCTCAGCCAACAGTGCCACAGGCCCTGTAAAGTGGGAAATGATTCCCATTCATCCAGAGCGAGACATTGAACGTCTCATAATAACACAGCTAAAGCACTTATTGAAAATAGAAAAGAATTACCTTGACAATTACTCCTTGGAGTCTCCTGCAATACAAAGTCCTGGCTGATACAAAAATTGGTGTTGGCCTCTTGCTTATGAATATAACTGGAACTAATTGTTAAATGTGCCAGGCCTTGCAAAATGCGTAATTCAGCAAGAATAAGGTCTAGCTGCTATTTAATCAGCAGGGATCACTGCTGCTGGCAGCATGAATAAAGTCTGTTCCAAGTATCAGCTAAAGGAAGTTTTCGCAAGAGATCTTGTTTTCAGAAGTAATTTCTTCATCACATGATAAATGAAACCAGATGAACAATTTACATGAGCATCATCCTGGAAGGGGCAGGTTTGTGTGTCCCCCTCCAATGTACCACAACAACCATCTGCAGACCTGCCACTGCCTTTTCCTCATCCTCACCATCAAGCTGGGGATCTTGGGGGTACAAAACACCCGAGTGTTTTGGGAGCAAGGGAGTTAAACAAAACAACGCTGTGTTGCTATAAAAAAAATGGACATTCATGTTTTTGTGGCTATTTTCTGACATGAGGCCATCACTGAAGTGCTTGGAGCTGGAGCAGACGTAATTGATCTGACCAGGATGGGTCAGAGGAGGATGTCCTGAAAGAGGTTATTCCTCTTCACTGGCTATGAAAGGAGGCAAGAGATCTCCCAAAAGGGGACATCTGAAGCCAGGTAAGGTGGATCCCACCCAAGAGTAACTTGTGCAGAGCAGGGGTTGGATTTTTCATCCTGTGACTGTACCAGGACTACACTAAGGGCATCCAAGGCCATGGCAACATTAAAAAAAGGAGTAGACCTAAAAAAAAACCAAACCCATATCCCTCTGGATCCCAAGCCAGCAGCTTTTCACAGCTAAGTGCCCTTGAAGTGAGGAAGCCTTGAAAAGCCTTGTCCTCCTCCCAGGTCTGTTTTGAGCTCAGAGCCCAACCACAGCACAGGCAGCTGAGTGTGAGCAGGTACCTGTGCTGTGTGTCAGATGTGGGCTGGACGATTTTCCCAGTGCTGCAAAACACTTTTTTTTGGGGGTGGAAACAAAAAACTGACTTGTCTTTTCAGGGCAGAACAATTCCAATAACTTCAATAACTTTTTATTACTGTACTAGAATAGTTTTGCCACAAAGCCTGTTCCTTCAATGACACCTATTATTCCTGCAGGTTTTTCTGGAGGAGAAAATATCCCATTTCCTTTCTGTTTCTTATTTTCTCAAATGATTGCCATCCTTCTTTGCTTTCTCCAGACTCCAGTACATCTTTGTGTGATATGAAAACTGGGCTGAACCCAGCAACTGCCCAATTTTACTACAGAACTCTCCAGATAACCTCCCAAAACAGGATGTGCTTCACTGCAACACCTTTTTTGTTATCCACTCACATTTTGTCTGCACATTACATCTCCTGAAACTCTTTCCAGTCACTTTCTGCCTCCTTCCTTCCCTACCACTCATTGCATTTCCTTCTGTTGACTCTGGAACCATCCCTTCAGTTTAACAAAATAATTCCTTATTTTCACCCTGACCTTATGAAGGGTTGCAGACTTTTCTAGTTTGATATCCTCCACCCTCTCCTAAGGGTTTCATTTACCTCACCCAACTTCAGATGCCCACCTGGAGCCATCACACTGCTCCTGATGCAGCAGTAAACAGCTTTTGGAGCAGCTGGGAGGGTTTGTCTGGAGGTGGGGCTCTTGCAGAGCTCCTGGGAGCTGTGTATTCCCTTGGTTTTTACTGGGGCAGCAACACAAGCCTTCCCCAGTCGTCCTCTCAGAGTAGGAAATAAAACACCCTTGACATGATTTATTCTTATCAAATCCACACTGGCTGTTTTTTATTACCTTATTATCTGCTAGGTGCTTGTAAATTGATTATTTGATAATTTTTAGCAGTGTCTTCCTGGCTACTGGAATAGAGCTGGTGGGTGTCTGATTCCCCACACCCACATTCCCCTCCTCACAGCCAGGCACAGCATTTACCCCTCTCCTGTGATAACTGCTGAGGAGCCAGACTTTACCCTGCTCTCTTCACAGCTACTTTTGCTTAGGTTTCTTCAGGCCCTTGAATCCCTCAGTCTTGACTCCTCTCATCTTTTAACCTGTTCTTGTCCTGTGTTACCACTGCTCATGTTGTTTTAAGGTAATTTCACTTGCTAATCCTTTTTAGAAGGATGGAAAAATGAAGGTATTTTCTATGGTTTCCATTATTTGGTTTTCTATTCTCTCCTAGATTATGTCATGGAGTAGCATATTGTTCTTACAGAGAATTAATGGATTTATTCCATCCTTCCTTTTCTTTGTATTTTCATAAATAGCCTGGGTTGGTTTTTACATTTCTTATCACTTGAAATTGCTTTGGTGTTTCTGATTTTGTGATTAAGCACATGGCCTAATATTTTAATTCATTTTTTTAGGTTTTTTTTTCTTTAATGATTCCTTTATTAAATTCTACTTATTCAATAAGTGCTTGCTTTGTTTCTTTTCTCTTTTGCTGGGTGTTTTTCAAATTATAGATATATAGAATGGATTGGGTTGGATAGGGCCTTGAAGATTATCTAGGTCCAATCTCCCTGCTATGGGCAGCAGGGACACCTTCCACTATCCCAGGTTGCTCCAAGCCCCATCCAACCTGGCCTTGGACACTTCCAGGGATCCAGGGGCAGCCACAGCTTCTCTGGGTAACCTGTGCCAGGGCCTCCCCACCCTCACAGGGAAGAATTTCTTCCCAATATCCCATCTAGCCCTGCCCTCTGGCAGTGGGAAGTCGTTCCCCATTATCCTATCACTCTATGCCCTTGTCTAAAGTCCCTCTCCAGCTCTCTTGGAGCCCCTTTAGATACTGAAAGGGGCTCTAAAGTCTCCCCAGAGAAAGAAAAGCCTTGGGGGGGGGAAAAAAAGCAGGGAGCTGGTGGTGAGGCATCTTAATTGCCAAAATAATACAGCAAAAATTAATAGCCAAATCTCCTGGGCTCCACCTGGGATGCAGAAAAAATTTAAGGGCTTTTTTTGCACGGGTTCAGAAAATACAAATATTTTGAAGTGCAAATGGTGCTTTTGATAAAGCAAAGCTGTGCTTTCACAGAGGCGTGCGGAGCATCAACAGCCGCTGAAGGATATCTGCCTCTTCCTGCAAGGAGGGGGGAAACCAAGGGCTTCTGTTTATTGCCCTCTTGTAGCCTGAGTGTTTTCACACATGGCAGGCACTCTGCTCTCCTGTAAAACTATCAGCACCTGGAAATAGGGCCTCAGACAACTTTGTCCTGCTGACAAAGCAGCTGGGAGAAATCACCGTTAATTGAGCTTGAAGCAAGGGGAGGAGGCAGAACTGGCTCGGAGGGAGCTTTTGAAAAACTGTCCCCTTGGGCAAGATCCTGATACATCAGAGATACTTTGCAGGTTACTCATAGAAACTAAAATTTTGTTTAAGAAATACCCATCTTGTTTAAATGTCTTTTTTATTTCTCCCCCATTTTTTTTTTTCACTAATTGCTGTGCTGTACCTGGGTAAGTAGAGTCCAAGGCACCTCCCAGGGGAAAAATTACCATCCAGCAATTCTTGAAAATGCCTTTTTAGCAGCAGCCTAGGAAATCTGAGAATATGCAAAAAAAGTTAGAGCCTGAGGAAATCTGTGTTAAAACGTGTACTTGTTAAATAGATGTTTCCACATACAGTGTGTTCAACTGGCTTATATAAAAGTATCAACTTTAATATTTGATTTAGAATTTAATATAAAGGCAACTGACTGCGAAACACAATCAGATTTACCAGCTCAGGGGAATGAACCTTTTTATGAAACTAACAATTGCACATACAAAATCAGCTGAAAATGAGTTAGTGAGATGAAACTTCCACCTTCCTGGTTGAACTCGTGATTAAACCATGATTAAAGTCAGTGAGCTAAGTGAACATCTATCAACTCAAAATTCAATTCACCCTTGGAAAAGAAAGAGGAGGGACTATTTTTGTTATTTCAGTGATGTGCTGGCTGAGTTGAGGAGGGATAATACTCCAGCCTAAACTGCCTGGCACTAATGACCTCCCCAGAACAGGGGATTCCCAAGTCCAGGAATAACACAATTCCCTCCTGTGTTGAAAACTGGACCTATTTGGGCAGCAGGCCAGCTCCCATGATTTTCTTGTCTCATAACATTTACTGCTGTTCTTAAGGCCATTGCTCAGAGTCATATGACAGGATAAGATTTGCAGCCTCTCTGTTTTTGTAACTAAACACAAGCTCCTACCCTGCAAAATCAGGGAGTGAAACTTCAGCAAGTGACCCCAGCGCTCCCTAAAGTTGGCCTCAAGTGTATTGAAAAGAGAGAGAAAATGAAACCTGCTCTGTGGGGAGGAGGCTGTGGAGGGGGATGGCAGCAGTGTCACACAGAGGAGCAAAAAAAGGAGATTTGAGGCTGCAGTTTAAGCACCCGACCCCATCAGCAGACCCAAAATCCCACCAGGACTCCCCCCAGCCCAGCACTCTAAGCCCTGCTGGGATCCTCTCCAGCCTGGTACCCCAAACCCCACTGTGACCTCCCAAACCCAGCACTCCCATCCCTGCTGGAACCTCTCAAACTGGAACCCCTCAAACTGGCACCCCAATCTTGACCAGGACCCCTAGCAACCCTCCCCAATCAAGCATCCCAAACTGTGCCAGGACCTCTCCAGCCATGGCAACACAAACTCTGCTGGGACATCCACATCCTGGCACCTGAAACACTTCTGGGACTCCCTCAGTCCAGCATCTCAAACCCCAGCAGGACCCCTATCCCACCAGGACTCCTCAAACCCAGCACTCCAAACCTCAGCAAGATTTCCCCAACCCAGTACCCCAGTTCTCTCCAGGACCCCCCATCCTCATCTCCATAATCATCCCCGCCTCTATCTCTGTCCTCATCCACATCCATAACTCCTGTCCCCATCACCGTCTCTGCCTACATCTCCATCCTGATCCCCCCTTCATCTTCTTCCCCATCCCCATCTCCACTCCATCTCCAATCTCATCTACATCCACATCATCATTTCCATCCCTGTCCCCATCCCTGTTTCCACCTTTATCTCTGTCCCTATTGCATCCCCACCCCCAACCCTTTCCACATCTCCATCTCTGTCCCCATCCTTGTCCCCTCCCTATCACCATACTCATTCCCATCTCCATCTCCATTCCCATCCCCATCCGTGTCTCCATCTCCATCCTCATTCCCATGCCTGTCACTGTCTCAATGTCTGTCCCCACTGCATCCCTATATCCAACCCCTTCCACATCCCCATCTTTGTCCCTGTCCCCATCCTCATTCTCATGCCCATCTTCATCCCCATGCCTCAGTCTCTATCTCTGTCCCCTTTGTATCCTCATCTCCAACCTCTTCCACATCCCTATCTCCATCTCTGTCCCCATCCCTGTTCTGATCCTCATTTCCGTCCCCAACTCAATTCCATTTCCATTCCCATCCCTGTCTCCATCTCCATCTTCATCCCCATGCCTCTGTCTCTGTCCCCTTTGTATCCTCATCTCCAACCTCTTCTACATCCCTATCTCTGTCCCCATCTTTGTCTCCATGCCCATCCCTGTCCCGATCCTCATCCCCGTCCCCAACTCAACTCCATTTCCATTTCCATCCCTGTCTCCATCTTCATCTTCATCCCCATCTTCATCCCCATCCCCATGCCTCTGTCTCTATTTCTGTCCCCTTTATATCCTTGTCTCCAACCTCTTCCACATCCCTATCTCTGTCCCCATCTTTGTCTCCATCCCCATCCGTCCCGATCCTCGTCC